>CM052717.1:39669241-39740731 GCA_028551405.1 Uromys caudimaculatus | reverse complement strand
CCCAATCTGTTGGTTGCCGTTTGGTCCTATTGACAGTGTCCTTTGCCTTACAGAAACTTTGCAATTTCATGAGGTCCCATTTGTCTATTCTTGATCTTAGAGCATAGGCCCCTGGTGTTCTGTTCAGGAACTTTTCCCCCGTACTCACTGCATCTCATCTAATTCTCAAGCCAACACTCAAAGAATAACAATACGGGAAGTTTGAACGGAGCTATTCTAAGCAGTTTGCAACTAATCAGTGGGTAGTAAGCGCCAGTAGTATTTTTAGTACATTATCTCATAAGCGGAAAAAGCTGGAGCTTGTCAACGACTAAGTAGCACTGTCCAGGCCATTGAGTGAGTCTTCACTGTTAGCCGTGAAGCTAACTGTCTTGACTTGTGGGGCCGTGTATTTGCAAGAAAAACGGAGGCACAGTGAGCTAGGTATGTTTGTATTAACTGGCTATAGGGTCGTTGCTACTGTGTGTATATGACATGCATATAGGTCCAAGTGTGTGCTTACCAGTGTGTGAACGCCAGAGGTACCCTTCTCTTTCCAATTTACATGTTTTTAATGCAAAAAAGTGGCCTCAAGAAAGAAATGGCCAATTGTGTGAAAGGCATCTGAGTAAGGCACTGTACTCTTAAATCCTAAGCCATCTTCCTATCTACCTCAGGTTTTGAAAGAAGGCCTCTTACTAAACTCAGACTGTATTTACTCAGCTAGCCTGTTGGGCCAGCAAGCTTCCAGGATCATTCTGTCTCTACCTCTCTAGCACTGAGGTTACAGACCTGTCCCTCCCTGTCTAGCTGACCCAAACTCGGGTCTTCATTCCTGCATGGCACTCTATTGTCTGAATCACCTCCCTAGTTTGTATCAACTACACGTAATCCTTGTGATTAGTGGGAACCCATATTCTGTGTCATGTCTTCCTGTCCTTCCCTTGCCTCCTGGATCCAGCCATAGCTGATTAGACTGCAGATAGATAAAGTGAAAAGCGCTTATATGTTGGCGTGCTGGCTAGCTTTATGTCAACTTGACACAAGGTAAAGTCATCTGAGAGGAGGGAACCCCAATTAAGAACATGCCTCCATGAGAGCCAGTGGCAGGGCATTTCTTAATTGGTGACCAATGGAGGAAGGCCCAGCCCACTGTGGGTGATGCCATCCCTGGGCTGTTGGTCTTGGATTCTATGAGAAAGCAGGCTGAACAAGTTGTGTCAAACAAGCCAATAAGCAGCACCCCTTCATGGCCTCTGCATCAGTTCCTGCATCCTGGTTCCTGCTGTTTGAGTCCTGTCCTGACTCCTTTCAAATGATGGACTTCAATGTGGAAGTATAAGCTAATAAATCCTTTCCTCCCCAATTTGCTTTGACTTATGGACAGGTACCATAAATAAAATGGCCCGAGGATGATGTTAATGAGGAAGTAATTAACCAGAGAGGCAACCTGAATAGGCATGGGAAATGAATTTTAAGGTTCTAGGTACACAAACTCAATGGGTGTCTAGAGTTGGCCCTGGTTTAAGGGAGCTCTAGCTCTAGTCTCCACTGTGGCCAGCACCACGGTGACTCCTGCTCCATGTTTCCCCCAAGATTCACTGCCACGTGGCTCCCCAGTGTTAGCTCTCCTGACTTGAGCTGACTCTGCATCTCATCACCAATAACCAGATGGTCCCACTTATCTGAATCCAAAGCCCAAAGGGTTCCATAGTCTTCAACTCAGACCAAGGAGAGCAGTGTGTCCAGGCTGGCATTGTGTACAGGTGCATTTGAAAGTACAAAGGACCCACATCCGGTAGGATGCTCAGCTAGTTTAACAAAAGCTAGGTGGAGACTTCATTTTCTCTTCATCAGGAGAAATCCTCAGAGGGAAAAGTCTACTGGAAGACACCTGGATCTTTTTGATCTGGCTGGGTGAGGTCTGATTAAGGAGTCCCTGTAGGGTACCTCAAGACCTGGAAAGGTGCAGCCAGAAAAACAAGAAGTAATGGAGGTACAGCAAGCATTAAGCTTTGTCCACTGCTGAAATGCAGTAAAAACAGAATCTAGTTTCCCCTTTAACCCCTACATTTCCTGAAAACATGCAGGATTTTGTACTTAGAGCAGCAGCACATGCTTCCTGAATTATTAATTGATAATTTTCACTGTTGTTGCTCTATTTCCCTAGGTTTAAAAAATCATTTTGTATTTTTAGCTCATATATATTTTCACCCTACTATTTAAGTGATCTCCACAGTTGCTTCCTTTCTGTTTTACTCTGGATTATCTACTAATCATCTCCAAACTGCTATTTTTTCTTAACTTATAAAATGACAGGAAGGGAACATAGGTGGAAAGAGGACAGTTGTCAACACATACCATGTTGGGTCTCCCATGAAGGGACCTGTCCTGCAGAAATGACCTTTCCTACGCCCTGTTAATTCTATTATTAGCTGTTAGATGAAAGTATAGTATAACAAGATACAGGATTTGTAGCCAGACTTATGTTCAGCTTTCAGTCTTTCTGCCTTTAACTTGCCTGATTAGCTCCTTCCTGAACAGTTATAGGAAAATGACTCAAACCACTAAAGCATTCTCAAGTTTAGGATTCTTATAAAGTCAAACGTATCCTTTCTATATAAACCAGCAACCAACTCATAATCTGACCGAGGAGTAGTAAAATCTACGCAACCCTCCCACCACCACTTCTGCTTGAAGCTAGAAATAACCCAACCTTTCTTTCTTTGGAGAATGTCACATATTCTCTGACCCCAGCACAATGGACTGCTACTGAGGAGGGAGAGAAAGACCTGCTGATGCACACGATGCCGTGCGTGAGGCTCCCAGGCAGACGCTCTCTAGAACTAAAATAAGACAGAATCCACACGTACTTTATGATCTTTATGTCATATTGGGCCAACAAAGCTGAGCAGTAGTTGTCAGGGGTTGAGCACAAAGGACCACAAAAGAACATTTTTGAGCCTGGGAACCCCCTCACGTCTGGATCGTGGTGGTGGTCCCTCTGCAGTAATAAGCACTCTCCACAATCCACAGACCTGTGCATGCAGACGATGGATCAGACTGCATACAGATTGCACCTTACTAGAAAAACATTTCAGAGTCAAGGTTTGAGAATCAGACTGCTTCCAGACTGGAGCTCCTCAGCATTTTGGTTATATGACCACAAGGTACAGAACTTTTCCGAGTCTCATTTTCTTGCCTTATAAAACAGAGCTAATAACTGTGGAGACTGCTGGGAAAACGTGAATAAAATAATATACCTAACTGTTTGCTGTAATGCCAGACCATCAGAGAACTCTATAAATGGTGCTGATTGCTACCTTTATCCCCCACTAAAGAGTTAGGAGATTGTTTGGGGAAGAGATTTCTAAACAGAGTTGTATGGTTTCTCCTTGAAATGGGAATAAGAGTTTTATTGGAGAGCTTGTGAAGAATACTGGCACCTTATAAAAATGAAGACATATCTTTCACTTCCTCAGCAAAATTTAATTTCCTCTATGAATTCTTCTCAATTATTTCTCTAAATATTGACGGATGGCTCCGGAGTCGTATGTTTATCTTTCTGGAGCAAATAAGGCCATGATGGATAAACTTGAGTTCCTGGAAAATAGAGGAAAATGGGAACAAATAGATAAATAACATGTAGAACCCAAACTCCAGTTCCTACATAGCATTTATTCATCTAGACCATGGACGGCTATTTGCACCCAGTACTAATGGTCCCAGGAGCTGGAGATTCGGTAGTCACCGACAGAGGCAGGAAGATGCCATCCTCAGGAAGCTTGGGTGCCACATTCTATCAGGGTCACTGAGCCAGCTCTCTGTGCCTCCCTCTCACAGAAATTCAAATGGCATCTCTGCCTGCTGATCACTCAGGAAATATGCTCACTGGCTCTGTGATGTACACTCAGAGGCCCTGGCACTGGGTTTTACATGTACTTCCTTAATAGATTCTGATGGATTGATTTTGGTAGAACTGAGGGTTGAACCCAAAGGCCTTGCATAAACAGGCAAATGTTCTACAGCTAAGCTACATCCCAAGTCCCTAACTTTTTATTGTGAAATGATTGCTCAGAAATTTTCAGAGAAGAGGCAGATGGTCTAGGGCACCCTTCAGCCAGCTGTCTCTAATTGCAAAATTTTATATAAGTTTCATTTATCATGACTAAGAAACAGATCTTAGTATACAATCATTGCCTGGAAGACAGGCCATATTCAGATTTGAACACACACTCCTTAACAAGTAATCGAAACTCTCTTCAGCTCCTTAATCTTCTAGTACCTTCTTAGTTTAAAAAAAAAAAAAAGTTTTTTTTCTCTCTTAAGACTTGAAGCTCAGGACCTTTTTATGGCTAGAATGTATTCCCTAAAAGTTCATGAGCAGAAAATTTATGTCAACATTATGTTACTCTGATTCTCTATTTTGCTGATGATCAGTTTCTTCCCTAAAGTCACCTGATTTCTAGCCAGACTAGCCTAGGAATGGTCCATGACTTCAACTTGTCCCCACAAGCCAGGTCCCAGGCAGGCACTCTTCCTCTTACACTATGTGTTACTGTTAAAGTCCTAATACTGTGGCAAACATGGTGGTGGGTGTCTGCAAGGTGGGAGTGTGCTATCCTGGGCTACAGAGTGGCACCTAGTCTCAAAATATAAGTAAAATTTCAACCTTGCACCACACCCAAACTCTCCACTGGTTCTACGTCTAGAATGTTTAGCCCAGATCTTCAGCTGACCCCTGGCGTCATTTAACAGCTCCCTCTGCTTGGCAGGGCAACCTACTGTGCCTTCTCCCATCGTTCTCTGTAACAGTACCACACCCTCTCTGCTCTCATTTCTCTATGCACACTACACAGTCCCCGTATCCCCTTAAATAACCAGGTCATGGAAAAGGGATCAAGCTGCTACAAGCAAGGATGGTGGTGCTGGTCTTCCACTATCCATGGCCTTACACAGTGCTCTCTCTTCAACAGATTTCACAGTTACCACAGTACTCTAGGTATTAATAGGTGACTCTCAAAGTTAGTATATAAAAGAAACTGAAGCTTCTGCCTTGCCAACCTAGGTTAGGAATTAAGCTACTGGGCCATGAGGTCACATAAGCCATTCTGTATGGAAAACCTTATTTTGTTTGGGGGAGGGGGCAGGGTCTCACTGTTAAGTTCTAGCTGGCATGAAACTCACTATGTAGAACAGGCTAGCCTCAAACTCACAGACACTTGCCTCACTGATTCCTACCTGCTAGGACTCAAGCATGCACCACCATGACTGATTTCACATGAGCCACTCTGTAGAAGACCACAGGAAGGAAAGAGGATCCCTGGGCACCAGCACACACTAGTATATAAGGCAAGTGACAGAACTGCCTTGAAAGGGGAACCCACGCAAATCCCTTTGATGTAAGGAATGCCACAAGACTCCATGTGTCCTCTGCATTCCTGGCCCAAAGGAAAAGGAAATAATTGTAAGCACTTATTGTGGCTTTAATTCACATCATTTCAAGGTTAATTTATTTTGCAGTCATAGATACTCGACATGGATGGGTTTAATAGAAGACCAGAGGCCAGGTCATAAGTATGCAGACAAGTGCTGGCAAGGGCCTGGATACTGTGAGGTACACATGCATAGCCATGAAGGACCCTGGAGATATTTAGGAACAGAAGTCCACAAAAAGTGAAGAGGGTATGGGTGTTCAAGATGTGTGCAGCTCTTCTCAGCTTTCTAGCTTTGTTGGCAGACCTCGGGACAGGCTGATATGCAGAATTATGAGTTTGAAATTGAGGCACACTGAGGTTTCCAGAAGATGTACTGTCAAGGACCATCACCACCAGGACTGGTATCCAGTGCCTACTTCAAAGACCTCTTATCACTGAGCTGCCTGGACTATTCTGCCATATCTGACGCAGCCAACTCCTCTTACATCTGCAGATTTTCTGCTCCCTGGGATCAAGACTTTCTGGTTGCTCTGGAGATCCCACATCTTGTTATTTCAGTCTCTGCTTAGCCAGTGCTAAGGCCCTACAGGACTGCACTTCAACCTCCTCCCTACTGTGCTCCCAACTCTCTCTAGCAAGGCTCCAAATACCAAGATTCATCTTCTAATATTTGATAGAATGAGGCTTGATTATAAAAACTTATAATGGAATACTATCTTTTACAAATTTTTTTTAGAAATTTTTTCAAATTTCTAACTGAGATAGCTGTGGTTTAGTTGATAGACTTCTCATTTTATGCTTGCTGTAATTCTACACGTGTGCATACAAACACTGACACAGGCACGTACACACACACATATCAGAAACATGGGAAACTGGACTGTGCGATTCTCAACACAAGGCAACAGAACCTTGAGTTAGTCATCAGAACTGTTGCAAATATTCCCATTGCTCCCCTGGACACACCCTAGAACTCAGTCGCCACACTCCTTTACTTAAAAAAAAAAAGTGTGGTCACATTTCTTGCTTTTGACAATGGGATAGGTTTGAAGAGAGAGCACATGTACAATGCTTGGCAGTGTTCAAAGCTAGCAGATACTTTACTAGGTTTTCCTTTTGACTCTGGGGCCCTGAGAGACTGAGTGGAGTTTGTCGCTGATGTGTACAAGGCATGAACACAGGAGAATGAATGTTTGCTATGTAAAGTCAATGAACTTAGAAAAAGCATCCTGCTACCAAGCTTCTCCTAACAGATGCAGCTATGATAATGTTTTAGCTAATTAACAGTACATCCTCTTAGGTTTTGAAGCCCCCGGTATCACGTAAGTAATACGTGAGAGCGAATGATGTCATCTACAGAGTTAAACAAGCATTCCTGATGTCTGTGTCATCCTGGGTATAAATTCCAGTTCTAGGAGAAGTAGCTGGAGATGCCTGCCCGTGTTTTCATTTTGAAAATGGGAGATCAATAGTTGGCTGAGGTCTGCGCTTTCATTTTCAGTTTTAAAACTTGGACTAAATTTAGAGTATATTCAAATCTCTGAGCATTCTCTGGACTACTATTAGCTACAAACTATGCAGGGTACTATCTAAGTGTGAATGTTCAACATTCCTTGAAAGATGTAATAAAGTGTATGTTCTTTTAGTTACAAGAAATTAACATTATATTTCTTCTATCATCACAATATATTAACTAAGTATTACCATGTCATGACAGGTCACTATTGTTCACTTCCTATTAAACTAGGTAACATATAATATTGACCTAGAAAAAAATGGCAGATTTCTATTTATGTTAAAATGGGTTTTCTAAGAGTTTTTGAATAGTATTACATAATTTTACATTTGTGTGTGTATGTGTGTGTGTGTGTGTGTGTGTGCACGTGCGCGCACGCGTGCACACGTGCTCAAATAAGGAAAGAAAGAGAGGTTAGACAGGGTCTTGCTATATAGTCTAGGATGGCCTCAAACGCACCTGCCTACACCTATTGCTGAGGGATAAGATTACAATCTTGAGTCACCACGCCTAGCACATTTCTTCAATAAAAGTCTTGTGAAAACCTCTCAAGCGTTTCAACACTGTACCTATTGACCTATTGCTACAGAGGGGAATTACAAAGGAGGGCAAACACGCTAAACAACAGAACAGGATACCGTGGGTGTCTTCTGTGTGCCTATATCATTCTCCTTAGCTACATCTTTTGGAAAAATTGAAAGACCCTTTAGAAATTCTTAGCACTTTGAAGAATAGGTGAGCTAAGCCTTGTTGGTTCAGACTGCTTAGTAGAGTTTGCTTTCCTGTTGCTACGATGATACACTGAGACCAAACACAACGCGAGAAAGAAGTTTACTTGGCTCACACAGCACATGACAGTCCATCACAGAGTGGAGCCATGGTAGGAGCTCAAGGCAGGAGCTTGAGGCAGAAACCACAGAGCAGTGCTGCTTACTGGCTTCCTCTCCACAGCTTCCTCATCATGCTTTTTGACATAAACTAGAGCCACCTACCCAGGGATGCCAGAGTCCACAGTGGACTGGACACTCCATTATTAATCAATAACCGAGAAAATTCTCTACAGACATGCCACAGGCCAGTTGGGTAGAGACAAGTTTTCAACTGAGAGTCCTTCTTCCCAAGTGAGTCTAGTTGATGAAGACTCACCAAAACACTGCAGTAACACACTACAGATACGTGAACAGTAGATTCTCATTTCTCAAAGTCCTGAAGCTGGAAATACAGGATCACAGTGTTGCCATGGCCAGGTTCTGGTGACCAATTCCTTTCTGACTTTTAAACAGCTGTCGTCAAACTGTACAAATAGTCTTTCTTTGGTGGGTATGTGGAGACAGAAAGCCTCTTTTCTCTCTCTCTTTTTTTTTTTTTTTTGGATACTTTATTTACATTTCCAATGTTTCCCCTTTTCTAGGTCTCCTCTTTGGAAACCCCCTATTCCCCCCCCTCCCCGCCTCTATGAGGGAATTCCCCTCCCACCCACCCGCCCACCCATTCCCATATTCCCACCTTGACATTCCCCTTTACTGGGGCCTCTAACACCCTCAGGCCCAAGGGCCTCTCCTCTTTCCCTGATGGCCAACGAGGCCATCCTCTGCCACATATGTGGTCTGAACCATGGGTCCATAGATCTTTAAGCCAACTCATCCAACCGTGAAAGCAACATCGCTATGACGCAATCGAAGCCTGAGTACTTCCCAGAGGCTCCTTCTCTGCACATCACCACAGCGAGGAGCAGGGCTCAAACATGGACATTTTGGAAGGGAACACAAATATTCAGCCTCTAAGTACATGATATATTGAAGAACTCTTTGAAAAAGTCATATTGTAAATCAGCACGATACTGTTAGGCAAAGAATTTAACATGTAAGTAGCCAAGGTTTTAAAAAAGTCTTGAAAAAACTAACAATGATACATATTGATCAGGTAATTTCACAGTTCTGCCCAGAACCTATTACTAAATATGGTGATTAAAAAGGGGCCTGAAACAATGGCTTTCTAACACAAGAAATTAGATCAAATGGACTATACACAAAGGTACCCAGTTAGGGCAATCTTCTCATATATGTATCTTAATCCCTAATCTCTTTTCTCATTACACAACAATATGTTGCATAAAATGATATATGACATAAAAGCTACCATGTATCATCGATGTCATGGTACTATATCATTCTACACCTGGTTTTTGGTCAATATATGAGATTTTTGATCTACAGGTTAAGCAAGTCCTTTGTTCAACAATGAACAAAAGGGTAAACAAGCTTCCCACCTAACAGTGGCTACAGGCAAGTGAGTACATGGTCATGGTGCGGCTGCCAAGTGTTTCGGGAAGAGCAAGTGTGGGAGCTACAGGCACATTGAGGGGCATCTAAACCTGTACATGGGTTTTAAGGAAGCTTTCTGGAGGAGGTGCTATTCATAGGAGTAGGTGCTAATCTTATGAGGTCATGGGAAAAGAAGAGTGGCATTCAAGAAAAAGGTTAAAGTGCTCCAAGCAAAGAAAACAAGCTTAGAAAAAGATGGTTGGAAGGACAAAGTCCTATGCCCTAAGTAGTGGTTCTCAACCTTCCTAACGCAGAGACCCTTATGCTGTAGTGACCCTGACCATAAGATTATTATGTTGCTACTTCATAACTGTAATTTTGCTGCTGTTATGAATCACAATGTAAACATATGATGTGCAGGATATCTGATATGGAATCCCCAAAGGGCCTGAGAACCACTGCCCTAAGGGAAGCACATTGCTTGTCTATATGAAGAGAAAGTTAAGAAATGATGCTTCAGGAATCCAGTAAGTCATATGCATGCATTTGGTTTCCAACACATGTAGAGTATAAATGGAATCATCCAATGCTTTTCTTTTCCTAAAGTACTACTGTGATCTCAAGATTGAGATTAGCAGAAATGAAGGTCAAAGAAGACTGAGGACTCACTACTCAGATGACACAAAAATTCAGCTAGACAGACAGGAGGAATACATTAAATAAATTCATTCTATATCACACGGACTTTAACAATAGCAGTATATTATATACTTGAAAAATTGTTGATGGATTTTAATTGTTCTCACTGTTAAAAATGTGAAGTGAGGGCTGGAGAGATGGCTTAGTAGTTAAGAGCACTGGCTGCTCATCAGAGGACCCAGGTTCAATTCCCAACACCCATATGGTATCTCACAAATGTGTGTAACTCTAGTTCTAGGGGATCTGACACTCTCACACAGACATACATGAAGACAAAACACGAGTGTACATAAAACAAAAATAAAATAATTTATAAAATATGAAGTGAGCCACATGGTATCTTGGTTTAGTGCTCAATAAGGCATATGCATTTCAAAATGTCATCATATACTATATAGATATATTCTTCTGCCAAAGAAAAATAGTTTAGAAATACTCCTGTGTAACTTCTCAATTTTCCATCTTCGTATGTGTCATATCCACTAATAATATTCTCACTGGTGTCTGGGAGCTCAGAATGATATTCTTTGGTTTTTGTTTTGTTTAGCACAATCTCATTGAAATGTTGGAACAATTATCAATCAGCTATATTCTCACATCTTAAATTAATGTAAGCAATTTGAAATTTTGTTGGAAATCATGAATTGCTGGCACTAAAAAATCTCCTTTATTGAATAAATAGTTATTGAATGCCTACTATATTCCATACTGTTCCAGTGTCAGAGAAGTAAGTGGAAAAAATGTCGAAAAAATTTTAACTTATTTTCTAAAAAGACAGAAACTAGGTGTCTTAGTCAGGGTTTCTATTCCTGCACAAACATGATGACCAAGAAGCAAGTTGGGGAGGAAAGAGTTTATTCAGCTTACACTTCCACATTGCTGTTCATCACTAAAGGAAGTCAGGACTGGAACTCAAGCAGGTCAGGAAGCAGGAGCTGATGCAGAGGCCATGGAGGGATGTTATTTACTGGCTTGCTTGCTTCCTCTGACTTGCTCAGTTTGCTTTCTTATAGAGCCTAAGACTACCAGTCCACAGATGGTACCACCCACAAGGGGCCCTCCCCCCTTGATCACTAATTGAGAAAATGCCTTACAGCTGGATCTCATGGAGGCATTTTCTCAACTGAAGCTCCTTTCTCTGTGATAACTCCAGCTTGTGTCAAGTTGACACACAAAACCAGCCAGTACAATTGACCCCTTGTCAACCTGACACACAAACACATCACTATTAAGCCTCAACTCTTACTTTCTTATTCATCTCCAAGATCTAAATAACTTTAAAAGTCCCACAGTCTTTACATATTAAAAATTCAATTCCTTTAGAATATCCAACATCTTTTAAAATTCCAAGTCTTTTAAAAATTCAAGGTCTGTGGGCTTAACTGTGGGCTCCACTAAAATACCTTCTTCAATAGGGAAAAATATCAGGGTACAGTCACAATCAAAAGCAAAATCAAACTCCAACCATCCAATGTCTGGGATCCACTCACGATCTTCTAGGCTCCTCCAAGGGCTTGGGTCACTTCTCTAGCTCTGCCCTTTGTAGCACACACCTTGTCTTCTAGGCTCCAGCTGCCTGTACTCTACTGCTACTGCTGCTCTTGGTGGTCATCTCATATACTGACATCTCCAAAACACTGCTGTCTCCCACTGTAACTAAGCTTCACCAATAGCCTCTTATGGGCTCTCTTCATGGTGCCAAGCCTCAACTCCTTTGCATGACCCCTTCAGTCCTGGGCCATCAATTGCAGATGAGGCTACACCTTCACAAATGGCCTTCCATGGCCTCTCACAGTGCCGAGCCTCAGCTGCTCTTCATGACCCCTTCATGCCTTCAAAACCAGCACCACCTGGGTGACTCTTACACATTACCAAGTCCAGTCATAGCACAAGGTACAACCTTGGCTCTCTCTGGAACACAGCCTCTGTGCTCTCAGAAAACACTTCCCAGATTTTACCTCAATGATGCTGGTCTCTTCTTAATCACCTCTAATTTCTTAGCTCCAGCTAACCAGCATCAATAGTCTCAGTAATGCAAAGTTTTTGCTTTAGTAGTTCTGGTATCTTGTTAATCACAGCTGATTCTTCAGCCCCAGTGAACCAAAGCCACAGAATCTTCATAATCAAAATAGCAAGGGCCCTGATAAGAGTCTTTAATCTTCCCTCTAAAATTTCACAAGCCAGGTCTCTATCTTCTGCACTGTTCTCAACATTATCTTCCAAGCTCCGACACAACATCCCACAGAGCTCTTAACACCAAATGAATCTTCTAGCTCAAGGTTCCAAAGTCCTTCCACAGTCCTCCCCAAAACATGATCAGATTGTCACAGGAATACCCCACTATGCTGGTATCAATTTGTCTTAGTCAGGGTTTCTATTCCTGCACAAACATCATGACCAAGATGCAAGTTGGGGAGGAAAGGGTTTATTCATATTCAGCTTACACTTTCATGCTGCTGTTCATCACCAAAGGAAGTCAGGACTGGGGCTCAAGCAGGTCAGGAAGCAGGAGCTGATGCAGAGGGCATGGAAGGATGTAACTTACTGGTTTGCTTCCTCTGGCTTGCTCAGCCTGCTTTCTTATAGAACCTAAGACTACCATACCAGGGATGGCACCACCCACAAGGGGCCCTCCCCCCTTGATCACTAATTGAGAAAATGCCTTACTGCTGGATCTCATGGAGGCATTTTCTCAACTGAAGCTCCTTTCTCTGTGATAACTCCAGATTGTGTGAAGTTGGCACACAAAACCAGCCAGTACACAAGGCAAAACCAAAAGCACATTAAAACAGAAAGGCTCAGGATAATTAAGTCAACTATGTAAGACATTGGAGCAAATATCAACGGAGACAAGTGACAGGCTAATATGTCCTGTGACTGGCAAGGGTCTCCCACAGTGATGGTTTGTAAGCCACTTCACTTCTGGACAATGCTTTCCAAAATCCAATTCAAGTTTAATCGAAAGAAAAGAGACAAATATAAATTGGGGACTATGATGTAAAATAATGTTCTTCAAAATGGTTAGTCCTGAAAAACAAGGAAGGGCTGAGAAACTGATTATAGGTGACTAAAGGAAGCGTTATGACTAAACCATGCAATATGGTATTATGCCCACGAGTCTGGAAGTGAAAAGAGACATTGCAGGAAAATCTAATGATATCCAAAATAAAGCCTGTGGTTTAGTTCATGCACAGTGATCTAACGATTGAGGAAAAGGGTGACTTTTGCCAGGGGTACAGCAGCCTGTTCTTTTATTTTATGTATGTATGTATGTATGTATGTATGTATGTATGTATGTATGTATGTATGTATGTATTTATTGATTGATTATTTACATTTCCAATGTTTCCCCCTTTCCAGGTCTCCTCTTTGGAAACCCCCTATCCCCTCCCCCTCCTCCATCTCTATGAGGGAATTCCACCTCCCACCCACCTGCCCACCCACTCCAGTCTTCCCACCTTGACATTCCCCTTTACTGGGGCCTCTAACACCCTCAGGCCCAAAGGGCCTCTCCTCCCCCTGATGGCCAACAAGGCCCTCCTCTGCCACATATGTGGTCCGAACCATGGGTCCCTCGATGTGTATTCTTTGGTTGGTGGTCCAGCTTCCAGGAGGACGGGGGGTGGGGCGGGGTCAGGCCAGTTGACACTGTTGCTCCCTCCATGGGGCTGCAAACTCCCTCAGCTCCTTCAGTCCCTTCTCCAGCTCCTCCATCTGGGACCTCACTCTCAGTCCAGCGGTTATTGTAAAGAGAAACTTGGGTATTCCGAACTTTTGGGCTAATATTGACATACAGCCTGTTCTTAGTTACAGAAAGGAAACATGGCCTTGACATGAGTGGTCCCTGCCTCCTTGCCTCCTCCCTTTCTCTAAATTGATGAACCAGCAGTGAGAGTATTAGGAAAGAGCCAGGTCTGAGGATGTTTGAGGCTAGAGGAGACAGTGTAAACTATTCACCCCAGGGAGTGGGAGGACATCAGGGATTTAAAGAGGGGCCAGTCAGGGCAGGGTTTTCCTGCTCCGTTGAAGCCTCTAGGTTAAGATATCAGGAAGGTAGAGATTTCAAGGAGAGCTGTGGCTTAACCACAATAAACCCATTTTTTAAAAATGTAATCTCATCCGAGTCAAGTCATGCTAGAACGTTCATAGTAGCAGTTACAGAACTGTTAGTGTACGTCCAGAGCCACACTGCGATCTCTATTCTCATTTCATCTACATCTCCCTCGGCAGGGACTGCAGGCCACTTCTGTCACTGTTTTAGAGATTAAGAAACTGAAGCTAAGGTTAACTGCCTTTGCACAAACACGTATATCTAACACCAGAAACATTTGAGAGTTGAATTCATCATCTTCAGCCAGCGTAGTCTAGGGGAAGCGTTGTTAGAATTTGGGCACACTGCACAGTTATGGGCACCCTCGGCAGTCCTGGACTTTACAGTTATTTACAGTACTCAAATAATTAACATTGGTTATCAAATTGGTAGAGTCAAGGATTCAATGATAATGGACATCCCAGTGTATGTGAATGTATTGAGCATATGTACTCTGGTTTAAATGGCTGTTACTGCAGGACAGAATAACCCTGTGACTGGGGGATGACTCAAAGTGACTATTATGACTCCATAGACACGCTGACTTCCCAAAGATGCCAGCTTCAAAGATATCTGGAAAACAAGTTTTGGCTTTGGATGTTAGGGCCCACAGAGAGCAACTTAAGTGAAGGGGCATTTGTATGCCAGGGTTTCTGAAATATTTCTAACAGAAACAACTAGAAGGCTTCTCTAGGCAAGTGCTTCACCACTGAGCTCTTCCAAACCCAGGCTCTTAGGAGGTTTTTGTTTTGTTTTTGAATTCTTTTGAGTTTCAAGCATTATATGTTCTATCCTGTTCTTTTGTGGTTTCAAGAGTCTTTGCTAGGAAGAAATCCAGAAATTGCTTCTGGAAAAAAATGACTACCAACTTCTGCTCAAGTGTTGACAGGAATCTGTATGTTCTGTGTTCTATGTATGTGCCAGGCTTGGCTAAGCCACTTTGCAAATATGATCTTGTGTTTTTACTTCACCCCAGTGAGGTGGCTTTTGGGAGCTTGAGCATATACCCAGAGTTCTCTCTTGAGAGAGATGCTGCCTGGAATGCCAACCCACCCTCCGAGGAGTAAGAATCTCGATTAATTAGCAAAAATGAACTACTTCAATCAGCTCCTCATTTGTTCTCTCTCTCTTCCTTCCCAACCTGTGTATGTCTATGTGTTTCTCTGTGTCTGTCTGTCTGTCTGTGTATATCTGTATGTGTGTGTCTCTGAGTGTCTGTGTTTGTATGTGTGTTGTGTTCATCTCTATGGATACGGATCTAGCCAAATCCTCTTTTTACACATGACCCAACTTTTCAACACAACAATGTGCTTCCAGTTTATTTCATTCTTGTTCTTTCCTAAATCAGGAAACAAAACTCGACTGTCCATAAGCATTCTCCTATGCATACTGTGGGTTACAAATGAGACCAAGAACAATAACGCTGGTTTTTTCCCCTGTGCTTAGTGGATCATCTTCTCAAACAGCCATGGCAGCCCAGCAGGCAGCCGGCCATGCAGAATTGCCAGGCGAGGCTTGTGAGACTTTAAAGAGAGAACTCACCCTCCAAACAGCAGAAATGTAACAAACGCACCCGTGTTGCTGGGTTGCACTGTCCTCATGACTGAAGAACTTCCTTCCCATCTAGTTCTTCAGCTGTCACTGTTTATATAGATGCTCCATAAATGTCCTTGGCAGCTGAATCTCATGGCGGAGAAGTGTCTTCAGATGGATGTGAAGGTATCAGTGCTCTCTGGCTTCCACACCAAATCCAGGCACCACACAGATCAGAGAATTTATGCTCTCCTTTGGAGAGGAGAAGAAGACCATGGTGCCTTAAAGATAGTAAAATGTTTTCTAGAGACCAAAGATAATCCCCTGAAGTTTCCTTCTTCAGTTCAAAGCTGCTTTCCTGGAGCAGGCTTTTTTGAGCCCCGAGAGCGCTCATTCGTTTCTTTTGGGCTCACTGGTCAAGAGGTTCTAGCAACAACTGGGTTCTTGACCAGTTTTTGTCAAGCCTTAAGGTACTGTGTAGGGTGCCGAGAACATGCATTCTCCACACTGGGGAAGTCACATCCATTAACGTAACAAGATCAGCCAGGAGGACAGGTGGGGTGACCTGTGCCTTTTCCCTCTCTGGAAATGGTTCTGATGTTATGTTAAATGGGCTGGAGCCGCTTGCTGCTGCTAAATGAAGTTTTCAGTAAGTCAATTCAGAAAGCACATTGAAGCCAGATTGGAGAGAAAGACTGTCAGCTTCTCAATGCTACTTTGGGAGACCAACAAGCTAAAGTCACATTGAATTTAAAAAACCCTTTTGGAAGCCAACAAAAAATAGAATGTCCAGGTAGACCAGAGCAGAGTTTTCCCTGACTAACATCTCAGGATAATAAAAGGAGCCAAAGCGATTTCTCCACACACTGAATATCACACATTCACAGCCCAAAGTGCTGAAGTGTGTAGCCATCACCTTGCATTCTGTTTGAACATCCTCCTTCTGGGCTCTTCTGGCCAACCTCCGTCCCAGTTTTCCAGAGAGAAAGCCTTCCCTGGCATTCACACTCCCAGGTCCCTAATCACCCCACAGGCCGTCCTTTCTTAGCAAACCCAAGCTGTTGAGGGAAGTCTCCAGCTCGTTTTGTTTACACAGTGGGAGTTCTCACTAGGAAGTACTCCAAAGACACAGGTCAATGTTCAAGATTCCAACATTTTAGTATCAGCACTTTAAAGGTAGTTTATATCAGAAGACACACTAGCTAGAGTGAGGAAGCCACTGTGGATAAAATATACTTGCAGTGAATCACTCCTAAGTGATGTCCTACAACTTAACCTGTTTCTCATTACCCCTCTGGCTTGGGCAATAGAAAGGAGCATGCAAGGAGAAAATGAATGCCACAAATATGGTAAAGTGGATGACTGATGGACCTGATCCAACCACAGCCTTACTGATCAGTGTAAGAAGAAACCATTTTGCCTTGGGAGACATAAAACTCCACCTAGAGGAGGACCAACTGATCATTGATGCTCTATGTGTTACAAGGGAAAAGCACTGGAGCTCTGTGGGGTTGTGCCTAAAATGGCAGCTTAATGGAAAGGAAAGATCCATGCTGCAGTAAGCATCCGATGCCTTGCCCTGCATGCACCATGAGCCAAGGTCAAGGTCACTTCCAAGCCCTAAGCAAAGCATCAAAAGAGACCGATGAACAAGTAATTTCTCTGACAGTGGAAACCCTTCCTGAAGCCTGAAGCCTGAAGCAATTTTCCATGAGGAAACATGGTCATTCTCTGCCTAACTTTAGAGGAGGTGATGCCTAGCAAGAGTTCTCAAATCTCAAATGTTGTTAAGAGCTTCAGAGAGCCACAGGCCTGACCTTAAGCAATTTCCTTGTTTATTTCTTTAGATTTATGATGTTATTGGAACACTACTAAAGACTGGCCATTTTATAAAGCCTCAGTTAGGACCCTTTCTCTGACCTTGAACACAGCTTCTTATTCAGTGAACAATTAACTTGCTAACCACTAGCTTACTTCTCTGTGTTAGACAGTTGGCATTTAAGTACCTGGATACTGGCAGCAAGCCACAAGGATCTGAGTCCTGACCATCTGACTTCCCTGTAAGTGAACACATTGGACCTCAGTTTCCTTATGTGAAAATGAGGTACTATAACAGTAGTGATCTCAAAGGGGGTTATGCTCAGATGGCATTATCTAAGGGAAATCTGAAATGCTGAAATGTCTACCTTCTCTAGGAAACACTACCATCTGAAACATCCCTTGCTGAGAACAAGTGCTCAAAAAAACTAGGACTAAAATTAAATATTAACTTAAGAACCATCTTTGACAAAAAGACTAGGACTAAAATTAAATATTAACTTAAGAACCATCTTTGACAGTCTTCAGTAAACAATTTAGAAGCATAAAAATGAGTACTTTGCTCAGACTTTCAAAGAACATCAGTTCTTAAGAAAGCAGGCCATCCATATGCTCCTGTTTGATCCTTGTTCAGCTGTTCGGGCTACATCACCACCACCACCAGCAGCCCTCACTACCTTCAGCTGAGTTTCAGGGTGTCTGGATTTAAAAGCAGACCACTTTCCTCCATTGTCCTTGCTACCATTATCTGTGTCCATTGGCCAATGTGTTCTCCATGTGTGCTGGAGCACAACTCTGTTGTGTGCTATTTTTAATCTCTTCATTTCCTCTTAATTTTTCTATTCATTATATGTCAGGAATAGCTAAGGAAAATATGTGGAATAGAAAGAAAATGTGCATGGTCTTTAGGCTTTACTTCTTCAGAGGTAGTTGGAGAAGTGGAGAGTCAGCTGTATTGACAACGCTTGGTAATTCTCAGCAAAGATTTTTGAGAAGCACCAAGTGGCTAAGTTCACTGCTCCTTTCTTTCCCTGAGGCGTCCTTCATTGTGCCTGCCTAACAACAGAATAAACAGATGTTAAAACAAAACAAAAAGACCCTGAATTTGAACAGCTCCATTCTAAGCTATAGCCTTGTGGCCTAGAATAGACTTAGCCTCTCCAGTTCAAAGTGCTACTAGTGAAAGGTCTATCAGACTATCACGCTTTCTACAAATAACTGTAGGACTGAGTCACAAGTGTGGCCTGGGTAAATACTTCAAAAAACTGAAGTACTTACCATTGTGAAACCTGGGCTCAGCTTATTTGCTGCAAGCACTACTGCAGGCCTCAAAGCACTGAGCTGAGGCACAAAGAAGCTTAGGTTGCCAACCTCTGTTTCCTAGTGGGTGGTGCTGAGCGTGAGCAAGTTCTCACCCAGACCCATCACGCAGAGCTCCCCACGGGACTGCAAGCAGCAGAGACAGCAGTGCATGAGTAGGCAAATCCAAGGTGATAAACCTGAAGGCTAAAGTGAACAGAACTCTCATACAGAACAACACTACCTTTTCAGGGACAAAAGCAACCATTTAACTACACTGAGATGTCTTTAAACATTTACCTCTAAGGACCAGTGCCTTGACTTTCTTATTTTCACTTGTCCTGTTTTCTGTGATCAGAAAGACTGTGATCAGTCTACAAGCTAGTTGAAGCTAGTTTTCTAATAACTAATAACATTTCCTATGTCAGCATGGAAAAATTAATTGCTGATTAATTAGTTCAGGGCTTTGTGTTTACACCAAATGAAATGACATATATTCTTAGTGTAATGTCAAAGTCCTGTTATAATGATCTGATATCTGGAACACTATATTATCAATACAGCCAATATCTGAATATCTTGAGTTAGGCAAGAAATAAAGAACAGATTAAAATCTAAAGTTAAGAAGTGAATTGATATTATATTTAAATATACTGGCATCCCAGGTGGTAGATAAAATGCAAGGTCAATGTACTTATTCATTTTAGATATACAAACAAGTTCAAAACTATTTCCAATGAATACTGAATACTTATAGAAAATTCCGCATGTGCCTTATTTAGTCTTGTACGAATCAGTCTTGTATGAAAAAGGTATAATACCAACTCCACACACAAAGAGGAAATTGTCAGTATGAGAAACCTTTTCTAGGAAGCATCTTCCTTACATGTTACTAAGGTTGATAAAGGCCTGAACCTGATTAATCTGACACATCTGAGACCATCTGACTCTCAGTACAGACATTCAGCACGCTCAGGGTAAGCCACATTTTCAGCTAGACTCCAGGGATGGTGATTCTGAGGAAGATACAGGTGTTGGTGAGAAGAGTGAAGATGAACAGAGTACGTTCCCTGCTCTGGATGAAAGACAGAGCAGGTGCTGGGACTGAAGGCTCACTCGGAGCACACACTGAAGCAGGTGCTGGGGTAGAAGGCTAACGCAGAACACACACAGAAGCAAGGAGGGAGAGGAACCAAGTGGTTGCAGAAAGCAAAACTGACACAGTCATACTTTTCCAGAATGTATCAAAACTCCTTAAAATACTTAGACATTTTACTCAATAATCTTGTAATAATAGACATTTTTTTCTGGTTTTTCGAGACAGGGTTTCTCTGTATATAGCCCTGGCTGTCCTGGAACTCACTTTGTAGACCAGGCTGGCCTCGAACTCAGAAATCCGCCTGTCTCTGCCTCCCAAGTGCTGGGATTAAAGGCGTGTGCCACCACTGTCCGGCAATAATAGACATTTTTAATCGGAGTGACTATATCTAAAAATTCATACTTTTTAACAGCAAGCACAAATTGCAAACAATTTGAACATCAACAACAGGGAAATAATAAATAGGTCGTGTAACATCTTGGAAGGGAATGGTGTTTTACCTACAAAAATTCTGTCTCTGGAAAGTATTTATTAATGAGAAAATACTTAGTTTTATTAAGTAAGGTTAGAGCTATAAAAGCATATGTTATACAACATGTTTTGTAACCGTTGACTATAAATATGGATATGATAGAAAAATAGGATTCTCCCCTTATCCACCGGGAAGGACAGGTCCCCAGGCAGAGACTAATCTGGATGGCTTTTAGGAAGATCAAAGTAGGGAGCCAGTCACTAAAGATTTTCGATTCCCTTTCCTGAGATCCCTGAAAACCAGGATGAAAGATTAATTCTGCTGAGCACAGTGGCACATGCCATTAAATCTTAGCACTTGGGAGGCAGAGGGAATGTAGTCTCTGTGTCTTCAAGACCAGCCTAATCTATGTAATGAATTCCAGAGCAGCAAGGGCTACATGGTGATACCATATTTTTAAAAAAAGAAAAATGAAAAAAAAAAAAAAAGAAAGCGAGCAATTTTTATAGATGCCAAATGAAGTTATCAGTGGCACCTTCTTAGTTCCCGGAGTAAGTTAAAGTTGATAAAACATTTGCAAAAGGAGGGCCATAAATGAATAGCTCCAATGTACTACTGACATCATCACCTCGTTAAAATTAATTTTTATACCATAGGAACAATGTTAACTCTTGTGCAGTTTAAATGAAACATAAACATACCATTTAAATGTGGAACATCGCTAAGGAACACAAACCAAATGAGAGCAGGCTAAAGGAAATGCCCAGAGCTTGCGTGGCTCCTGCCAGAAAGATCTTTCACCTTTGTGTACAAACCCCACGTTCCCACAGATCTCTGGAGCAATAAAAAATGTACTGTACATCATGAGCTGACTTGCTATAAATGCTGTGGACTGTACACGCGTGGAAGGCCACCTGTTCCTTGTACAAAGGACACAGACAGTGGGGCTGGGATCTGAAACTAAGAAGAGGAAGAATTAAATAAAGACGCTGATCCAGACAAGGGTTGAGACATCTGGGCAGCCTCAGACAGCACAGCCCTTGTGTTGCTTAAGCTACAGGGTTCACTTGCTCAAAACTAGAGGTCACAGTCAAGTAGGTGGAGGCCAGAGAAAGACTGTCCCGTGGGTTAAATGATCATTAACCTTGGCCTTCCAAGTCACCCAATCTTCCAAGGAGAAGACTGTAAAAGACTGGACTGTTTCTATTTCTGCACTACTGACAGGCTCAGCGAAAAACTTCAGACTTTTAAGACAGGAAGAGCTGGGTGCTGATCAAGCTCAGGCACTCATTCACTTACCATTCCACAGGGGCCTCTTGCCCTTGCTGGCTACATTGCCTGATCCACAAAGTGGTGCTAATATCTACTTGGCAGAAGTTTAGTGGAGTAAAGGAAATATACCACGTAAAAGGCCTGGCCCAGGGCAGGTGTTCAATAACACTCAGACCCCGTCTGTGTCTCCCCTTTAGCATCTCCTCCAGGTGCTCCTCTACTTAGTCACTGCCTTAAAACACAGAGAAAGACCAGAAGGAGGCCAGAAGGAGGCCAGAGGATGACTTTAGGGAGCTCAGACATCGGAAAACCTTTCCAGTAAAAAGACAGCTTATTGAGCTCTGAACGTTTGCTTTTTATGTTTACTCCCTGTGTGTGTGTGTGTGTGTGTGTGTGTGTGTGTGTGTGTGTGTGCCTTTAAAAAAATGTTGTTACCAGATTGTTCAAGTGCAACTTTCTCTGTGTGTGTTTCACATTGATGGGATTAATTCTATTAAAAGAATTAAGAAATAACAACTTAGGAAATAAAATTCCCTAGGCATCTTTCAAAAGATAAGAAATGAGGCCTATCTTTAGGACTTTATCATGATTGCCTGAAGAGATGACTCAGTTTCATGGAGCTAATCTGTATGAAATAAGTAGGCCAGAGGAGACTAACAAGAATTATGTATTTGCAGTGAGTGCTATAACTATATCTCTCCTGTAAGAATATCCATACTGCGAATTTATTCATCTACCACACGCTGACTGGGAAAATGGTATGTGCCAGGCCTGGGCTCTGATCATGTGTCAGGACCATATGAGGGTCTGGGTCATGGGTTTCCCTCAAGACACTAATTGCACAGGGTCCCTGGGTAAGAACCACAAATGCCCACAGTTCCTAGCTACATACTTCTTCTTTCCCACTAAGTGTCACCGCCTGGGACCCATATGATACTTTACAACATGCAGAAGTTTCCAGAATGTAATGCGTCTGGGGTGAGGATGATCAGACGCTTCAAGAGTGATGGTCTAGTCACATTTGCAAATAGCAGGGGCTATGGACCATAAAGCAATCCTAAAAATGAGAGACCAGTTCCAAGAAAGCCACTTAGAGGAGGAAGTTTTGCTGGCCCCGTTTGAGACATCTGTGTTCTCAGTCCCTACAGAATGTGGTTTGCTGGTGCCCGTTCTACTCAAACCTTTACGAAATCCACAGCTGCTCTGTTCCCACGGGACACAGCTAAGCTAAGGAAGAGAGTCTTTAAAGCACCTGCCAGTTTCACAAGGCAGACTTTGTTACAGTGGTCAGAAATAGACCCTGTTGCCATAACACTGAGGTAATGACAACTACCAACCCTTTACTGAGGAGAGATTGCAGGGACTGGTGTCCCCAATTCATTTGGAATGAGAATCTTGCTTGCTATTGCTCTGTTTTGGGGAACATGTACTATCTTTTCTTCTTAGAAAATGTTTTCAAGTGGGATGTTTCACTAGAAGAAACAATTGCTTGATTTGTTAAGATGAAAAACAGGAGAAATAATGTTCATAGTCCTAGAAATTAATAATTTCTTTCTCTGTCTTGTGTGTGTGTGTGTGTGTGTGTGTGTGTGTGTGTGTGTGTGTGTGTGTATGCGTGTCCGTGTGTAGGACAGAGGACACCTTTTAGGAGCCGGTTCTCTGTCCACTGTAGGTTCCAGAGATTGAACTCAAGACACCAGACTTGCAGGCTGGTGTGGCAAGTTCCTCTACCTGAAGAGCTATCTTGCTTTGGTCTCCAAAAATTACAGATAGAAAAATAAGAAGCAAAAAGAATTTTAAAAATACTACTCATGACCAAGTGGCTGAGGATGTAGCTTAGTGGTAGAGTGGTGTAAAAATCAATACCAAATAAACACATGAATGAATTAGCTGATTAGAATAAAAATACCCCAGGCGCCATCACTTCCTGCAGAAGCACTGCTGATATTCAAGTGTCTTTCTGCTTCCGTGCAGGCACACACTGATATACTCTGAGGACTGGGATAGAGGCACAGCCTTAGTCTCATGCCCCAGGTCAGCTTACCTCAGTGTTTTCTGCCATAATGGCAGAGTAGTCACTGTTGTATGGGGATCTATTTAGCCAACTGAAGCCCAGTTTTGTGGAATAGTTTTGTGTATAGACTGCATGGGCTTTAGGTGATCTCTCCCTGTCTAGGTTGTCCTGGAAGCTCAATTTCCAGCTCCAGTGTGTGTCTGAGCCTCTGCTGTTCTCAGAGGTAGACTTCTGGAAGTTAATTGGCCCTGGAGTTGAATGCCATCCAAGTCACCTGATGTCAGAACCTAGTTTTCTTCTGACCAGAGAGAAGCAAAGTATGCAACTTAGGAGCACATTTTCATTCACTCAGCTAAGTATTTGTGCAGTCACTGGCAACATGCCAGGGTCACTTTGGGTCACCCAATTCTCCAGCCTTATGGAGCTTACACTATGACAGCTTCACAACCTCAAAAGGGTGAAGCAAACAAAAAAGCACCCTGGAGTTCTCTTGTCACAGTAAATTGGGTAGAAATTGCACACAACAAATGTATGCATATTTGAAGCTACCACAAAATACTTGAGTCTTTTGAGTTACCAAGTCAAATGCTATATTCTGTTACCAAGTAAAAATTACATGCTATCTTTTGAACAAGCACGTCCAACAGTATCCAGGACAGGCACACTCCAGTCATAGTAATCAAATACAAAAACAAATACTAATATACTTAGGATATTAATTTTTATTTATAGGAAACAGTTCCCTGTAATCTTGCAGGTTTGTTCCCAGATTGCAGATGATATTTGTTTGGATATGACCCACCTCCAGTTATAAAAATATGAAAGGCTATCCAAGCAATCGGGCCATGTGTAGATCAAGTGGGAAGCTAGTTACAAGTTAGTGGGGGGCTGGAGTATCTATGGTGAGGGGATGCCTGGGTCCGTTACGAGATACTTATATGCCCATTGGAAAGAATGAGTAGGCTCATGCTGACTCAAGAAGATCTATATAATTAAGTAAATATAAAAGAAAAAAACCAACAAAGCTAAGGAGGAATGTCTACAGAAGTTAATGCTATTTTTTTTTTCTTTAAAAAAATAACATGATCTCTCTCCTCCCCCCTCCATGTGCAAGTATGCACTCACACACATACAACCAGACATATGTTTGAACAGACATATAAACATGGGAATTAGTGTGAAAGACTACTTGTCTAACCACATTATTTTGAATGTTATAAAATGGTATAAAAATGGGACTATTACTATTTATGCAATATGTTTTTTCACGATGACCAGGCATTAGCTCACTAATTTTATAAGGCAATAATAAATCTTAAGAAAGCATTAAGGTGGGTCAGGACTAAAAACATGTTATTTAAAGCATCTCACTGTGATATCAACTGACATCTTCAGAAATCTTATTGTTTACAAGGATGAGAACATTAGACTTACAAAGGACCAAATAATCTGAGGATAAAATCCTAGTCACATAAAAGTCTAAGTATTATCCTAAATGCTGAGGATAAAGCTTTTCTCTATAAATCTTGGAGTTTGGGCATAAGTCTCAAGAGCCAGTGTGTGTGTCCTACCAGTGAGCTGCATCTCCAGCCCTTGGTTTCTCTTACTATGTAATATGTCCCAGGCTGGCCTTAGACTCAGGGTCCTCACACCTCGGCATTCTGGATGCTAGGATCACAGCCCTGTGGAACTACATTTGTCTTTTTCTAGTCGGTGACAGAGTTGCTGCTGGGAGCTCCACTCCACCCCAGCACACATGCCTACTCCTGCACTTGCCATCTGTCAGCACTGTGACAGTCTCTCATGTCTGTGACTCTGAGATTCCGAAGAAAATTTCTAAGTACAAGGCAATTAGCATTGCATCGGCTGTCACGAGAAGACCCCGTCCCCACCGATGCCCCAAATACACATGCACCTTTGACCCTCCTTCTCTGTCACTGGGGATTTGGAGCTGCTCATTCATGACTTATTCTTTGAAATTGAGCCCTCCAGGCCATGGTCATAAGGAGACCTCTGAGAACCAAATCAACCCCAACAGCCAGCTCAGGGCTCTTGGCTAAGTACAGGCCCCTTCAATAGTCAAACTGCAAAGCCAGGCAACTTCTGCTCCCAGGGCTAGCTGCAAACCATCTGTCTCTGCTCAAGTGAATGCTACTGGGAAAGATCAGGAGAGAAGTCAGGATCCAAAAATTCTGAGTCTAACTTACTCTCGATGTCTAGGCTCAGTGCCAGAGGCAACTCTACACAGGTGGCCTGCCAGGCCGGCCATCTGAGTGGCAGCGAGCCCCGTGCAGTGGGGGAGGCAGTAGGGTAAGGAGAATGGGGGTAGACAAAAAAATTCATGTCGGTCTTCCACAGTGCAGGGAAGGAAGGGGAAGGGACTTGCAACAACTTGTGTCACTGACAGCATCAGCAAAAAGTACTAGTTGGCTCTTCTCCAGGGAGTTCCCCATCCAGCTGCAGGGTGAGTGCTTCTGGTCCAAAGGCCTTCTGCAGCCCGCTGTGCTGATCAGTCCCAGGTTCTACCACAGTGGACTCCAGTGGGTTACAGGACAAAGTTCACAGACTTTTGATTTTAGAAGAAACGTTAGGGGGAAAACATATGGCACCCATTCCTTCTATTTCCCCTGCTACATGTTTATATACTGCACTTAAAAAAATGAAAACAGTAAATTCTGATGCTTACGCTGTCTTGTGGGCCAGTATCATGCTATTTTCCCTTCATGGTGTTTATAATTGACACAGTGCTAGATGCTATACAAGGAAAAGAACACAGACACTGTCCTTTAAGAACTGCCAGATATCTAAATGTGAGACTGCAGCAGAAAAATAAGACATATCAAATACAAGGCTCATTTTAGGGATGGGTGGGAGTTCCACATAGCTGTGTGGGAAGCCTGAAGCGAGCTGCCAATCACCGTCCCTCTACGATTCCTTAGCAGGGAAGGAAGAGAAGAGAACTAAACCACTTAGTGAGCTGAGCAGAGGGAGAAGACCTAGTGACTTTGCAAAAGATGAAGAGGTAGGAGTGTGAGTGGGCAGCCCCCTTTTCTGGCTCTCCCACCACTTCCATTATGCTAACCCCTTCCCTGATAACAGTCTGTTAATTACCCTCAAGCATTCATTGTCCAAGTCAGACAACCCTAAGAGGTGTCTGATTCCATGCACCTAGGATATGCTTAGTGGGGAAGTGGCCTTATATTAAAAAGTGGATTTTTTTAAAAAATCAAAACATGCCAGACCTGGTGGCACATATCTT
Organism: Uromys caudimaculatus; assembly: GCA_028551405.1. Classification (NCBI taxonomy): domain Eukaryota; kingdom Metazoa; phylum Chordata; class Mammalia; order Rodentia; family Muridae; genus Uromys; species Uromys caudimaculatus. The sequence continues at coordinate 39,713,979 of CM052717.1, read as the reverse complement.
GAATTCCAGGACTCGGAAGCCAAGGTTACACAGAGAAACCCCTATCTTGAAAAGCCAAATAAATAAATAAATAAATAAATAAATAAATAAATAAATAAATAAATAAAATCAAAACTTAATTATCTAATCAGGCCACTGAAGGCAGTTTGTGCTTTTAAATTGCACCCAAGGGAGGAAATGGCGTGTTGTGGAAAGAGCGCTCACCTGAGACTCGGCCTCCCCTCCTCAAATCTCACTTGCCACTAAGAAATTCTGCAACTGTGGATGTCTCTGCCCTGACCCTCCGCCACTGCAATGAGAATGAAATAAGTCACCTCTACAGTCCCCTTTCTACTTGAGAATTTTGTGTGCAGAACATTCAATAATGACTAACATTTTAACATGCTGCTTATCCTGCGCCAGTACCTATTTATCCATGTTGTGGAATGCTGTCCCATGGACATGGCATGCCCCAAGGTTGAGACCACTAAGATCTCACCACAGAGGATAAAGGGGGCATGGCTTAAGAGACCCTGTTCCTACCAGGGGATTTACAGGCAGCTAACGGCTGCTTGAAGGATGACTGTCCTTCCGTGGGATAGTCACTCCTATGTCACCTCACTCCTCTCCTGTAAGCAGCCACTGCTCCACGCTCTCACACGTAAGTCCAGTGCCACTGAGTTGTTTCTTTGGTTTGTCCTTGGGGTGAGTACATGCTTTCACTCACTCACTCCTGGGAAAACTCACACAGTTGAGCATCACTACTGCGACAAGATAGTTTTAAAACTTCGCTGTTGTTTGAAGCACTGTTTTCCTGGGAGCGTGTGCTGCACTGGGGAAAGCCTATCCATTCCCTCAGCTTGCTGTGATTATGCGTCTCACAGTTCCCATAGCCTGAGAGCTCCTAGGGAAGGTAGCTCCAAACAGAGATGATTTGAAAAATGACAAAGATCTCTTCATTGCGCACTGCCTCAGATACCATCTGGGTTGCTGTGGGGAGACTCAGAACTACTTTTAGTCGTAATTATCTTATCCACAGACAAGACGGTGGTGAAGTCCATGTTGAATGAAGCACCTTAGTGTTCAGTAGAATGCCTGAACAGCACAGCTGTGTGGGAATATGTAGCCCTTTGGGTGCAGACAGACCAGGTTCAAGGGCTTGTTTAATTGCTTCCTAGATCTGTTGCTATTTGAAAGTCACTTAATTTCTCTTAAGCCTCAGCTTCTCCATCTGTAAAACGGGAATAACATTTGCCCCACATAGCCACTGTATGTGAGATGTTTAGCACAGTTCATAGCACACAGTAAGGACTTGGTAGGATTACAACCAAATGCAGAATTGGTTTGTGTTGTTAGAAATAGTATAAATGGAAACATAAGAAAGATAGTAACCCACCTACAGGATACGATGTTGTTATACAGACATGAACTATGCTCAATTCCCATGCAAGCAGCAAAGATTACAATGGAAATGCAGGACGCCTGTGTGGGGATAAGGTGTTCAGGAGGAATAGTGCCCCGTTAGAGATGGTAGACTTGTTTTCACATCTGGGGTCACTTTTCCCAGTCTCCGCCTATGCCTATTAGAAGATGGCGGTGATAGGAAGCCCAATGCAACAGGATTGCTCTGAAGTGTAAACGCAACGACGCTTGGAAAGTGTCCCTCAGTGTTAGGCCTATGGCTGCTCTGTTTCATTCCCATAAACGATGCTCTCTTATTTTATTGACCCTGTAGTCACTTCATGCTGATCTTCTCATTACACACTTCTTATGTCTATGCCTATTCATATTCCCTCATCAATGCATCTGGAGAGGAGAGCTTGTGTCTCATTTTAAACAGTCTCATTTGCTTTTAAGGGTGACAGTGACAATAATCACAGTGAGACATTGCCTTAGTCATTTGTTTTAAATACTGTTTGAGAGTTTAAAGGCATCTGCACAGTGTGGTACTTATAAGTATAGCTGGTTCTCATCATTATGCTGGACATACGCCTCCATTTTCTTTCTCATGGTCATGCTGAAGTACCCTAATGACACATAGGCCATATTGTTCATACAAGGCTTCTCATGACAGAATGATTGGCACAGCCTTACTTTCCTAAATAGTTCGCTGATTCACTCGTTCCATTTTTAAACACCAACAGATTGGCACTGGTGACATCTGCTAATTATTTGATTTTACTCGTGACTGACACAGGACTCCCATCTGCAGCAATCACTGTGATATGATCAGTGTGAGGTTTGCACCGCCCAGTCCATGACCCATGTGCAGTAGTGAGTAGCCTTGTCTATTTTTCTGTTTCCCCTAGAGGTATCATTAGTTATCGTGTTGGAAACTCAGCTTCCAGAAGTTCAGCAAAAACAGTAACACCTAACTGCAAGTGGCAATCTCACTGTGTTCCTAGTAATGGCTTATCAACTCAGATGGCATGGGCCTACCAATCACATAGTTAAGATTCCAAAATCTCTCTGGTTCTGCTCCCAACCCCCATTCTAGTAGGGAAGCAGTCTTGGAAGGATGCTGAAGACCCTGTTTTCTATACTGTGTGTCCCCTTTTAGTCCCTGAAACTAGAGTTAAAGATTTTGAGAAATTCCCTGAAATAAGTTTTGTTGATGTTTCTAAACCATCATCATAAGACTTCCACAGCTTCACTGACACAGATTAATGCTGCTTCTTTAATTCAGACTACATTAAATCATACTGTAAACTCCCTAAGAGATCTGCTTGTTTGGTTTTGTAATGCTTCAGTAAGATGAGAAAGGCGATGCCCTCCAAACATGGTATGATTTCATTTGTTAATTCCTCATTCATTCAGTGTGAGGGTCAAAGGTCAAAGCTCATGGGCATTCACCATTCAGAGGCTTACCAAAAGAAGTGGAGGAAAACGTTCCCTTGCCCCCTAGTGCCCACAGCCTGCTACTGCAAGCAGATGACTTGGCTCAGGGAACTTCCAGATAGAAGTGAAGGGATTCATAGACCTACCACTAAGGCACATGGGAAAGTTAAAGCGTTGATGGACTTTCCATACCATGTAGCAGCTAAACGCCAAGTATCAGGTAAACAGAGACAGAGCATTGTGGCCATAAATTCTCAGCCACTTTGAGGAGAAAAGCAAAAAACAAGCTCTGATTCATTTTTCCTGACCTGGGAGGCCCCTAGGGTACAGCCTGGGCCACTATTTATTTGTCTCTTGATATTTGCTTCTCCCACTATTTAAAACTATCCCTGACCCCCCACCCACTAAAGTCTCTCTCCCCTGTGGACTTTAGCAGAAAGGGCTCAATTCAATCTGTGAAACCACCTTCTTCAAGGCACTCATCATGGCTAACTGAATGATTAAACTGTTGTTTACTGAACACGCCACGGGCTGAAATGGAAGCCCCTCAAAGGGTTTCTTTCTGTTCTCATCTCCAATTCTTACACATAGTAGGTGTATAAAGGTCTATCTCTTAATGAATGAATGAACTCTAGGTTGAAAATAGACCAGTCTTAAATGTGGCAATCCTTCTATTAGGTTTTCAGTCAATCCTGATCTAGGCTTGTTCTGCAGTATAATTCAGAGATCAGGGGGAGGAAGAGGTGTGAGGAAGGGCAGGGTGAATCTGGGAACATTTCTGTAAACCTCTCTAAGGATAGAAAGAGCAAGAATTCTTTCTAAAACCCACTTACCTTTCCCATTCTACTTATAATACTGATTTTCCTCCAACACTCTGTCTGCACAGAAGCTTAGATGGTAGGTCAACGCATTGCGTTGCCTGACTGTGCATGAGGGCCTCTGTGGTCCAGTTCTCTATACTCCTACACTGGACATAAACTGTAGTTGTGATTTTCCTTTTATAATGGAAGCAATGAGCACAAACAGATCTGAACCATTGTCCACTGACACACAGAGGTCAACAGCAAATCTGGATCTGCTCCAGAGCAGCAATGGAGGGAAATCCCCAGAACTCCAGGCCTTTGGGTAGTTTGCAAGGCCCACAACTGACCACAGACTATTGGCTAAAATTATAACAATGGACAGTTTACTTTTGTAATGGTTGATGGGGGGGAAAGACAGGAAAATCCCTGAAGGCTGCTTTGAACTTTTTCTTCTTGCTTGGTGCAAGTGGAAAGTAAACTCGAGAGTAACTTCAGAAGTAGAGCAGAGAGGACTTTCCCTATGGATCAACCCTAATTCCAATCAATGCTGGAAACTCTGCGAGGTCCAGACAACACAGGCTACTTATGATAAAGCCTGAAAAACAAAGGGAAATGTCACCCTGGACGGTATTATGTGTAAGTCTCTGGAAAATATCAGAAAGGAGGAAAGACTGAGAAACAGAAACCACATGCGAATTCAGTTGGTTTGACAATACAACGGTTTCTTACTAAAATCCTTTCACCAAGTGTTTAAGATTGACAGTGTACTGAGTTCTGTGGCTATGACAGAATAAAATGAAGCCCTTAGTCTTTGGGACTTTACATTTCAAAAGCAGGAAAAGAATAGAATTTGGCAAAGACACAAACAGGATAATCCCACAGCCTAACCAGTGTTGTAGGAATGGCGTAGCTAGGCAGAGTGAGTGAAGTAGATAGTTGTTTTAGGTCGGAGCTGTCTCATGCAGTAGCCATGAGCCACATGTGACTTCACACATTTAAAATGTTGTTAGTGGGGCTAGAGAGGTGGTTCAGTGGTTAAGAGCATTTGTTCTTGTGGAGGATCCAGGTTTGGTCTCCAGGACCCCCATGACCGCTCAGACCAATGTGCGGCTCCAGTTCCAGGGATCTGACACTCTCTTCTGACCTCTGCAGGTCACAGGTGCACACATGGTGGACACAATACATGCAGGCAAAACATTTACACACATTAATAAAACCTAAAACATTCCCATCACTAGTCCAAATCGAGATGTGCTTTAAGAGATGATTAGACTTACTATGAAAAACCAATGAATGCAAAGTATCTCCTTAGTAGTTTCCTTAACAGGACAGGGGGAATGGCTCAGTGGGAAGAGTGCTTGCTATGCAAGAACAAATACCTAAATCTGAATCCACTGCATCCACACAAAAGCCCAGCATGGCCGTCCATGTCTACAATGCCAGTATTAGGGAGTGGAGATAGGTAGGTCCCTAGAATTCGCTGCTAGATGAAGCAGCTTCAGATTCAGTGAGTGACTCTGTCTCAAAAAGTAAGAAGGATGTACAAAAGGCCATGTGATGTCCTCCTTTGGCATCCGCATGAATGCAAATGGGCACATGCACGTGCATGCATGTGTGCACTTATCATGCATGCAAGTTTACATTCAATTCTCAAAAGAATACTATTTTAGATATATTGGAATATACCAAAATATTGCTGAATTATCTTTAACAACATAAATGTTGCCACATAAAGCCCATGCATGTGACCCACTTTATGCATTAGATGACGCATAGTCAGGGAACAACGCTACATGTAGAGGTGAGAACACACTGGAAAAGAATGCGCATATGAAGGTCTAGCAGTTCTTCATATAGCACCATTTGTAAAGAACCTGAGGTGAAAATGGCTTGAGGAGAAGTGAAAAGACACAGTGTGTCTGGACACATGGAGCAAGGGGCAGCAGAAGTGAGATGACCCCTGAGGTAGCTCATTCAGAGCTTTAGCTTTTATGTCAGTACAGATATGACCACAACCTTGTACCAGATTTGCTTCTGTGCAGTTATGCAAAATTCAGTATTCAGCATGGATTCCCTTATAAAACACTGCAGCAGAATGCACATAGAATACTTCCAGGCTAATGAAGCTTTTTTTTTTTTTTTTTTTTTGAGACAGGGTTTCTCTGTGTAGCCCTGGCTGTCCTGGAACTCACTCTGTAGACCAGGCTGGCCTCAAACTCAGAAATCCGCCTGCCTCTGCCTCCCGAGTGCTGGGATTAAAGGCATGCACCACCACTGCCCAGCTGCGAATGAAGCTTTAAACAGGAATCTGCATTATTTAAGCCCACCCCCAAGGACCAACATCCCCCATCTTGGCCACACTTAAGCCTCTCCAAATAGCATCACCAACATGAGTAGCTTAAATGAGAAGTTCCTCATGATCTCAGGAATTTGAATACTTGATCCCCAATTGGTGTCGACTGTTTGAGGAGGTGTGGTCATGGAGAAGGAAGTTCATCACTGGGGGCAGAGGGTTTTGAGGTTTAAGAGCCTCTCACCACCCCGAGTTTGTTCTCTGCTTCTTGTTTGTGGTTCAAGATGTGAGCTCCTGGCTGCCTGCTGCCACATTTCTTCACCCTAATAGTGATGTCTGGAACCGTAACTCCACAACCAACCCTTCCTTCTTTAAGTGGCTTTGGTCAAGTTGTTTTATCAGTGACAGAAAAGTAACTGATACTGAAGGGAGTCCAAGTCCACCTGTAACGTGTGTTTATCATCGAGGAGATAAAATATTACAATTAGCTCCTCTTTACTCATGAGTGCATCGACTATAAATAAAATTTTCTCCTGGGCTACTTCCAGAAGAAGAAACTGGATATGGGTTTTCTCTCTTCTCAATGGAGTACTAAGATTGTATCAAATCACTTAATGACCAAAAAGACAAATATAACTTATCCTCACAGGCAGATCCTAGCTCTAACTTTTCTATAGACATAGCTATATGACATGAGTGTGGATGCAGGACATGAAAGTGCACAGAGGTTATGGTAAGGGAGAGTAATAGAACCCATGTGACATGAATGTGGAAAGAATAACACCAGGAACATTAGGATACAAGAACAGACAGACAGAGATGGTGGGAGGGAGGGAAGGACAGAGAGTATTGACTTAAAGTTTGGTATGAAACTTCAATTTTAAATATTGGGAGGGAGATTTTGCTTATGTGTTTAAAATTATCCAGGGACACTGTCAAGATTGTGCTTGGTCAACCTAAAAAAGTAAGAAAGATGAGATTCCAACTCAGTCACTGAGACCACGAACACCACAACCAAGGCAGAGACCTTGTTGCACCTAAATCATTGGAAACCAGTGTGTGGATGAAAGGGCTGAGTTGCAGGGCCCAAGTGGAGTTAAGAGTAAACCAGGTATAGCCTTTTTCTTTACGGTTCCTTAATCTCTCATATCACAGAGGGATGGGCTTTACCTTACTCTGATGCTTACAATGCTGAACTCACAAATAGTGCACAGACATGCCTAGAACTTAGATTTAGCCTTGTTGAGAATCTAACAAGTGAAAACTTCTGGACGGTGATGTGTTAAGCCTTCTTAAAGCACAAGTCTCCACTTAAGCAAAACAAACAAGACTGGTAACAATCTAAACTAATGTTAAAATGTATAAATATTTAAGTTCTAGGTAATCTTATTGTGAGATCAGTCAATATCATAAGCAAGGCTCAAATGCTATGCTAGTGTAATTAATTCCCCCTAGTAAGTTTCCTGGGGAAAACTATACATAGAAGAAACAAATACAACCAACAAGCTAAAAACACCCAAAGACTGTCTCCTGAGAGGCTCTGCCAGAGCCTGACAAGTAGAGAGGCAGATGCTTGCAGCCAACCATTGGACTGAGCATGGGGTCCCAGATGGAGGAGTTGGAGAAGGGACTGAAGGAGCTGAGGGGGTTTGCAGCCCCATGGAGGGAGCAAGTGTCAACAGGCCAGAACCCTCAGAGCTCCTTGGGACTGGACCACCAACCAAAGAATACACATGGAGTGACCCATGGCACTGGCCACATATGAGGCAGAGGATGGCCTTGTTGGACATCAGTGGGAGGAGAGGCCCTTGGGCCTAAAGGTGTTCGATGCCCCAGTGTAAGGAATGCCAGGGCAGGAAGACTGGAGTGGGTGGGTGGAGGAGCACCCTCATAGAGGTAGGGGAGGAGGGATGGGATATGGGGTTTCCAAAGGGGAGACCTGGAAAGGGGAAAACATTTGAAATGTAAATAAAGAAAATATCCAATAAAAAAAAAAAAGAAAAAAATTAAAAACAGAAAAACTAAAAACACCCAAAGACTCTGGTGTCCCATTAGTGACCCCTCTGGAAGGCTGATGCTCTTATGTAGGTTCCTGGATGAAATGGGGGTGGAGGGGTGTCTCTGTCGCTCTAAGGTGTCTTCCTGACACACTAATTACAGAACCTGAAAAGACAATCTCCAGAAGAGCCTGAAAAGACAGTCTCTAGAATACTGACATTTACCCTCACAGTAAGAGGCTGAGCCTATACTTCGGATGCAGTGACCATTCCTACAAATATCAGACCTTTGAGCTCAACCAACCCATTTATGGTTTTGTCCCACCCCCCAAGACTTTGAAGATAGCAATGACTTTGGTAGAGGGGAAACTAAAGTGGAATTCAATTCACCTTACTCACAATTCAGATACAATCCACAACTTATGGGTACTCTGAGAATTAAGAGATTGTTCATTTTGAGAATCTGGGCATGTCCAGGAATGTCAATTGCAAAGCAGAAGCCTTGCAGAGTCTGTTTTATGAAGCCTCCTTACAATGCAATCAAACTGCGGTCTGCAGGAGGTAAGTCACATGCCAACAGTAACCCAGTGGGGGAGCAGCTCAAGTGTGTGCCTTCTCCCCCACACTTCACATGTCTGGGAATTAGAACAAGTCATAACACTTGGTCAACACCAGCATTGGGAAAGCCTTAATGGAATTTCCCAAGCATATTACACGATGTGTTCTCCTTTACTGTTATTGATATAAGTTGCATTAATTATGCTTATGGAAACATGAATAATTAACAGAGGAAGATACAGTAAGGAGCAAACATTCTCAATGCAAGAAAACCCTTACACCTACAGCAAGGTGTTTATTGGCCTTCTTTTTCTTTTTGTGTGGCATGTAGGCACAGAGTTGTGAAGGCCAGAGCACATGTGTCTCATTCTGTCCTTCTCTGCCTCATTCATTTTAGAGAGGCTCTGTTGCCCACCTGGAACTAAGACTGTACCCAGTGCACCACAGGGATCATCCTGTCTCCATCCCCCCTTCTGCTGGTGTTACAGGTTCATGTGACCACACCTATCCTTTTACATGGTGCTAGATATTTAAGCTCAGGTCCTCGTGCTTTTGCATAAACCACTCTTACTTACTGAAATATCCCTCCATTTAAGAAATGGCCTCATTTCTCAAAGCATGCCAACCTTAAACTTTGCAGACATCCCTCTCACACTCAAAATAAATACATACATTTCTGGCTAACTAATAACCAAATTCTACCTAACCAATCAACTTCTTCCCCAAATGCTTCCTTTTTTCTGTGTTTTTACCTCTTTCTCTCAAGAAACTGAGGAGTCCTAGAACCTCAGATTTTTTTCCCCCTGTTGTCTAGTCTCAGATTTTACCTTAGTAAATATGAGTCTGGTCTCATATTTATTGACTATGTCCCTTCCATTTTAGGTCTGACTTAAAATCTGATTTCTTCTTGCTTTGATGTGGTTTATTTCAGGCCACCTATATTAGAAAATGCCAGCTCCTGTTGTCATGGATAGGAATATTTATTTCTCACATACCAAGTGTCTAAAAGCAAGCACTTTCAGTTACACCAAGGAATCAGACTCTTGGATGGCAGCTTTGCCCACAGACTAGCTCCTCCTACAGCGGCAAAATTCTGGTATGAAGATGTCAAGTGTTGCCTGGAGACAACCCACTTTTAGCAGAAGAAAGACCACTTCTCTTCAAGTTTCCTTTTCAAATTGAGAGGACATTTCCTAAAGGGTCCCTAAAAGGCTGCCATTATATCTAACTGGTTAGAAATGGGTTATGGCTCCACTGTAAAGTGGATTCATCCTTGAGGCCTCTTTTTCTGTATAGCATGCCCAGGAGGAGGCGCGAGAAGGAATCATGGTGGAAAAGAAGAATTCAGTAAGGATGGTTGTTTCAGGACAGAAAGTAGGTTGGCAGTTAGCCGGCTCTAATATTCTCAGACTGAAACAATAAGCTCCACACTGTGCCCTGGGTTCTAGAGTTTCTCCACGCCTATCCGTTCCATAGGCCTTCTTAAACAATGTGTGATAAAACTTTGTAGTGTATCAATAGAGTGAAACATGACTTGGGAATTTAAAGGAATTATTTTACTGATATTTTCAACAAAGTTCATTCATTAATTAAAAGTTATGCTTACAAACCAAAGTTAACAAAACCAGGCATATACTATAACATTTATATAAAATTCAGCAAATGCAAACTCAATGTACAGTGATATAAAACAGAGCAGTTTAAATAGATTAGGGATCACACAGAAATAAGACGGGGAGATATAAAGGGGTACAAGGAGAGTGAGAACATGCTTACCCTCTGAATTTCAGAAATGGTGTCTATCACATGTGCATGTGTGCTAAATATTTGTAGCGGCCTGAGTAAGAATGGCCCCCCTAAGCTATATATTTGAAGACTTAGCCACTAGAAAGAGTCACTATTTGAAAGGTTAGAAGATGTGGCCTTGTTGGAGAATGTATGCCACTAGGCATGGACTTATGCCAAGTGCAGTGTCTAACTCTCTCAGGCTTGCAATCGGTATGTAACTCGCAGCTACTGCTCCACTGCCATGTGTGCTGCCATGCTTCCCACCATGATGGTAAGGGACCAAATCTCTGAATATAAGCACGTTTCAGTTAAATGCTTTCCTTTATAAGAATTGAGGTGGTCATGGTGTCTCTTCGCAGCAATAGAACTCTGACTAAGTCTCGGAATGTTGACTGTTCCCTAAATGAAGGGACTAAACATTAGATGTTGTCATATAACAATCCCTTCACTGGGATGAACTTGGGAGAGGCCTTTGAGAGACCAACAGCCAGCAGCCAGGTCACAAAATTGGTTCTGCCAAAATCCTTAGGCACCAGTGCCAAGTAGGCCAAATTAGATGTTGGACTATTGTCTGCCACCTTGCTGTTCTATCTAAGACATTAGCTTTGATGTCCCCACAAAAGGTATCCCTTCCTGCATGGTGGTAAAAATCAACTCTTTTTCTAAGTCACTCTCATGTATGGAAAAGAACAGTGCAAAGGTTTAGGTAGGAAACAATTACATTAAGTCATTGCATCAACAGGTCAATGACAGCTGGAAACTGAAAGGGTGGATGGTTTGGAGCCTGAAGGGACCCATCCCAGCAGTCGCACACAGTTAAGAAACTCCAAAGGCACAAAAGTTTTGGACACTTGCAGCAGACCCCAGCCCAAAGTTTCTTTCAGAAGCTGTGTCATATATACACTAAAGGCATCAGGAGGAGGGAATGAGGACTTCCAGCAAGCTGAGGTCCTTCAGTTCCTTCCAAGGAAGCAGGAGGAAGCACAGAATCTACCTTCCCTGCATACGTTGGAGGGACTGAGAGAAACTGCGGAACTGACTGCTGGTACAAGTCAGTTTCTGAAAAAAACAGAAGAGAGTAAGTGGTGACAGATGACACATACCCTGGGGACTAGAGTCCTCCTGAAAGCACTCTGAATGCACATGACTCAAGCAGGACATATCTCCTCAGCAGACATCCAAGGTACAGAGTTCAACTTCTGATCACTGGCTTCAACAGGAAAGTTATTACAATAGTAACTATTTTCTGCGATTCATGAGATGTCAAACAAAGCAAAACGCTAAATCTCTCTCTTCCACTGTAAATTCTCTGGTATTAAATGGGCTCAAAAGATTCAACTCAAAGGTTACAAAAAGTCCTATACTCATGAGATATTTATACCATGTGAATTTTCACATGGTAAGCACATTGAAAGCACCTTCTCTAGAGTTTCTAACATTTGTCAAGTATTTAAGGCATTACTTCTATGTGAAATCTGATATAAGTGAAGTCAACATCTAAGTATTTTCTAGTCACACAATTGAAAGTTCACCATATGGCCTCTCTTGTGTTGAGTGAAGTGGGATGCACTGATGGAGGTTTTCATCTACTGCACGTAAGGCATTCCTCTGCTGTGAGTTTCCTTGTCTTAGAAAAATGAGTTGATTCCCCAAATTCATCACTTACATGCATTTCTGTGGGGTGGCTTTTTCTCATATTTAATAATGGACATTTTTGAGATTAATTTTTTTCTAGAACTTCTGCATACTTTAAACCTTTCTCCACTGTGAAGTTAGAGAAGCGTGGCAGGTATGTATTTACAACAGAAGGTTTACCTATATCCATCATACTTAGAAGGTCTTGAACCTGTGTGAAATTTCAGGTGCAGAAAGCTGGAGGTGTACTAAATAACTTCGTATATCACACATACACACTCACACTCAACACTCTCACACACTAACACACACACACACACACACACACTTTCTTCTGCTGTGAAACTGCTCATGCTGAACAAATTCATTTTTGTGACTGAAAATTATTCCACATTTGTCCAGTATAAAGGGTCTCTTGAACTTCTGGGTGGTTACACTATAGTGGACAAGTACAGGGCTGGCTTCTCTGATACGTGGGACTACAACTCTCCACAAATGAAGGCTGATCTTTTCCCCTTCCAAAATTTAACAAGCGTCTCCTACATATTAGACATTTCACATGGCCACTGCCCAGTGGGTTCCCCAGGCTGGATAACCAGTTAAATTTTTTTTATGTCTAACAGTGTTACAGAGGTAAGCTTCAGGGGTGTGAGGATCTGTTGAAATTGCCCGGCTCGCATCCTTCATCCTCCACACCAACCCTGGGAGCAAGCTTAGACCTCAACCATCATGCCCTGGACCAAAGCTTTGGTTAACCAGGAATCCCTATTGGCATCTGTCACTGGGGTACCTGGGAAGGATTTGGAAATCGGAAGTCCCAGAGACAGCACAAGCGAGAAGTTCTCCAGCATCACGTTGTGGTACAGGAGCTTCTGAGCGTCATCCAGGAGACCCCACTCCTCTGCAGTGAAACGCAGGCACACATCCTCCAGGCTCACATGGCTCTCGCCTTGGTTCACAGGTGCCTCCGCCATGGGGTCAGCGCATACGTGGGCCTAGCCGCTCAACGGGTTCTCAACCTCAGCTGCTGTCTGGAAGAGACAAGCAGTAACGACACACTGGGTATCCATGTCACTACATCTCAGGACGACACACTGAACATCACCGAGGAACACGGAGGACCCACCTGGGAGGCCACCTGCGTCAGGTCACACGGCCACACACTGCAGAAGTCACCCACTGACTGACCTCGGCGCCCACTTCCTGAATGTAGCCAACACCCTCGCTAACGGACATTCTATGGTGACGTCACCGGAAATCCCTGCCACAGCGTGTTTCAAACTACGGAGCAGCTGCCATCTTTGCATGAGGCTTCAGGGAAGGACGACTGGAGACATTATAAAGCCCAGAGGTCTCAGCTTCAGGTCCACTCGCGTCCATTCGAATTGTTGGTTATCTGACATGGTTAATACCATAATCATACTTATTCTGCAAGCAATATTTCATACATTGCAAATAGTAGAAACTATCCACTTTTTAGAAAACAATGCAGTGGCTAGAACTTTTGGTATGCTGTTCATTAATATGGAGAATATGAGGTGTTTTCTAGTTTTATTTTTTACTATCATTGATTTTGTAAGTTAATGGGACTAAATGTGATATTTCCATACGTACAGGGGCATTTTAAAACTCCGGCATTATTCTACTTACTATAGGTGTCTGTTATACTTATCAAAATTACATTTGGGAAGATTTATTACTTTCTAGCAAGGTCTCACTCTGTAGCCTAAACTAACCTCCAACTCATTGCAACCCTTCTGCCTCAGCCTCCTAAGTGCAGATTAATGGTGTGAGCCAATCACACCAGGCTGGAAAGGACTTTTAAAATGATAATCAGTTGCCTGATACTACTGAGCAGTTTGTTGATACTAAATCGGTTAATCTTATTTTTCTCATTTTAGGAGTTATTTTAGTTAAATGTCTAGAACAATGGGTCTTGTTGGTGGTTTTCATTCATGCATATGTTGTGATATATTTTAAACATATCCCTCCCCTACTATCTTTTGTCCCTGTCTTAGTGTTCTAGTGCTGTGAAGAAACACCATGACCATAGAAACTCTTACAAAAGAAACATTTAATTAGAACTTGCTTACAGTTTCAGAGGTTTAGGCCATTGTTTTCATGGCAGGGAACATGGCAGCTCACTGACAAACAGTGCTGGAGAAGTAGCTGAGAGCTCTGCATCCTGATTGGCAGGCAGGAGGAAGATCGAGACCATTGAACTGGCTTGGACTTTTGAAACCCCAAAGCCCAGACCTAGTGACGCACTTCCTCCAACAAGGCCCACCTACTTCAGCAAGGCCACACCTCCTAATCCCTGAGGAGTACTACTATCCCCTGATTACCAAGCATTCAATTATACAAGCCTCTGGGGACTATTCGTATTCAAACCACCACAGTCCCTTACAATTGTGGTTCCTTCACTCTTCCCAAATAGTCTCCCTCTACTTCCATTTATTATTATTATTATTTAACCTAGATTCTGCTTGTGAGAACAAATGTGTTTTTGTCTTTCTGTTTTGGCTTATATGTCTTTAGATGATAATTTCCAGTTCCAACCATTTTCCTACAAGTGGAGTAATTTTGTTCTTTTTAATGGCTGAGTAAAACTCCGTTGTATTCAAACTGTACCTTTAGTGTATTGAGAACTAAGCCTTAAGTGAAGTGATGTGATTCAGTATGGACCAGCACTGCCAGAAACACCTCAATTTTTATTACTTTTTTTTTTTGGCCACACTCACACCTGACTCCATATGAACTCACAGTTGAAGCTGTGCTCTGTTCTGTTCCACTAGTTTTTTTGTGTGTTTTGTCAGCACCATATTGTCTGTTCTCTTTTTATTCCTACAGTTCTGCACTATAATGTTAAAACTATGTGCTATAATAGCACAGGTATTACTTGGGCTATTCACTATCCTTTGTGTTTCTATTTGAATTTTAGGTTTTTTTCTATTTCTATAAAGAATGCCATTGGATTTCAATGGGCATTACATGGATCCATAGATTGCCCCTTGTAGTATAATCATTTTCACATGAGCCTTTCTATCTTCTAGGGTCTTCTTCAATTTCTTTCTTCACCATTTTGAAATTGTGGTTGTAAAGGCCTTTCACAGCCTCATGTATTCCTAGGTATTTTATTGAGTGTGTGTGTGTGTGTGTGTGTGTGTGTGTGTGTGTGTGTGAGAGAGAGAGAGAGAGAGAGAGAGAGAGAGAGAGAGAGAGAGAGATATGAATGGAATCTCTTTACTGATTATCTCCACTACATGTTATGTAGGAAACAGGAAAGCTGCTGATTTTTATATGTTGATTTCATGTCCTGCTGTTTCCTGGGAGTGTTTATTAGAACTAAGAGTCTTTGGGTAGTGTGTTTAGGGTCTTTTAAGCATAAGATGCGTCACCTACAAATAGGGATATCATCAGCTTTCTCTCCTTTCTAAATCCTTTTGCTTGTTTTTCCTGCCTTATTGCTCTGGCTACGTTTTCAAGCACTGTTGTGGGTGAGAGTAGGGAGGAAGACACCCTCTTCCTAACTTCTGAGGAAATGTTTCTGGGTTTATTCCCCAGGGGTTCTATTATGAAAGGATTATTTAATGTTGACAAATGCTTTCCCTGCATCATCGAGTCAGACAATTATATGATTTTCCCCTTGATTTATATATATATATATATATATATATATATATATATATATATATATGCATACACTCTCTTTATTACATCCACTTAGTTGTGTGTCCAGAAATCCTTGTGTCCCTGGAATGAAAACAACTAGATAATGTCATATGAAGTTCTTCATGGATGCTATTGAATTTGGCTTGCAAATATTTTATTGAAGGCTTTTCTGTATATATTCATTTAAGAATTTGGGCTATAGGTTTTGTTGTTGTTGTTGTTGTTGTTGTTGTTTTGCTGTACCTTTATTTGGTTTGGGGTAGTGCTTATTTATTTGGGGTGGGTGGAATGAGTTTGTAAGTGTTCTTTCCATTTATGTTTTATGGAATAGTTTTCACAGTCTGAATGTTCTGTGAAGTTAAAGGTGAATTCATCACTTGATTATGGGCCTTCTTTGCCCGTAGTCATTATTACTTCAATGTCATTGCTCATTAAAGAATTGTTTAGGTTTTCTATATCCTCTTTGTTCAATTTTGGAAAGTCTCGTGTGTTCCAATTTTTTTTCAAGTTTATTGGTATGTATGTTTTCAAGACTCCTTTGTTTAACATTGGTGGAAAGAATTCCTTAATGATGTCTGGATCCTAGAGGTGTCTGTCATAATACCTCCTTTGTCTGTAATGTGAATCTTCACTCTTTCATTTGGCTATTATAGCTAAGAGTCTTCTTAACAAGCAGCCCTCTCTTGAGAGCAAATTGCACAGTACTTACGACATAGGAAGAACAACTTCTATAGTAGCTACAACTAAACAAATTAGATACAATAAAATTCTATTTTAATTAACCTAACTAATGTAATACAATCAAATTCAATTAGAGACAACAGCTATACCATAAATAACCATAGGGAAAAAGTGATAAAAAGAATATAGAATGATCTATGAATTTAATTAGTTAGCTTTAAAGAAATAGAGGATATGGCCAAGGGAGGGGAATAAGAAACAAGGATAAGAAAAACAGAAGGGATGTAAGGGAAAGAAAAAAGCAAGATTTAAAACATCGGATTATCAAGGAAGACAAATACATTAATACAGTTAGGCAAAAGTACAAAGGAATAAAAAATAAAACAAAATGATAAATGATAAAACCAATACTAAAAACAGATTTTGCTTGCTTGTCTGTTTGTTTTATGGAGCTGCTCCTTTCTGAATCTTCTGGTGTTAGGTCCTACCAGGTCAAGTAGGGCTATACTGGATAGCACTAGGGGAGTCAGTTATAGCTCTGAAGGGAGTTCTTGGGTCTAAGAAAGTCAGGGGAGAAAACTGAGCATCAGGCTTTATAGTGGAGAGGAGAAATCAAGGGGACCTGACATTCTGCTTTCTTTTTCAGTAGTCTAGCTCCCATTTAGCAGCAAGCCCTCAGTGTAAGTGAGCAGGCTTGAGAGATCTAAGCAATTCCTAGTCTTGGGCATAGAGCTTCCAGTCCCATACAGCAATAGACTGTGAGTAGCAGTGAGCTGTCTCTGGAGGCCAAGCAATCTGACAGCTAGTGTCTCAGTCTCTGCAGGAATCCACAAGGGACAGCAGGCCTCACTTCTGACAGCAAAGTTATGGGCCACCACCACTTGTTCCAAAGCCCAAGCTCTTGGCTACTCAACTCTCTTGGGGGGGCATCTATGTAGGTCTGATCCTTCCCAAGTATAATCGCCAAACTATTGTTTCTGTGATAGGGGGTAATCCCTGTCTGAAGATGGTGTTTGACTAGCATTCTGAGATACAATGAGCAACAGAACAAGTTTCTTCTCCAGTGCTGGCTTGGTACTCAGGTAGAGTCATTGTGGGACCTAATGCTTCCACTAGGCTTAAGTCATGTGAGAACTCTGTGTGTGTGTGTGTGTGTGTGTGTGTGTGTGTGTGTGTGTGTGTGTGTGTGTGTTTGGGGGAAAGCTGTCTGTAGCTGGAATAGCTATTCTGTTCTATTCTATTCTATTCTATTCTATTCTATTCTATTCTATTCTATTCTATTCTATTCTATTCTATTCTATTCTATTCTATTCTCACAAGGCCTGCCTGGCTTAACTTAAGGTTTGGGTGTCAGCTTCTCCAGCCCTGACATGAGGGTGACCACTCTGGACTGCAGTCTTCTTATTGGCCTCTCCTTTCTGTTTCTCTGTGCTTTGAGCTGTCATGTTACCTTTTGTTCTCTTCTGCCAGTGATGTAATGTGCTGATGCCACAGCAAGGTTTGTAGCCTTGTCACATGCCATGAATACCCAGGCATAACACTGATGAAAAGAATCTATCACCATCCATGAGTCCTCATATTACCCACTCTTTCCTCTGAATATGGTCTTTCTGCTGTTGTCCTTACTGGGATTAGAAAAGGAAAATTCTGCCATATTACCTCAGAAGTCTCCATTTATCTTTAATTACTGTTTATATGTCTCTCCCAAAAATTGGCCCATTATCATTGTTGGCATCAACCCACATTGGCAAACACAACTATCAGCCAATCAGTCCAATGGTTAACTAAGAATAAACATCTGAAACCAGTATTCTGAGATATAAGCATGTGTCTTATGTTGCTAAAGGCAATACGTATTTTAAAAGGATTCATAATAATTGACAAAGTTGTAATATTCAGATGCTAAGATGAATTCAGTTTTATAGAAAAATAAGTTAACACTTACACGGAACCTTCCAATGGGAACAATAAAGACTGTAGGTGGATTGAAAATTTCTTTCCATTGCAATTTAGACCTTGACAATATTTCTCTTATGTTTGGGCTCTTAAAGGCTCACAAATTAGAACACTTACTTCTGAAGGTTAAGTACAAAAGAATAAATGATGCTTTTATCTCCTTTATCTCATTTAAAACCTATAAACATTACAAAATTTTTACTTGAAGCTACCTTTTAAGAGAGTTTTCATATGCCAGGCTTCATTTAATATCTGAGATTTGTTTTAATTCAAAAATTCTTCAAAAAATGTTTTAAGAGAATGCTGGGGATAGAGATATTCCCAGGAATTTCACTCACATCCCAGTGGAGTGGTAGAGGCAATGACCAGTGTTGCTTCATGGTTACAGAAGCTCGGCAGCAGCTTACCTAGTAGAGGCAGACCTTGTGGGAAGAAGTGCGTTAGCATGGAAGAGGTGGCTTATCAGGGTACAGTCTTGGGCATAAGACAAGACAGAGAATTCCAGAAAAGATACAAGAATAGAAATTGCCCACTTAAAAAAAAAAAAGAACTGGACAGTACTAGCAGTTAAAAGTATTAGAGAATTTTAATGGATGGATGGAGAGGAGAAGAAAAATAGTTATTTCCTAAATGATACAAATTTACAAGGGTTTCCTTTGTTTTATCAAGCTGTGTGCTTACTTCACATTGGAAACTTTCTTGGGATGTTACCAATAAATGTTTAACAACAAGATCCTAACCAGCATATGTTGAAGCGCCGTGATTACCAACAGCTGACACTCACTATAGAATAATTAGGACTAGAGTCGGCTGCGTTGAGTAAAAGACCTACATAGCAAGATAGGAAGATTTCTTCCTAGATAGCATTCATTTCTTCACAGAGGAAACAAAAGATAGAGTAGAGTGGAGGAGGACGGAGCCTCCTACCATTCCCGGCAGGGACTGTGGAACCTGTGCATGACCAATACAGTGCCGTCCATCTTGGGACCCACCTACTTAATGATCCCCACTCAACACTGTTTATAAACAAACCTTATTTTACCTACCTTTGGTGAGGAGCAAGATAATCACATAGTTTATGTGGAATCAAAAGAAATTCACAGAGGTTTTTTTTCAATACCTGTACTGCAATTTATAGGGAGGTCATAATTCCTTCTTATTTACTGTCTCCTCACGATTCTTTGCCACTATGCGACACAGAATGAGACGGGAACTATTGCTGATCTACAAAGCAGAATCTAATAGAAAGGAGAAGGAATCAGTAAAGGTCACACATTCTGAACAGCAATTATCTAGAGAAATATAAAGTAAATATTGAAAATTGTTGACATGGATACAATAAAATACATCCAACAATCTTAACAGTTACTGTCATAATTTTATGAAGCATCTATTATATATGAAATCTGTTAACGGATATTAAAATGATGGCTAATGCCCATAAACAGCTTTTACGTTCTTAAAATGTGCTTAATACTGAATTTCAGAAAATAGAAAGAATTATTGGGAGACAGAAATGAAGGAAGGAAGATTGATTGATTGATTATGACCTTCCTATAAAGTGTAGCATAAAAGCTATCTCTACCCAAGGCAATTAGGGAAATTATAAGATGCAGAATTAGAAAATAATTCATTATTTCTTAGCAAATATATTTATAATGGCCCACATTCTTACAACTCAATTTCTCTTCTCCCTAATTAATGTTGTCCAAATCTTTTTATAGATTACTTTTGTGTAAAGATGAAACTTTTTGTTCCTATTTTAGTATCACAGATCAGAAATGCTTTCTTATATAATAATGTGGAATGGTTTTATATTCTCCTTTCCTCATTCCATTTATAGTTAAAATCATTTGTAAAGCCTCCCTTTTCCTTCCAAGCATTCTATTTCTTTTCTTGCATTGTCTTTCCAGCTTTATGTCAATACGCCTTTGCTGTGTCTTAGTTATCATCACTTTCCTCATTAGTTTAAAAAACAATGGCATCTTTATGTTAGCCTGAAGCTTTTCTTCCACTTAAAGTATAAAATGAGATTGAATTTTCCCAGAACCCTTTAAAACAGAAACGCCAATAGCAGTAGGATTATACACCCTACATACTATCTTTAAAATGATTAAAAGTATTATAAAGAACCTATTTGGACTATGCAGTTTAAAACAAAATGTAAACTATTGCTACTATGATGAGGAGAATTTACTTGGAGGAGGATGAGTCAATAAAGGTCATATATTGATCAATTGTATTGAAAACTGTGACATAGAAGATAAACTCGTATTAGATGTTAAGAAGAGAACATGTGCAGGAACAACTTACTTGAAAACACACACATGTATGTCTCCATACACCAACTGTGACATTACAGCACAGATATAATGAGTTTTCTTCATTCTCTCTATCTTTGCTCGAGACTATAACATTTCCTTTACTTCTCTGTGTCCTTTCCTGGTGTTTTTCCCCTTACATACTTCTCTGTTTCTTCTTTTCTGTTCAATCTCTTCATCATTCAATGAAGAAGAATTCCTTAGCTTTGCATGGTGCAACAGAGAACATCCCCCCCCCCCCCCTTATGATTTTTTGAGACAGGGTTTCTTTGTGTAGCCCTGGCTGTCCTGGAACTCACTCTGTAGACCAGGCTGGCCTCGAACTTGGAAATCCGCCTGCCTCTGCCTCCCAATTGCTGGGATTAAAGGCATGTGCCACCACTGCCTGGCATTCCTTTCTCTCTTATGTTGGTCTTTTCCTATTGAAGAATCTTCTTTGCTCCTACATGTCCCTGTGGATACTTCTGCTGGGTCCCAGGTTCAGGGGACAGCAACTCTTTGCTTTCTTTGAAGAGTACCAGTTCCTCATGGAAAATATGAAAGGCTGACAATCATAGTTATTTGGAAGAAAACTGATAGGTAATAGTAATGAATTTATTGGCCCATTTCTGTCACTAGCTTGTGACAGAGTATGACTTTAGACCAAGCCAACAAACTTTTTAATGTAAGATGTAGGAGTTTGTGCATGCTAAATAATGCTACCACAAAGTATGTTTGCTTTCTAACCACGAAAACTATGAATATTATATTATATGGTATAAAGAACTTCACAAATACATTTAGGTTAAGAAAGTTGACATGAAAAACTATCCTAGGCTAGTTGAGAGGGCCAGTGTAGTTACAACTGTAGCTAGAAAAGGCACTCGTAGGGAGCCAGTGTTGGCGGGGAAGGGATATGTTTGGTAGGGGAAGGGATGTGATGGGGAATCAGGGATTGGAGTGCTAGGATTTGAAGACAGACGGAGCTGGGCACAAGACAATAGAGACATACTCAAGAAGCGGACAAGGGCAGAGTCCCCCATCAGAAGCTCCAGCTTAGTGACAACTTGATTTCAGCCCAGTGAAGTGACCTTGGACACATGACTTGCAGAACTCTAACAGTGTATTCTGGTGGTTTTAAGACATTAAACACTTTATTGTATCAGCAACAAGAAGCTAACACAAGGTTGTATTAAGTGACTTCTATGGTTGTCTCGAACTCTGCTAGTTCATAGTGAGGACCTATTTCCTTTTTTTTCCTTTTTTTTAATTTTTATTTTTGATACTTTATTTACATTTCAAATGTTTTCCCCTTTCCAGGTCTTCCCTTTGGAAACCCTCTATTCCATCCCCCCTCCCCCTGCTTCTATGAGGGTGCTCCCCCGCCCATCCACCTACTCCCCTCTTCCCTCCCTAGCATTCTCCTACACTGGGGCATCTAACACCCTCAGGCCCAAGGGCCTCTCCTCCCACTGAGGGCCAACAAGGCCCTCCTCTGCCACATATGTGGCCAGCACCATGGGTCCCTCCATGTGTATTCTTTGGTTGGTGGTCTAGTTTCCAGGAGCACCGGGGGGGGGGGGAGTCAGGCCAGTTGACACTGTTGCTCCCTCCATGGGGCTGCAAACTCCCTCAGCTCCTTCTCCAACTCCTCCATCTGGGACCCCACGCTCAGTCCAACAGTTGCTGTGAATTGAATCTTGGGTATTCTGAACTTTTGGGCTAATATTCACTATCAGTGAGTAGATACTGTTCTTTTGTGACTGAGTTACCTCACTCAATTTCATGAAGTCAATGTTTTTAATAGCTGAGCAGTACTCCATTGTGTAAATGTACCACATTTTCTGTATCCATTCCTCTGTTGAGGGACCTATTTCTAAGTGGCCTAGACCACAACACTTATATGCCTTAATGAATTATGTTTAAAAGAGCATCTGATAAGACAGCTACTCAAGAGTTGCTTGTTAAGATTGAGTGCACTTGAAAGAGGGAGATTGAAGAAATGTCTTGTTTTAAGGACATCAGTAGTAAGAGAAGAAACACCAGCTTCCTCCACACTCTGTCCTTCAGCTTCATCCCAACCTCCTCTCTTAGCCTCCTCTCTGTGCAGCGTCAGCCTTCTCCTCACTTCCCGGACTAGTCCTGCTGCCTTGATTCCCTGGCTAATATTCTCCAGAAAATGATTTCTTAAGTGTGCCCGAAGCACCAGCCAGTACTAGCATTTCTGAAAGCTCTCCTGGCCACATCAAATCTTGTCTTTCTCAAGCATGTCATCTGCCTTGCTTCCACGCAGACTCCTCCAACCTCTTTCTGTTTAGTGTTAACATGTCTGTCTCCTCCATTAAGTAGAAAGATCTTGAATTGCATCTGTGGCTTATGCATTTTGGTAGTTTATGTTTTCTGTTTCTTGAATTAAAACCACAGAAGACTAGAACCAGGAGAGCATGATCTCGTCTCAGTTAATGTACCTCTCGATTCAGAACTCCGTGTAAGGGACGTCATGATGGCGCCCAATCTGTAAGGGCCTCAGCCCCTCTTTACTCTTCACAGCATTTTAAAATGCTGTAAACTTCCTCCGTTTCACCTTTTCCTGAATAGCATGGACAGATAGGAAAATTTAAACACATCTTACTTTTATAATTTTTCCAGTAAGAAGATCAAAAGTTAATTTCAGAGCTTAAAGAGATTTCTTTAAATGCTGTGTGTTGTAATTTATAAGAAGATCATAATCCCTTCTGATTTACTAGCTCCCCATAATTCTTACCGTTCTTTGAAATTCAGGATTAGGCACATTTTAAGAACATAAAAGCTGTTTAAGGGTGTCAAGAGCAATCATTGATAAAGCCTCCTTATTCCCTTGATCCAAACCAAATCCTAATTAATGAAAGCACTTCAGTGCCTGAACAAAGACATTTTATTCTACCTGGCTATATTAAACTGTATCCATTTTGAATTTAATGCAAAACTGAGAGGTGAAGTCAGTTCACTCCAGAAATATCTTCCAGCAGTAAAATGCCTGGCCATTTGCTTATTTCTTTAATCACAAGGGCTACTTATGCCAAACCTGTTTTTGGAAAGTTGGGGGAACATAAAATGAGTAGGCAATACAAAAGTACCTGTGAGTGAGTGAGTGTGTGTGTGTGTGTGTGTGTGTGTGTGTGTGTGTGTTTTCAGATAGGCAAATAGGCTAAATTCTCATAGTATGTCTGTGAAGAATCACAAAGAGAAAGAAGCAGATGATAATAAACCTGAGTTTTGTTTTATCAGCACTCACATGATCTACCATATTCAGTGGAAGATCTCTGCCTTGTCTGGACAGAGGCATATGACCCCGCGAACATATGCTTGCTCTGAGGGCAGGGGAGCTGTGCATAGTAGTTGTTTGGATGGAGAAGCAAGCAGATGCTGATCTCTTTAGAAGAACCTGCCACTTCTTCTGTTGTGAAAGAATGGTATGCTCCTGCATGCAAATAACCTTAGAGAGGGATCCTGGGTCCCCCACACATGCTGTTATCTCCATTGGCTGCTGAACTCCCAGGGACACAGTCCACAGGCAACAGTGTTTTCCAGTCGCTTCTCCATGTCTGGGACATGAGTCATGGCAATACAACCTCAAAGTCAAGATCTGGGATTGATATGTTTATGTTGCTGCTCCCAGTTCCCATTCAACAAATCACAATGGCACTGCTGTATGAATATTTTTGGAGAAGGCCTAGGGAAAGAGGCTATTGCTCCAAAAGAACTGGTGTCTGAAACAGAGGAAGGAGTGTCTAGTTCATTTACCAACAA
This sequence comes from Uromys caudimaculatus, assembly GCA_028551405.1. NCBI lineage: Eukaryota > Metazoa > Chordata > Mammalia > Rodentia > Muridae > Uromys > Uromys caudimaculatus. The sequence goes on along the minus strand of CM052717.1, from coordinate 39,689,690 downwards.
CCACAAAAAAGTCCTACTGAGTTCAGTTCATTCTGTGTACATGAAGTACATGTGCTGTCTGCCAAGAACAAATGTAGTTAGTGGAATATATATTCCACTAAGGTATTAAAACTCTGAATCATTCTACCACACTTTAATGCATTAAAAGGGGAATTAAAGCAATTGTTTGATCAGTGTGTTTTAAAGATGGAAAAGCCCACAGTGGAATGGGAAACTTTCAGGCTAGATTTCATTCTTGGCAGAATTTCGTCTGGCTATTGGCTGCTTTTCTAAAATTAAGTGTTCCTTGCTTCCATCCTTAATTATTTGGATGAATCACGTTCTAGAGAAAACAAATGTGTCATCTCGGCGTCTGTCTTCCAGGTGTAGTGGGACATGTAACCCACAGCAGCAAGCACATCTTTACTTTCATAGGAGGCATACACTGAAGCCAAAGTAAGTCCAAGTTCTGATTTCCTCTTCAGAGTCATGTATGTTATACATGGGGCAAGCAGGCTAAGCTTTCTGAGCCTCCATCTCCTCATCCACAAATAAGGGGATAATAGTACTTACGGGTGATGCCAAATAAGACGCAATGTGTCATCCGCCCCACCATCTGTAGACACTATAAAAGCAACAGCTATTATACAGGGAAAAGCACCATTAGTTACACAATGGGTCTATGAAAGACCCTTTAGAGTTTTAGAATTTCCTTGAGAGTGGATTCCGTGAGTTGCACATCACGTATAGCCCTTTTGGAAGCGGGCAGAATGTGTACCTAGTAGGCACTGAGTAGGTATTTGTTCATTGGCTCAAGCTTAGATTTTTCTTTAGAATAAAGCTGTACTAGCTTTCCCACATCTCTGTTCCCCATGCTTTGTTTAGTAATTTCATGGTTACCCCTTTGAATCAGTTTCCCATATTAGCCATGATTTCTGTAGGCCATTCTCTCATACCTCTCCTGCCCTTCTGGGATTCTGCACAGGTTCAGAATTCTTTTAACCATTCTTTTCTCCTTTCCATTCTTTTTCCTTTTATTCCTCAAACTGGCTCATTCAAGTGAACATTTTTTTCCTTCTTCATAAGCAAAGGAGTGAGATATTTGAGACAAGCTTGAGAAAGCAGTATACCAACAGCTGGAGGTGAAATGGTAGTGATTAGAAGGAAAAAATAAGGAAAAATAACTTCTCTCTATAAAGGCCTAAAATACATACTAGTGGTCTGTTGTGTGGCAGAACTTTTGCTGGGGAGGCACAGTGCACACATCCATTTATCCCTGGTAGGGAGCCCACCACTGACCCAAGGACAGAGACCACCAAAGTCCAACATGGTGAACCAGTGAGTTTTATTGGGGTTATTTGCAGGAATATGGCTGAGGGGTTACGTACACAAGCAGAAATAACCCAAAGACAGCTGGGCTATCAAAGCCCACCAATCCAGCATGAGTGACAGTTCCCAAAAACTGGGAACCTGGAAGACATTGCACAGCCTGCAGGCAGCTCAAGAGGTTGGAGAATGTCCTTTCCAAGTGACTCAGCTCTAAATCTCTTCCACATAGCTCTGCAGGATTCTACTTCTTCCAGGCAGCTTGTCTGGTCTAAAAATTGTTGTAGCTTCGCTTGTCTGAAAATGAGTTTTAGCAACTTGGCTTTGTTTACTGTGAGATGAAGGAGGTCTATTGAATTTGATGGGTTTCAGAGACTTCCTGAAGCCATTTTGAGTTTACCTTCCTGCTTAAGAACTGTAGAATGAGCTGTTTCAGTTTTGAGGGAAATTGTGACAGAGGACAGCACCTATTATGTTCTTCCCTGCAGCTTTAGGAGGGCATAATTGGCGCCGTGCTCCAAATCGATGAAGTACTTTTCTTACAGTTGTAAAATCTTTTCATCTCTGCCATGAGAAGAAAAATGAACTAGAACTCTGGTCAGGGTTTTCAATTCATAGCACATACTTGGCATTTAAGATTAGTCTGGATATTTACACTAAATAACAGTAACAGCAAATAGCATCTCAGTAAATAGGGAACATCATTCTGCCTTTTCTTTTTGGAGGTTTTGCTGGTAGCAGATCAGAACAGAGATCCTCTAAGGACTTACCCCTTAAATATACCTCACGAAAAGCATGGCCAGGGAAAACAAAGATACAAGGTTATGTTTGTGGGGGAGGGGGAGGGGAGCTGTTTGTCTATTAGATTGCTCTATGTGCCTGTGTGCAATTAGGTATAATTCATATTTTTAGTTATAAAAAGTTATCTAAAGACAACATTCAAAACAAAAAGCCTTACCTTTTAGTAACAACACACTGGAGGGGGACTCTCTGGAATTTCCTGAGAGTTACAGTAACCCTCTCAGTATGCAGTGTCACCAGTTGCGTCAGGATCTCACTCTAAGCCTTCTCTTGAAATACAGCCACAGTGGGGACCAAGCTTCCAACACTTGAACCCTTGGGAGGAAACCAAACCCAAACCATAGTATGTAGTTACTCTGTATACATCAGCCAGCTTGCCCCCTGAAGCATAGGAAGGGGGGCACTGTCCCTCCCTATAACCCAGGGTTTTATATTGTTTTGTTTTTAAATGGAGAGAGAGAGAAGATTTTCCCATTCGAAGTCTCCCTTCTTCTTTAGCAGAATGTTTCTTTCATTCTTCATTATGCAACCGTTGCACACATTCCAAGTCATGAGCACATGCACAAAGGTTGGCTGGCAGACCAGAGCACCTTACAGAGGAAGGTGAGAGATGTCGGTTGGTTATATTGTACTAGTCGGTTTCACAGTGTATCTTCCTCTCAATGTTACCCACAGCAGCATGGGTTCTCTGGTCTTTCTTCCACAGGCTCCCGTTAAGGGTAGAGCTTTCCTTGTTGATAGGCTTTCAGGTTTGAAAGTCTCTCATCTATGAAGGAACTAAGGCCTGTTCTGTTTGGGTTTAAATATCTGTTATCTGTCCTTGATTTGTCAACTAATATATCTATATCTTGTCCAAGTGTATTTCTATATGCACATAACCGTTCTTCAGTTTATTTGCATGATCTGTAGAATGCCCACCATCGAAAGTTTACTGAGACTTGTTTGGTAACTTAGAAGTTTGTATGTGCTTAAAAAGAATTTCTGTTCTCTAGTGGTGGGGTACTCTGTTATATAAATGTTCATTACTTCAAGTTTGTGAATTTCATTACTCAGATATTGCGTATATTTGATTCATTGTTTAATAAGTCAGTAGCTACTATCAAGGCTTTCCACTGTGATAATAAATGTGACTCTTCTATATTACAATTTCATCAGCTTTTGCTTCTTTTGACATTACATTTAAAACTATAATTTATTTCTGGTCATTTGCTTTCGTTGCCAACTGAAGCCACCAAGTTTATAAACCGCTGGGGCAATGGGGTTCAATCCATTCCTTCCTGTGTGGCCTGATTTAATGAAAACATTCTAAATATTTCACTTCTACTCATTTGGTGACTGCTCCTCTTCCTCTTTCTCCTCCTCCTTCCTTTGAAACAGTGAGGCAATATTGGAGATGAGAATGTTTTTCTCTTTAGACAAGTAGGACTTTAGACTTGATTCTTCTTGACCACAAGGAAATGCAACCAAACTGAACTGGTTGCTAAAACCCTAAGTTCTAAGTCTGAAAGCTATCAAGTTTTACTATAAAATAAAACCTAGGTTTCACTGTGGTCTTTGTGCTGCTTTCGTTTTGTTTTCTTTGTGGCACCAGAATGAACCAGTGGATGACTATTCAGTTTGAATGTATCATCAGGGCTTGAACTACCCATAGGAGTGAGTTCAGGGGCTCTGTGGAGCAGTTACAACATAGCCGACGTTAACAAACAGAACAGACGAGTCATGAGGTTTAAGATCCCAACATGTCCTCTGCGGCAATGGAAGTCTGTCAGTGACAGCAATCAGAGCAGGGACTGGAAGGGTGGTCTTGGCATAGCCAGGCTTGGGTTTCAAGAATAACACTCACTACAGCATGAAAGAAGCCTAGGGTATGACATAAAATGAAAATGCCAGGTGACCAAAGGCACCCATCTGGAGGTAAAGAGCATGAGCCAACCAGGTGCGCACTGACGTTTGCTTCTGTCCTCTTCCTTTCCTTTGTCCTTACATACTCTAGTTAGCTTAGGCTCTGACACATTTCAAAGATGTTAGACTTAATATACGATCATTCATAAGAAGGAAAACCAATCACTGTTTTTAGGTACTTAAATTCCTAGACCAAAAGTAGAGGTAGTTGAAGACATTTTATTAATGTCTTCCCAGGGCCGAGAGTAGCTCACTCCCAGCTAACAATCCTGTAACTGAACTCCCTGCACCACCAATCTCATCAGTCTTCACAACATGTGTTACAAACCTCTGCTTTCCCACGGAGGAGACTACAGATTGGCATGCCCAACTCCATCTTAGCTCAGCCATCTCCATCCCAATCCTCTTTCAACAGATTTTAGGGGGGCTGGAGATCTGAAGATCTGTCGTTTCTCAGGTTTCCTTGAAGCGTTATTTCCTGGTAAGGCCTAGTTTCTACCAAGCAGGCACACTCATACAAGACTTGGAAGGCAGAAGCTGAAGAGCTCAGCATAGGCTTCCCACCGCCCCTGCTACTTACAGTAACATGTCTACGTGATGGCATTGGTGGGGTGGTATTTCTATGGTTTGGTTTTGCTCTCTGTGTGTTTGTGTAGGTCTGCATGTGTGTCGTGTGTGTGTGTGTGTGTGTGTGTGTGTGTGTGTGTGTGTGTGTGTGTGTGTGTGTGTTGTGTAGTGTGTGTGTGTGTGTGTGTGTGTGTGTGTGTGTGTGTGTGTATGTTTTCTGCAACAATGGTTGCAAGTGTCATGGTCAAATTATTTTCTACTCCATCCTCAAATTTGAAGGCCTAACATCTAGTGGTGATGAATGTGACATTATTTGGAAATATTGTCACATGCAAAATATTCACATTAAGTTATTAAATGGGGCATGATTCAATATGACTGATGCTCTTGTGAAAATGAGAATTTAGGCACAGAGACAGGCAGACACAAATACATGTACACACACACACACAGGGGTGGGGGGAGAGACAGAGACAGAGACAGCGAAATAAATTCAAGGACGGTTGATTCCTAGGATGGACCTTCTTTTTGGATTGTAGATAACAGGTAACAGGTTTCTATTTGAGTTCATCAAATGGATCAGGGAGAATGTCATAAGAGGATGAAAAAGGGATTGAACATCCAAAGAAACAACAAAATGTCATCATGGCACCAAAGTTACCTGGGATGTGGGAGCAGACTCCCCTCATGGCCCTCAGAAGAAACTAATCCTGCTGTATCTCAGTACTTCTAGCTTTGAGAACTGTGAACCATGTACTCCTGTTGTTAGACATCTTGTTTGGTGGCACGTTGCCATAGCAGCCCTAGAGAAGCAGTGCAGCCCTGACTGTGTGGCTTTCACCCTTGCAGATCATGAGAGGCAGAGGAGGGGGAGAGGGTAGCACCCACTAGGATGACATACGGTATAGCATCATGGGATGCTCTGAGGCCAGAGCCACAGTTGTTTTATTATTTCCCAGCAATCTCATCATTTTAGAGGCAGAAGTACCAAGGTGTGGCAGGTCCTCAGACTCAACTGTAGAACCTGTCCCTTCTCTAATGCAGTGTCTATCATAGGCCCTGCACCCTCACTGTGGGATTCATTGACATCCAAACATCCGTTTTATCCTTGCCCATATAAGACAGATCATTGACCTCCCTTCACTTTGAACAACACAGTGTGAACCACAAAGTGCAATCAAATCAAAGCAGTAGTTAAGTCATAGAGTGAGTAGAAACTAAGTCTCGAGTCTCCTAAACACATTCTAGCTGTCTATGTCTCCATCATAGGAAGAGTTTTGCCTTTTGTACAGTAGTGGGTTAGTTGTTCCTTCCAAGTAGGTGGGATTGGGACATTAGATGGTCGTGAAGGGGGGGGGAGATAAGGATGAGATTTGTAAATATTCTAGTAGAAATTGCAAGTTTTGTGGACCACATTGGATTCTTGGTAGTCTCACAGTTTTTAGAAAGACCCTCTCAGGAGGATGCACTGAGAGACCTCAGAGAGCAGCCACTGTGACAATCGTGAGTCTCAGGTGATTTACATTCAGCTGTTTCTACACAAAGTGAATGAGGTGCCAGATAAGCTGCAGCCATAGTGTTATTCACAGTAAGAGTATTTTTGTTTGTTTGTTTTTGTTGAAGGCCATGGTGCTCAAGTGAGCTGAGGCCTTATTTTTTCCTGTTAAACAGATAAATTGAGTCTTGGAAAGGTTAAGTGGTTTATTCAACTTCAAGGGTGGTCTGATTATTTGAAGGAAAGTAACCTGTGTAAGGAATAATTCTTTTCTTTGGCATCTTGTAAAGGCGTATCTAAAGAGCTGTATATTAGACTAGGAAAAATATGTCCAGAGAAAGGTGGGCTAAGTCCTACTAATGCCGGTAGCACTGGCTCGAATGAACAAGGAATAGGACTGCTGGGCCTTCCTTCTTTCATGTCACTTCTGCACGCACTGTTGGAATCTCACAGGATGTAGACCTCCTCTGAATATCCAAAGAATCCAACCACTTCTCAGATCTCTGTCGTCTGCTTGTTTGCCCCTGTGTACCACTCACCTGGCATCTACAACCACTCTTCTAGACACTTTGCTCAAAATAAGTTTGTGTGACGAGTACGGTTCATACAGAGGCAGTGACTGGCGTGCGGTGGGTTACTCTGCTAGCTTGAAGCAGGAAGCAGGAGTCAAGCCAAGAGAGTATTATGCCATTACCTAAACCTTGACTCCTGGCCCCATACCTGCAACCATGCTAAGACTGTGGGCAGATGTGCCAAGCTATCTCTGCCATGGACACTCTGACAACAAAGGTAATTCTGATTCTTGTCAGTAGCCGTGTGGCATTTAAAGTGGGTGTTGGTAGAGTGAGAAATTGAGTAATTGACTAAATGGCTAACATAAAGTGTATCAGGGTTAGGCCTTGCCTCATCGCTGGGAAGCACAGGTTGTGGATGATAAACTGCCACCTTTTCTCTCAGGCGCTTCGCTCCAAGCGCTCTCTGTGAGCTACCAAGCTACGTCACAGGCTTCTGAGCTACAGAGGACCACAATGGAAGGGCTGCAGGATACACTGTAGCTCTGAACTGAGGTTACGGTGTGCTCCCCTCTCTCAGGAGTACTGGGGTTGGGTTTCCCTGACAGGTGTAGGGAGGTCAGTGCAGGTCCAGGAAGAGCAGTGCAGCCAACCCTGGAACAATTATGTTAAGGAACAGATTCAGTGGGCCACATGAGTCAGCTGCTCAGTGTTCCCTGCAGTCGAGATTTGTACATTTGATCTACCCTCCTTTCACAGTGGCCATAAAAGCGCACTACTGCGTGACTCACTCTCTTTCATTACTTACATTTCAGTGGCACTAATTAACCTCAGCTAATAGACTCTCTTCACATGACTGATTCGGGATTGCTGACCGCAACAGGCTCCCCAAATAAATGGTGGGAGGCGGGGATAGAAAGCAGTTCAGCTCACATGCTCTGGGATTGGGACTCAGTACCTCCGTATTCTTTAGAGCTCACTGAGGGCAAGCGTCTGATCTAAGGAGGTCAGTCTGGAGTGAAAGTCCCAATCTTGTTCAGACTCAAAGGAGCCATAGGGCCATGGTTGGCAGCAGGAAGAGAAAGCAAGAAAAAATAAGAGTTTCCTCTCTCTTATTGGATTCTACAATATTACAAGTTTGCCTTTAAACTGCATGTTTTTTCCCTCAAAATATTAAACATCGAGTTACCATATGACTCAGCAATTTAATTTCTGGGTATTTACCCCCCAAAATTAAAAGTGCGTTTGAAACAAATACATGCATGTGTGTGTTCATAAAGGGCTGGGTGGAGATGTCAGAGAGGGGAGGATCAATGTCTCATAACAGAAGAGTGAATGGATAATTTGTGATGTATGCATCTGGTGAAAACATACCCACCCCTGAAAAAGAAAGGGGTCCTACAACATGCTCAAGACTGAGAAACTTTGAAAATAGTGTGTGAAGTAAAAGAGCCAGATACACGCGTGACAGGTATTTCATAGGGTGAAACACTCAGAACAAGTGAATCTGTAGAAACAGGGCAGATGAATGCTTTGCAAAGGCTGTGGGGAGAGGGAATGGAGCACTGCCTCTTGAGTGCGTGCAGGTCTCCTTTTATTGTGTCGCTTCAGAACCACCACGTGAAGGATGACTCAACCCTGCTGGTCAGTTTTGGGAAGGGGCACATCAAGTGTTGATGTGACATGATCCTCCCCGCCCCCATGTTTATAATGAGAAGGCATAGTGCAGTGTGGTGTAGGTACATGCTGTGTATCTGTGGCTCTGCTCCGCAGCACAGTGCATTGTGATGGAATCAGTAACGCGCATGAGCAGGGAATGGACGATCCCACAGGCCCCGCCAAGCCTCTCGCCAAACTACAGCCAGGGAGCAGGCTTGCTGAGATCAATAACATTCATTGAGCTTGGTAATGTGTGGAGACAAGCTTGATTGAGACACATTTTATCATGAATAGGTGTTTTTTAAAGCTTTTATTTACTTTATTATTTTGTATTTTATGTGTTTGGGTGTTTTGCCTGCATATACGTCTGTGCACCACTTTCATGCCTGGTTTCTCCAAGGATACTGAAAGAGACCAGAAGGTGGAACTGGAGTTACAGATGGTTGTGAGCCACCATGGAGGTGCTAGAAATCAAACGGGTCTTCTGTAAGAGCAGCATAGATGCAGACCCATATTTCCAGTGCCCGAATATATATGTTAGAACACCATGTAATAGATGCGTATTTTCTTTGTCAACACTCCTTAATAAAGCTGGAAAACGATTAATATATTATATACCTATCTTCTCAAATCAAATGCATGCTTTACAGAGTGCTGTTAACTCACTAAGATAGCATCACATGCTTTTGCATAATGACATATCCATGCTGTACCATCCAAAATGTGAATGCCCACAGCATTTACTAGCCAGCAAGGAATATGTGCTCCCAGGAAACCCCTGTCTGTTCTCAGCTAGGTGTGTTCCCAGTATAGCACAGTGCACACAGTAGGCACTCAAGTTATTTCTTGAGCAAAGGAAGAAGCAAACGAGTATATTTTTCCAGTATGCTTGAGAATATTCTTTTCTATACTGACTAAAGCACTGTGGTGTCTGTCCTTCGGCCACATGGCCAATGGGCAGATTTTTCTGGAATGTATTGGTTCACAAATGTTTAACTATCAACTTACTTATCTGCCTACTCTGAAAATGAGATTCTACATGATTAAGAAAGTGGCTTTGGAATTTGTACTAGGCCAACTTTGTACACAGTACAGAGTGTTCTCAGAAGCAGCAGCACTCATGAATAATAAAACAGGCCACTTCCTGGATTCTGCAGCCTCCCTTGGCCTGTGCTCTCCTGCCCACAGACCTTTTGCCTGCTGACCTGGATCTAGGTTCTTTCCCCCCGAGTGAGATACCAGATCAACTCCAAAGGAGCCACCTTTACTCTGAATCTTGGCTGACACTCACAACTCTTTCTACCCAATCACTGATATTGTATAAAAGGAAGATAATTAACACCACATACCACAAAGTGCCACCAGCAGAGCCCCTGAGCAAAGCAGCAGTATTCCATTCCAGCTGTTAATGCTGGGTTACTTCAGATGGCCAAGCTGAATCAACACAGCCACCCACAGGAAGCTTGGTCTACTTCCCAGCAGGTAGGAGTGTGCAGTCGCAGCACAAATGGAAAAGTGCTTTGACTTTCCATCGGTTGTGCTTGCCATGCTGACTAAAAGCAGCATCTATTTGTTTATATATAAAAAAAACAGTGACTGACACATTCACAAATATCACTGTGTGGACCAGAACTATCCACATGTAGGGAGCACCTGGAGCACCTGGAGAAGGTCAAGCAGTGTAGAAGGACACAGCATAAAGATGGATGGATGGATGGATGGATGGATGGATGGATGGATGGATGGATGGATGGGTGGGTGGGTGGGTGGATGGATGGATGGATGGATGGGTGGGTGGATGGATGGGTGGATGGATGGATGGATGAATGGGTGGATGGATGGGTGGGTAGATGGATGGATGGGTGGGTGGATGGATGGATGAATGGGTGGATGGATGGGTGGGTGGATGGATGGATGAATGGGTGGATGGGTGGGTGGGGCTCTTTTTTCTGTCTTATAGCACTTCCTTCTCGTGGTACCCAACTTTATAATTTTAAAGCACTTTAAACTCTCCCTCCTCCATCCCCACACCATGTTGAGATGGTATTATCTCACTGCCGAGTGCAGACTGGTTGTGAGCATGAACTCTCAGTAGTGCCTCAGCTTCTTGAGTGCCAGGTTTATAGATGTGTAACATTTAAAAATTATTTTAAATGAAATCATTAATGTTTGTTTCACTTAAAATGAATACATTTTCATATATCAATATTCCTAAAATTGGGGATGCCTTATATTTGATCTTACTAAATTCGATGCAATACCATTTCTTCTTACTTTTTAAGTTAAAGACTCTTATTTTGCACGTTGCTTTGAAGTGAGTCTACTCTGAGACAGCTTAGCTAAGTTTTAAATGATACTTAGTGTTCTCAGCGCGTTTCCATTCCTTCCACCATAAAACAATTACAGCTCTTACATCTTCAAATCGCTTCTAAGTTTATTCCTGACCTCTCACACTGCACCGTAGACACTAAGACCCAAGTCCTCTGCAAGAGGACTCCCCGCCCCCCAGACAAAATAAAGAATTCGGATTAGGTTTTTTGAAAGATCCATATAATCTGTAGCTAATAGGCATGAAGATGCAGACGTTCCTGCAGCCTCTGAGGACAGTGGGTACACTGTTTAGTTGAATTATGTTTTGCTAAGGCTATATGCAATTAAGCAAGTTCTTCTATGTCAGAGATAGAGCCCATAAATGAGAACTGTGGGTCTGTTAGATATTTGTCCTGTGTGGAGTGGGGAGCGAGACTCGGCCCACAGCTCTCTCAGCCGTCACCTTAGCCTTCACCTCGGCCCCTTCCCATCTTCCACAGTGAGTATGCCCTGGATTATCTGAGGAAGTCACCAGCCACGCAGAAGCAGGATGGAGAGGAGAGGACTCTGACCTGGCGTTGGCTCTGGCTCAGAACTTGCCTCTGAGGAGTAAGTCAACTCTGGAGTGCCAAGAGTGCAGGCCAGGTCAAGAGTCCCTGTGCTTCTCCAGCACAGCATAAAAGTAACTGTCCACAGGTGACAGCTCTGCATCTGAAGCAGGCCTCCTGAGACTGAGGAAGCCTAGACTCATTCTGTCTATTGCACGCAGAGGCTCTTAAGAGCCCAGAGGTTCCCAGAATGCGGCACTCAGTAGCTGACTGGGCATTAGCAGTGTCTTAACCCTGGACAGGAGTGCCTGCAGTAACCACAGGTGGTGCCTGTTCTCATGGGATAAAGGACAAATGGGAACAAGTATTATTAGAACCTACATGGCTGTGCCAGCATTCTGGTCCTTCGCCCTTACAGAAATAAACAATTAAAAGCACAAGTAGGGGTCCACTTATTTTTGAATCGTTTTTTTTTTTTTTTTTAAGTTTTGATATTTGAATCAGTTTTTGTTTTTGTTTTTGTTTTTTGGTTTTTTTGTTTGTTTGTTTTTGTTTTTCGAGACAGGGTTTCTCTGTGTAGCCCTGGCTGTCCTGGAACTCACTCTGTTGGTTTTTTTTTTTTTTTTTTTTTTGGTTTTTCAAGACAGGGTTTCTCTGTGTAGCCCTGGCTGTCCTGGAACTCACTCTGTAGACCAGGCTGGTCTCGAACTCAGAAATACACCTGCCTCTGCCTCCCAAGTGCTAGGATTAAAGGCGTGCGCCACAACTGCCCGGCTTGAATCGGTATTTTTATTTTCTGAGGATTGTGTACCTTTGATATAATTTCTAAATTTATTACCAAAATGTCTCCCAGTTGTCTAATATCATAATGCTGGATGTGTGATAATGTTCTCTTTTTTGCACTGCTAATGTTGTTTATCTGCTTCTTTATGTCTTTTTATAAATCTTGACACAAATGTGGCATTTTATCACCTTTAGAAACAAGCTCTTTTTGATATGTGTGTTTGTATCTTTGAGTTTTTACTTAACTAAATTGTCTCCTTAACATCTTTTAGTCTGTTGAGTGAATTTTGATCCCTTACTTTTGAACATGGATATTTTGCTCTTTTTATTCTTTATAAAAATTTTAATTGTGTGTATATGTGCCTGTGTATGTGTGCCAGTGTGTGTGCCTGTGTGTGTGCCTATGTGTGTGTGTCTGTGTGTGTATGTGTGCCTGTGTGTGCCTTTGTGTGTGCCTATGTGTGTGTGCCCGTGTGTGTATGTGTGCCTCTGTGTGTGTATGTGTATATCTCTCTGTGTGTGCCTGTGTGTGTGTTTGTGTGCCTGTGTGTGTATATGTACCTCTGTGTGTGTGTGTGTGCCTGTGTGTGTATGTGTGCTCTGTGTGTGTATGTGTGTCTCTGTGTGTGTGTGTGCGTGTGTATGTGTGCCTCTGTGTGTGTATGTGTGTCTCTCTGTGTGTGTGCGTGTGTATGTGTGCCTCTGTGTGTGTATGTGTGTCTCTGTGTGTGTGTGGGGGGGTGTTGTTTATCTACTTGAGCATGTGTATGTGTAGCCCAGAATGTGACAGTAGGTGTTTTCTTGATTGCTCTTCACCTTGTCCTCTGAGACACGGTCTCTCGCTGACTCTGAAGTCAGTGACTGGTGGACTGGCTGGCCAGCGATCTCTCATGACTCTTCTGTCTCTGTCCCTTGCACTAGGGTGTCCAGTGTGCGCCACCACACTCCACTTTTTTCTGGTGCTGAGACTTCAAGCTCAGGTCCTCGGGCTTGCACTGTAGGCATTTTACCCGCTGAGCTGCCTCCCCAAGCGCCTTCTTTTAGCATGAGAACATAAGGCTACAGACTGGGCTTTCAGTGCAACCTTAGTTTAACATAGCGTCTTTGTTATTTGTTTTAAGACTTTCCTAATTTCTAATAGTTTTCTTCGATGTAGCTATATTTTACTCTGAATGCTTAGAACATTTTCAGCTATTTAACTTAAATGCATTTTGAAGATGCAATAGGTGTGTTACTGAGTTTTCAAAAATTTCCCACCTATGTTTCAAAATGCAGTTTTTATGTCAAAAAATGCTTCAAACGTTGGTCTTGCACTTCTTCCATATGTTTTTTTCATAACATTCAGAGAATTTATTTTTATTTTTATTTTTTTATTTTTGCCAGTAAGATCTGCTTACAACTCTTGGGCAGATACCCAGAGGATGCTTCATCCTCACAGAGACACCTGCGCAACCATGTTCATAGCTGCTCTATTCAAAATAGCCAGAAACTGGAAACAACCTAGATCCATATATTAATGAATAAATCGATGCAAATATGGCACATTTACACAATGGAATATTACTTACCCATTAAAAGAAATGAAATCATGAAGTTTTCAAATAAATGGGTGTGACTAGAAAGAAATCCTGACTAATGTAACCCAGGCCCAGAAAGACGAATATAGTATGTATTCACTTGTATGTGGATGTTAGCTGCTAAGTCTTTGATATACCCGTGAAGGTTAGGTATAGAGTAAAGGACCAGGGAGTGGGGGAATGATAGATCTCCCTAGGAAAAGGAAATAGAATATATAGTTATGGATGGATGAGGTGGGTCAGGGATGGATGATCAAATAGGGAGGAGAGAGAAGAGGGAATGAGAGAGAATACGGGGAGAGATAGCTAAAACTAAGGGCCATGTGAGGGGTCTTATGGAAAATTAATACAATAGAAGCATCCTAAAATAAATACGTATATGACGGTGATCTAAATGAAATTGCCAAATAATAGGAGAGGTACAACCCCACTGGGCCATCTCTCATCACCAAATGAAGCTTCCAGTGCCAGGAATGGGGTACATCTAATCGAGTAGGTCCCATGGGACCCCCAACAGCTCACGCTATTACCAAGGCTACTGTTTGCTCTCCACACACTGATGGAAAGGCCCTATTGCTGAAGACAACACCTACACAACTCACTGAACATGAAGTTGAGCTGGGACCTACCTAGAGCCTTCACCCCTATAGACTAGTGTTCATGGCACTAGATCCTCCACATGGTACCAAAGGAAGAGAGGTAAACACCGATACAACTGCAAACCTTTTGATCTGCCTGCAAGTGTTGACCTGCCTGCAAGATGAGATAGCAATAGTGGCTCAAAGCTTGTGGGAGTAACCAGCCAATATCTGATTGGATTTAAAGCCTACTCCATGAGATGGAACCCATACCTGACACTGCTTGGGTGGCCAGGAAGCTGAAACCACATAAGCCAGGGCCCTAAAGAAAAACCAGATACTACTGTTCTGCCAAAGAAACGTAACAATAAAATGACCCCTAATGACATTCGACTAGACTCATAGATTAGTACCTTGCTCCGCCGTCATCAGAGACGCTTCCTCCTGCGTTGGTGGGAACAAATACAGAGATCCACAGCTGGAAAATGTACATAGACTAAGAGACCTTGAAACAATCCTAAATGGGATGTCTCCATCAAAGCCCTGCCCTAAGGCCTCAGGGAATTATTTGGAGGAGGATGCAGAAAGAGAGTAAGAGCCAGAGGGGATGGAGGACACCAAGGAAACACTGCCTTCTAACAGTGCAGGGCCAACATAGGTATGAACTCACACAGATTGGTGGCATGCACAGGTCTGTGCCAGAGAAGGTCTCAGGGCTGAGAGGAGACGCAGACACAAGCCCCCTCCCTATCCCAGAAGCTATCTGCCATTGGTAACTACTCGTAAATGAAAAATTATTTCTTTCCAGCGGATTCTCACCTGGGATACAAAACATTGTACAGATCAGACCCCCTGCCCAGCAGTGGGCGACCCCCTGCCCAGCAGTGGGCGACTCCATGCCCAGCAGTGGGTGACCCCTGCCCAGCAGTGGGCGACTTCCTGGCCAGCAGTGGGCGACCCCCTGGCCAGCCGTGGGCGACTCCCTGGCCAGCCGTGGGCGACTCCCTGGCCAGCAGTGGGCGACCCCCTGCCCAACAGTGGGTGACCCTATGCCCAGCAGTGGGTGACCTCATGCCCAGCAGTGGGTGACCCCTGCCCAGCAGTGGGTGACCCCATGCCCAGCAGTGGGTGGTCAACACACAGTGAGCTCAGAGGCATAGTTAAAGGAACACATCTAGAGAGTCCTTGTCTCATATTCTGTCAGAGCATGTTTTATTTTATTTTTACCCACAGATCCTTTGTGTGTATATTAGAGCTTCAGGATTTGTGTTTTTATGGGGTTCCTGTGTGTGTGAAAGTTAATGTCTCTGCATCTGTATGTATTTCTCCTGCTTTTTCTTCAGCTCTTTTCTTTTGTTTGTTTGGTCCTATTCAGGTTTGGTTTTATTTCATCTTATTTTAGTTTATTATTCAGATGACTTTTTGTTTTCTAATGAGAGACAAAAAACAAAACAAAACAAAACAAAAAAACCAAAACCAAAACCAAAAAAACAAACAAACCAGGTCTGGGTTTGGCTGGAAGGGGAAGTGGGGAGGATCTTGAAGGGATTGAGGTAGGGGGAATCATTGGAATATATTGTACGAGAAAAACTGTTTTCAACAAAAGAAAAATATCTACATTTAAAACAGCATTTTTTTTTCTTTTCTTTTTTCTTTTTTCCACTCTCTCCCTAATTTTAAAGATACTAGTATCAAAATTTTTATACATGCTAGCCTAGGAAGGGATCTTGTTTGGGGGAGTATAAAAATCCATAAAAATTTAAGATGGACTCTTTTCTTTTACCTTTCTGTAGTTTTGCTTCTATTGTAGCTCTGATTACACTCTACTATAAGTGGTTACTCAGAAGTCTGTAGCCGATTTCTTTTGAAGCTATATCTGTCATCCTTATTTGTAAGCTTGTGTCTATGTAGAAATATTTTGTTTACCTTAAGTAAATGAGATCCCTCAGTGAAACCCCAGGGATAGGTTACGTTTGTCAAGTCCTGTACTCAATGTGGTATCTATGAACACACAGTCACAGAAAAGTCACCTTTTCACACTGCTTAGTAGACATGTATATTATAGTAAATCTACGAATCACTTAGAAACAATGTTTAATCCTGTGGATGTGGAGTATCAAAAGTTAAGAGCTCCAGTTATTTCCTGGTAAAATTTTAACTCTTGGTGCCTATCCAGGTACTTTTGTCTGAGCATACTAAATAACTAATTACAGTATTTGTGGATACAGTTACAGAAATTGACAAAAAGAATGAAACTTATAATCTTCAGCCATCTAATAGAAATAGAATATATGGATTCCCCATCAGTCAGCCCATGTGCATCAGAATCCAAGATAACTCAGTTCCTGCTGCAGGCTTCTGAGGTGCCCAAGCTCAGTGAGATAGCAGTCCAGTCAAACGAGGTGCTACTGGTCTCTTTCCACAGAAATAGATTCCTTCTAACTAACTCCAAAAGATGGAAGCTCAGTGACTCTTCTAGCTTTGTAAACTAAGCACAGTGGAGATGGGTCCTCACCTGCAGGACTGAGAGTCAAACCTTGAAGAACCATCCCCATCTGTTCAATACGTTTAAGTCCTTACTCTGCACACTGTGCTCTGTGGCCTCGTGCATCACTGATCTGTCCCTTGGCCATCCTGCCGAGTCTTCATTAACAATAAGATAATGCAGAGAAGAGCAAGAACATTCTAAAGCAGAGTTAAGGAGTCGGGTCTCAACAGCCAGGAAAAGCATGCTGCATACTTGCTGCTTAAAATGTGTTAGACTGTTAGGTTTTATTTAACAATTATAAGGAATATGAGGCTCCAAACCTAGTCATAAAGCCGCAGAGCATACCATCCATGACTTCCAAAGGGAACTCAGTGCGTGAGGAACATTAATGTCTATGGATTTGTCTTGTACTGTCTAATATAACTCGGTATCTAATATAGCACAATGTAAATGAGAACCGCCTTTGAGGAAAGGACCTCGCGGGACGGCATCTGCAGATTGCCACGTCTACTTTGTTCAGCCAATAATCTAAAGTCAGTGTTTATAAAGATTTAAAAATATCCATTTAGGGAAGCTGAGATGGAATGACTTACAATGCAAAGAAGAAGAGGGAAGAGGAAGGGATGAGAGAGGAGAGAGGGAGGGAGAGGGAGAGGGGAGGGAAGAAGGAGTGAGGGAGAGAGGGAGGGAAAGAAATGGAGCGAACTCTAGTCACAACACTGTGCTTATCTTATTTTAATAAATTACATAAAATAAATATATTAAACTAGTTACCGGGGAACCTGCTGTCCTTCATCTACCTGACTTTGGCATGATGGGATTGATGGCTCCCTTCTAAGTACACGTGCTCTTCAGACTGGCTTTCTATATATATCCACAGAAGAAAGGAAGTCTGTGCTGAGAAGTGCTCGCTCTGTCATCAGTATATGCACAGTTGTAAATCAAAAGTCACCTGACACCTCAGTGCATTGTTATTTGTTTGTTTGAAAGACAAGCCAGGGTAACTTCTTACTCACTTATGTAATTCAGGCTGGCCTTGAACTCCTGATTCTCTTGTCTCCACCTACTCAGTGCTGGGATTGTAGGTATGCACCACCACACCTATATGAATAACACTCCAATAAAAAACAAATACAGCAGGTTGGAGATACAACTCAGCCAGTAAAATGCTTACCTCACAGGACAAATATTTAATCCCTAAAACTATGTAAAAATAACGAATTAACATTTGTCATCCCAGTGCTGGGGAGACAGAATCCTCTCAGGGGGATCCTTGAGGGTCACAAGCCAGATAGTGTAGGCAAATGAGAGACCCTGTCTCAAAGGACGTAGATGGTGTCCCCAGGGTGACACCAGAGGTTGTCCTTTGGCCTCCACATACATACAGACAGACATGCATGTACACACACAGACATGTACACACATTCATTTAAATAAAACAAATATACCAACTCAATTGAAGTTTATGGATTTCATAAAACACATGTGTTAGATTTTAAAGCTGCTATCAACAATCCTTTTTCTTTCTTTCTTTCTTTCTTTCTTTCTTTCTTTCTTTCTTTCTTTCTTTCTTTCTTTCTTTTTTAATAGTATGATCCTTGTGGTGTTTCAGAACATCCCTGGTGTTCTTTTTTTATTGTTTTATTTTTTATTTTTTAAAGATTTATTTTATTTATATGAGTACACTGTAGCTGTCTCCAGACACACCAGAAGAGGACATCAGATCCCATTACAGATGGTTATGAGCCACCATGTGGTTGCTGGGAATTGAACTCAGGACCTTTGGAAGAACAGTCAGTGCTCTTAACCATTGAGCCATTTCTCCAGCCCCCAAGAACCCTTTTCATGTATGTGCATGTGCTGTGAGCTTGCACATGTACACAGCATACTAATGTCAGGAACTAACTAGTCCTGATCACTCACCCAGTGCGTTCTATGAGACAAACCCAGAGCAAACCCAGAGCTCAGCAACTTACTGGCCTCACTAGCCAGTCTGCTGTGGGCATCTCCTTCCTCTGCTTCCCAAGGCTGGAATTGCTGGTGGGTCACCAAACCCACTTAACATCAACTGGGTTCTGGGGATCCCAAATCCAGCCCTCATGCTTGTATAGCAAGCACTCAGCTGCTAGGCTATTCCTGCAGCCTGAGAGCTTTTATTTAAGCCCACAATGAAAACTGTGTTTGAGCCAAGACCAGGGACACTAACCTGACTTCTATACAGGCGAGTTCCTGTAGAGCCTAGCAGTTGCTCACAGCCCCTTTGTCTTGGCAGGCTTTTAGTAGATTCAGAGTTTTTTTTTTTATCACTGCCTATGATCACTGAAAGAGAAAACCTGAGTTATTCTTTTCCTATGATATTCTTCGTTCTTCCTTCCCACTAAAAGTACATACTCAGCAAGCTCTGGGGAGTTCTTCATCTCAGTGTAAGATGGCGGCTTCCCTGATGTAGAAACTTTGAATGGAGTACTTCTTGAGAGATTCCTTCATTTGTCTAGGTAGGTTTATTTCCTTACGATTTACTTGTTTTTATTTTACGCATGTTACATGAGTGCCTGCATGTATGCACGTGTAGCACTTTGTGCCTGGTGCCAACGGAGGGCAGGAGGTGCGGTTGGGTTCCTTAGAACTGGAGGTACAGGCAGCTGTGCATGGCCATGTGGGTGCTGGGAACTGAATCATTTGCAAGAACAGCAGATATACTTAGCCACCTCACACCTTCCCACATCCTCATCTAGGTAGTTCTTACTTTATTCTCAAAGAAGCGTTTCTGAGTTTTTTGCTATATGTCATCCATAGTATCCAATCACACTGTGGTTATGAAAACAACAACAGAGCACATTTAGGAAAGTCAAGCCATATTCAACTGAGAATGGATCTTCAAGCAGCCAGCTTTCCCTTGGCTACACCTGCTGATTTTTTTGTTATGCAAAACATTATTACTGCACATAGGCTACTGTCAAAATATTTATGCCAGGCAATGAAAACATACTTAGAAAGTCATGGTTTAGAAAGACTGATTGCCTGGTGACAGTCATTCTGCGGTGCTAGAATACACAGTTTCAGTCTAGATCACTCAGGTGCAGCACTGAAAGCACACTCTGTAAAATGAATACAAACAGCTGCAGCTTTGAGCACAAAGACCATCAAAGCATCAAGTCAATCCCATTGGCCACTCCTGGCCTGACTCCCATATATTTTTGTAGTGTCCTTACACTGGTACTTGGTGATGTTCTGAAAATACAATGCATATATTTTGATGAAATCAATCCTGAGTTGCCATAATTTTATTATTATATTAAATATGTATTGCTTTATATAGAATGTAAATGTATGATACATAAGTGTATACACATGTACTAGCCCCAAAAGGAAATTATATAATGTCTGCCTTCCTCTTTCCACTTCCATAGCTGTCTGTTAGCCCCTAAACATGTGTACATACCATTGACACTCCCAGGTAAATAGACATGTGGTCATGTATATGAACTAACACATAATATATATGTAGATTGAGGTTTTCTCAAAATTAAATTATGTTTTATTCACAGTTCCACAGTAATCGTGCTTTCTCACAATGGACACTTTTCTTTTTTTTTAAATTTATTTATTTATTTATTTTTGGTACTTTATTTACATTTCCAATGTTTCCTCTTTTTCTGGGTCTCCTCTTTGGAAACCCCCTATCCCCTCCCCCTTCCCCGCCTCTGTGAGGGAATTCCTCCTCCCACCTACCGCTCACCCATCCCCATATTCCCACCTTGACATTCCCCTTTACTGGGGCCTCTAGCACCCTCAGGCCCAAGGGCCTCTCCTTTCTCCTTGATGGCCATCGAGGTCATCCTCTGCCATGTATGTAGTCTGAAAAATGAGTCAATAGATGTGTATTCTTTGGTTGGTGGTCCAAACTCCAGGACGACCGGGGGG
>CM052717.1:39633786-39668741 GCA_028551405.1 Uromys caudimaculatus | reverse complement strand
GTTCTTGTCATACAGATCTTTCACTTGCTTGGTTAGAGTCACACCAAGATACTTTATGTTGTTTGTGACAATTGTGAAGGGTGTCATTTCCCTAATTTCTTTCTCAGCCTGTTTATCCTTTGAGTATAGGAAGGCTACTGAGGGGCAAGCCACAACCTGCAGTATTTTCTACGGAGAACAGAGTTGAGTATGCGAAAGTGTGAAGAGACACCTGCGTGCCCGAGCATCACTGTGGCTTTATTCCCTCTGGAGCAGATGGAGTTAGGAAAGAGGGCAGTTGGTCACTTCTTCCCACTTCTTTGTGGACTTTCTTTGCAACCTTTGCAACATAGAAGGAAGAATCTTCCTTCTCATCCCTCCACATCTGCCCTTTAGGTGTAAACTTTATCAGTGACAGCCTTCATCCTTTGCAGACTTCAGAGTCAGGCAATCCTCCCTGGCACATAGTAGGGAGATCAGTAAATACTCACCGTGAGTGATGAGAGTTCTGTACCATAATAGACAGTTTCATCTAGCTGGTGAACATGTGTCTAAAAACCTTAAGAGCAAAACGTGTCACCAATACAGCAGGGTCATGCCTGTGCTATTCTTAATTGTACCCATGCACGGCAACATTATTACCACCTGAGAACTATGGGTAACTTAGGTTAGGGTGAGGATGCTTCCGGAGCTCAGCAATTCTTAGGGGTTAGTCACTTGCTGCTGTCTTGATCGGGACCTTGTGGCTGTAGCAACAAAGCCCAGAAATGAATGCCCTAGGCAGTGAATATTGAAAAGGAGGAACTGAAGAAACATCCTAAATACGGGGTACAGTCTCCAAAGGTGGGTTTCCACAGCTTCCTGAAAATGTAAGTGAACTTCTCAACTTTTTTCCTGCCTTTGGCTCTTGCAGTCCTTCGAGTCCATTTCCCAGACTGTCAAGGACGGGCATAAGGAGGCTAAGTCTGATTGTTGTTGTTCACAGAGGCCCTCAGAGGTGGGACTAAGATTCTGAATGTGACCCCCAAGTCCCCAGGCATATATCACACTCTTCTCTGCTCAGTTTCCAATATTCTCTGTATCCCTTGTTCTTCTGAGGAATAAATTGAAGATAATAAGATCTAACTTTGTAAAGAAAAGCACAAGAAATTACATTTTCAGCATCTAGGAGAATACTTTGCAGAAGTATACATTGTTATTCTGATAGTAACCCTGTGTTACTTTCTATCCCTAGTCTTACAAAGACATGGTGTTTACCTGGGAGAAGAATAGGAGCTCACTCGGCACATAAGTCAAATGTCACCATGTGTTTCAGTTATATCTTGAGGTGCCGTGCCCCGTGAACTCTCCCAGACATCCACTGTACATTTATTTGACTTATGGCTTCAAGGGACTCATACAAAAATTCATGATTCTTAAGCATTGTTATGTTTTTAAACAAGAATCTTGCCTACAAGTCAGGTTCTGGATACTTGGGAATGAATTGAAATTCACAGGCAAATACTCAAATAAGAGACTATCAACTAACGGGACACAGCTGTTCTTTCCCCACCTTGGTTTTCCTCTGCTTTTCTGTGGTCTTACCCAGTAGAGGGACAAAACACACATGCCCTTCCGGAACCATGAATAAAACATGAAGATTGCTGTGTATGATTATAAGCAATTTGCTATTCAAATTCACTAATGGGGATATTCATCAGGGAAAGTATCCCCCAAACCTTCCTATTAGGAGCTAAATCCCAATGTTTAGCATTTCAAAACTACATAATTTGAATACATTTTTGAGTCAGCCAATGGAAAATTATATTGATTCTATGTGTAGCCATCGTGTAGCTAGCTCAGTAATTCCTTTATTTTTTCGAGACACAACCTAATGGTCTCTATTTCTTCCCCTGGTAGAGGGTGGACTGTCTTTGAAGGGTGGAGGGAAAGTGGGGGATAGAGGCAAGAACACGTAATTCACCCAGGATTGTGCAGCAGTACTGGAGATTGTGATCGATTATACAAATCTTTGCTTCACAGGATCTGATTCGGATAGAGAAAAAAATCTTCCCCCACATCAGAGATTAGCACAGGGCTATTTCACAAGCTAATCTCCCTCTCTAAAACTTTGAATTGTATTACGGGCTTTTATACTTTTGTAACACCACTAGGTGTGGTGGTACAAGCCTAGACCATCTGGAGAATGAGGAAGGACTGTGATTTATAAGTTAGCTTGGTATAAAGGTGTGAGATGCCTGTAAAAGAAGAGGAGGAGGAAGAAGAGGAGGAGGAAGAAAAAAGATGATGATAAAGGGGGAGGAGAACTAGGAGGAGGAGGGAGAGGAGGAGAAAAGGCATTTCAGTAAAGTGTAGAACCTTACATAAAAATAACCAGATACTCTGGAGTTACTCCTTGTCATGTCAACACATTCTAGTTGAGGTCAGAATGCCTGGTTTGGGCCAGACCTCCGGATCTCTAAATTCAGCTTCACATACTATATTGTGTGTTTTCTAACTTCTATAATCCCACCACCACCTATGCTATGGGACCCAGAGTTAATAATGACACTTATGAAGTTACTGTGAAGATTAAATAAGTAATACCTACTATTTAAAGCACAGAGTCATGCTGAAATATAATAAATATACAGTGAACCTACTATGTAAAGCAGAATCATGCCATAGTATAATAAATATACAGTGCTGCACGTAGCTTTAAAAAACACACTACCACCTTTGTCCAGGGGCTGCTGGCCTACCAGCTCCTCGCGGCTCCCTTTTTTTTTGTTTCACCTGGCTCAGCTCCAGGATCCGCCACTGCCAGTCCTGACCCAGGACCCTTGAATCCACGGACAAAAGACACACAGACAGCTCTGTTACTTTACAACTTGCCCACTAGGCACAATTGCTGGGCGCAAATATTTCCCGCCTGGAAATGCGTGCCCTTACCAATTTATCTCTGTCTCTCCTTCTGCCCCAGAAGGCTTAGTGGCTTGATCCCCCAGCCCCTCCCAAACATCTTTGGCCACCCAGCCACAGTGGAGGCTGCCGGCCCTCGCTCTCTCGAGGCCTTACATGACAGCAATGTCCTCCTTCCTCCAAAGTAAGGCAGAAAAGCCCCTTCTCTCCTTCCCTCATCTCCTCCTCTTGGGACCCAGAAGTCCCACCTGTACCTTCCACCCAGAAACTGGCACCCAGACTTCTTTATTGACAAATCAAGAACCAATTAGGGAACTCCTAATTAAGAACCTCCCCATAGAATATCTACTATGTAAAGCACAATCATGCCATAATGTAATAAATGTACAGTGACCCCTTTTTTTGTCTTAACCGCTATTATTATTTAGGTAATGGGTGTCAAGTGATTAGAACTTTTGTTTTAACGTCAATGATATGTCATTTAAAAATAATCAAAGTAGAAGACAGGAGCATAATAATAGCTTTATTTTTTCTGTTCATTTTCTAGTAACTGTACTCAGGTGTTATGACGTCAGTTTAACTTCCTTTAAGAAAGGCTCGTGAACAGCACCCCCCCTACCAAGGCAAGAGACACTGCTCACGGTCTCTGTGGATTCATGGTTGATGACTTAGTATAGCTTATGTTCACTTAAAGAGGTGCTTAACAGTTACAAGCCAGTGTCAAGCCAGAACCTGGGCTCCCACAAGGCCCTGTGAAATTCCTGGCAAGGTGTGATTTCCAGAAAAGTCCACAGTGTGTCTTAGTACAGCAATTTAACAATGTCACTATAGAGTTTAATCTAAACCTTGCAAGGCCCCTGAAAGTGAGAGTCAACAGCTAAATATATTCTCTCTGTCCTTCAGCTCCTCTATGCTTAATAAAGCATTTCCTATAATTGAAATTATATATTATTCATGCTAAAAATAAACATTCTGAAATTACTTTAATTATGCTCGCTTTGTGGGTTCTTCCACTTTGAGACAGAAATAGAGAGATTTCTATATAAATAAAATATCATTCCCCTTCAGAAGTCATAGGGAGGACACAGTAACACAATTAAAAGCAGACAGCTCCCTCCCGAGTGTCAATTTCCCAGAGTAGGTTCTTATTTAATTGACACTAAACCAGATTCAACACATAAGAATCCCTTTCAGTTATGTGATGATTTAGTCTGTTCACCTCTGTGGTTTAGACAGGGTTCTATGTGGTCCAGACTGTTCTCAAAATCCAGCTCAGTTGCCAAGACTGGCCTTAAACTCCTGATCCCCTGCCTCCACCTTTCCAAGTGCTGGAATTACAGGCATACCTCACCATGCCCAGCTTCAGGATATAGTGATTGTTTTGACAGGTTTTCCTGCTTGTGAAATCCATTTTGTAGTCATTCTAAGTACTCGATATGCTGGCACTATTCCAATTGTTTTATTACATTAAATGTATTTAATTGCTGCCACAGTTCTGTGAGCACCATTGTCCTATTTTTCCAAATGACAGAAAACTGTATACACTTCACATAAGGAGCTAATATTCAAACCAATAACGTCTAGTTCCAAAATCCTTAGTCTCAGGCAGTTATGTATATTTGTTTCATAATTCCTCAATGAAAGTTGTTATCTTTTCCTTAGGGGACAACACACACCATATTTTCACCTTAGTAAGATGTTAAGGAATGGTATGGGACCATAGGACTGTAATCCCAGCTTTTTGGAGGCTATATTAGTCAGGGTTCTCTAGACTCACAGAACTTATGGAATGTCTCTATATATTAGGGGAATGAATTGTAATGACTTAAAGTCTGTATTTCAACTAACCCAAAAATGGGCGGCTATGAATGGGAAGTCCAAGAATCTAGTAGTAGCTCAGTCCCATGAGGCTAGCTGTTTCACCTGGCCTTCTGTATATGCTGGAATCCTGAAGAGATAGGTTCCAACAGATGTGCTGGCAAATAAGTGCAAGCAGGTGAAGAAGCCTTCCTTCTTCCATTGTCCTTATGTAGGCTTCCAGCAGAAGGTATGGAGCAGATTAAAGGTGTGTACCTTGCTTGGAAGTGGAACTTGCTTTGTCCCAGGCTTGCCTTGAACTCAGAGATCTGCTTGCCTCAATCTCCTGGGGTTAAAGGTATATACTACCTTGCCTGGGCCACTATGCCTGAAGATCTGGATCAAAAGCATGTGCCATCCCATGTCAAGATCTGGGTCAGAAGCCTGTGTCTTCCAACCTCAAGATTTGGATCCCAACTGTGCCCTCCATTTCTGGATTGTAGTTCATTCCAGATGTAGTTAAGTTGACAACCAGGAATAGTCATCACATAGGCCAAAGCAGGAAAGAGGTAAATTTGAGGCTACCCTAGATACATAGTGAATGAGTGTCCATCTCAAAAGAAAAAATAATAATAGAATAAAAAGAAGGACAGGAGGGGGAATTAAACCTCTAGTAATGAAAATTTTATAACCATATATTCCAGAAATATAATTTATTGATAACCAATATGAACCTGATATCTAAGTCTCTGCCACCCCAGTCAATCCACAAAAGCTTATTTTAATCAAGTTTGAATGTGTGTGCTTGTGCATGCACATGTATGTATTTGAAAATTTTGTTGTTGTTCAGAAACAATAATAATTCAATCTCTGGGTACATCAACTAAAACCTAATCTTGTAAACTTTATCAAAGTCTGATTCCTCTGGTGGCAAATCCTTGCAGATCCGCCACGATACCAGGAGACTCTGCTAGTTACATCTTACCTATCTGCTCTCCCCTTGCCAAAAGCTGAAAATATTTTATCTACACATTTTCATTACAAAAATATTTTCCTTTAACATAACCCTTACCATAAGCAGCAGCACAGAACCCATGTGAAGGCCCTTTGTGTTGGTCCTTGCCTGAAGTGGTATTATTAGTAGTTACATTACATTAAATTACTAAGTTGGTTGCTGAGGGAGTTACATGTAATTATTGCAGAAATCATAACACAATGGCTAGCACATGAGCATCAGACAAAGATTAATTTACAACACATAAAAGAAGACATTTATTAGTGAATAGCTATTATCCAAGGCTAGAAATAACCTAGAAGTCTATTTATAGGCATCAAAGTCCCCTAGTTGCCTGGAGGTTAGGGCTTCCCATTTGAGCTGATGTAAACACAGTTTCCTCCCAAATCTCTGTTTATGTGTCTGCTTGTCAATCCTTCGCCAGCCCTGGGAGCTACCTTTTTCTCTGTGGCTGCTCCCTTATCCTGTTTATAGGTCACAGAGGATGACCATAGATTGATAACTGTTTAAATCACCAAAGCTTTGGAAGAAGCAGCTGGCTTTTCTTTTGCTCTAAGGAGACTCACTCTTGTGGCAGGTCTTTAGCTAGAAAACTCATTTCTTATGTTTCTGGTTGTGAGCCTAGCCTTTAATGGCTGAGCCATCTCTCCAGACCTAGAAAACTCATTTCTAAGAACCACTCACTTAAAATTTATTGGCCCATGCAAATTCCACCACTATTGCAATGATATCAAGTCTCCTCAAGGGATAAATTACACTGTAAGCTAGGGACAAAGCTTCCTTTTGTTCTCCACAGTTCCTTATATTTGTCTGAGAGTATTAATTAATTAATTCATTAATTACACCAGGATCTCCTCTTTAAATTTCCCTTGGATTCCAGAGCACAGTTTCAAATGGGCAAAAACAAAAACAAAAAACACTACAGAAAAAAACAAACAAAAAACCTGAGTCATTATTCATTACAAACAATCAATCAAACAAATGATCTATGTATTATTGAGTGTATGATAATTTTTATCAAAACCTTCTGAAGAATTTTAGTCGATGTGAAAATGGCCAGGCTGGCCGTGTGCACAGAGCAATGGTTGGGAATAGAGACTCTGGCCGTGTGCACAGAGCAATGGTTGGGAATAGAGACTCTGGCCGTGTGCACAGAGCAATGGCTGGGAATAGAGACTCTGGCCGTGTGCACAGAGCAATGGTTGGGAATAGAGACTCTGGCTGTGTGCACAGAGCAATGGCTGGGAATAGAGACTCTGGCTGTGTGCACAGAGCAATGGCTGGGAATAGAGACTCTGGCCGTGTGCACAGAGCAATAGAAGGAAAGAGAGGATTGCAGTTGTGCCATTGCAGCAAGCGTCTCCCCCTCATCTGATCCTCTGCGTAGCCTAGACCTTTGAAAGAATGGGACAAGCACACCAATGGCTAGTTTCCAGAGCTTTCTCAGCATAAAGGGAAAAACTGGGTTATGACTCTTGCCATGGAACTCAACTTGAAAGGAAAGAATTAGGACACTCCCTTGATGTTAAAGACGACTCCCTACTAGAGATCAAAAGACAGCCTTGAAAGGAAACCATAGAATGTCTTCAGTGTGAGTCAGGGGACAGCAGAGATGAGTGCCCTGAGGGTTGCGTTTCTGAGCTGCTTTCCACCCACCCAGGATATCAAACAAGGAAGACATAATGTTGAAAATCAACTCAATGCTCACAAAGAGCAAAGTACCCAGCCACAAGTGCTGTGCTGGCCAGATCCCCACGAGCGGAGTGCTGGCTAGACCCCCACACTCGTTTTGGAATTCTACTACAAGTTATCAACAGTTTCATGGAAGATCGACACTAGGCAAGGCCTCTTCATGACCATGATGAAATTTAAAAAATAAGATCATTCCAGAACAATGTCCAAACACACGAGCAACAAAGTGAACTTACCTCTGTGCCCCCTGTCCCTGCTGATGTGAGACTTGCTGCTGTCTGTCCATTCACGTTAGCCTTTCTGCACTTTCTCCTCCACAATCAAGGAGTGAATCCTATTCCTGTCTCATTCCGAGTAGATCTCCACTTCCTTGGGCGATCCCGCACATCATCTAAGGGGAGCCCAAGTCCTGCAGCCCTCCTCCGTATCCTTCATGGTCCTTCCTCATGGAGGTGAGTTATAGAGTGACCTAACTCAACTAGGCAGATGTTCCCAGTGGTCTCCATCTAAAAGGCAACGTTTTCACTATACATAAAGTAGAAGCTGCTTCAGGAGTAGAGGCCAAAGATAAGTGTCCTGCTTTCGAGTGTTCAGAAGTTTGGAGTGGATAATCATGTAATTTGGGCTCTGCACAACACCGTTTTTGAAAATCGCCATGAAATGTATGTCACAATGAAACCCATTACCATACATAGTGAACACGTGTTAACAAAAAGGAGTTAAAAAGGGTAAAGCACCATAATGCATGAAATGCCATCATGAAACCCATTTTACTCTGTATGCTGACTGAAAAATTAATTTAAAAATGAGAGCAGATAAACTTGCCATGAGGAAGGAAAGACACATGCAGCCCTTTGGGAAGGGAGACACTATAAAGGAATCTGATAGCTGACAAGCTAATAAAAAAAGAAAACCAAAGAAGGTTGCCCTGAGTAGGTTGATAAAAGGTGTTTCTAGGAGCTATAAATTATTATCCAAGAACCTAGCACCAGGCTAGGCCACCTCCTTACAAGTTGTTAGAGAGGCTCTCAAGGCCACAGAGCAACTGGTGTTGATTGTCCGTCACATCTAGATGATAAGACCCAATTGCTGAAGGTGCCACAAGCCTTGGTCACAAGATGTAGAAAAATCTACCTGTAACTGGACTAAAAGTGTCATCCCTAGTGGATAACCCTTACATTATCAGAGTGCTATCTATGCAGGCTGCTTGGGAGAAAATTGTCATTTGGAGTCTTGCTTGGATGCAGACCCTGAATACTACACTTCTGGTCCCACTGGCAGGATAAGCTTACTGTTATAATCGTGGTGAACCAGTTACTGAAGTAACCACTTGTTAAAATTTTGGGTTTGATGCTTATGTCACAGGAGGATTTGAATTCATATCTGCTACTCTAAGCCTATTCTAACTTTACCTCACAGGCCTAGAGAGAGAAGCTGCTGTGGCTGTTTTGCCAAGTGGACACTATATGACTGTCAAATTTCCCTCTACATAACAGTTTGTGTCCTTAGAACAATGCTGCTGCCAACTTCGGTCAGATAAACATCCACAGGCTTCAAATGCCCAAATCTGTTCCTGTGCATAGCCACAGTCATATTTAGGAACAAAATTCATTTCTCATTTGCAGGCTCTTGATTCCTGATTCATCTCAGTCCACCTACCTTGGCAGACATTTACTTACACATGCAGGCTGCGCCGCAAATGTTGCTTAGTAAATTAGGTGTTTGCAGTGCCAAACACACTTTCCCCATACAAAGTGTGTTCCAGATGGTGGCTCTTTATCAAGCCCAGCGAGTAAATCACCGTGGATCCACAATTCAGGTGATGATATTAAGAAAGTAGAACTAACTCCCTACACCACGTCCAGGACAGAGGATATAGTGGAAGAAAGGTAGGCCCTGGACCATGGCCTGCTTAGCATGACACGTGTGTCATGGTACTGGGGTCCAGGGGTTCCAAGGAGAAACAGCATATTCTCCAAGGGATTGCAAACTAGAAGGTGGGCAGCTGTGGCTTATCCAGAGGAGGAGAGATCACCTGGGTGTGACCCTCTCAGAGGGAGACCGAGGGAGGGCAGTGGTTGTAGGTATGCTTAGCTATGTGCCCAGCTCAAAAGAAGGCACATTGAATCAAGCAGGATCCCACCCTGGAGGAGGAGATGTCAGATGTTAGTAGGCAGTCATCCGTCTCTTGACTCCACACATATAATTCCAACTAATTACAAGCACACTTATTAACTTATTAAATATAGATGTGTTCAGGGACAACTAGTATTCTATAAGAAAAAGTTAAACATAAACGTTTGCTTCTAAAAGCACATTGCCTTAGGGATAGAAAAACAGAAACACCCGCTGTCCTACCAAAGCATTATGGGTGTTTCAACAGCAGTCAAAAGGCAAACTGGAATGTATACATTATTGCCATCTCTGGCATTAAGAAAGGGCACCCGCCCACACACTTCCACTCTTAACCACTTGTTTAGAATTCAATTCTTCTAGACTGACTTCAAACCACTGAAGACAAAAAAACCTAAGCTATGCCAAGCTTGTGAGTGTTTTCCAGTGGAAATACTTCATGTTCTCTTGCTCACTCAGGAAGCCACAGTAAACCAGGTTTGACAGATGACCTCAACAGGGTACTCCCCCCTTAATCTGCATGGCTGAGAGGAAAAATTGACTTATGAGTAAATTAAGAGCATTCAATTGCATTTCCCCCCCACAGCACTCTGG
Organism: Uromys caudimaculatus; assembly: GCA_028551405.1. Lineage (NCBI taxonomy): Eukaryota > Metazoa > Chordata > Mammalia > Rodentia > Muridae > Uromys > Uromys caudimaculatus. The sequence goes on along the minus strand of CM052717.1, from coordinate 39,658,630 downwards.
CTAATGTTATTGTGTTAGCACATTCTGTCACTGACAGAAGGAAGAGTCAAGGGTAGTGTTTGGTTTCCCCCCTTGGGTATTTGGGCAAACAGAGGAGAAAGTGAAAATTTGTTTAAAAAAATTATTTATTTTGAGATGGCAATGAGATATGCAAATAGTTAAGCAATTCCAAATAGATGCCTGGCATTCAAAGATCACTGGGAAAGTCATATGAACATAAATGACAAAGTTTGGTATAGATGCCTACCTCTAAGAGAAAGGACAAAGGAAAGACCCTTAGTGACCATCTTTGGGGGTAATGTTTCTCAGATTTGAATGTGTAGGGTGATCCATATCCGTAGAGGTTGGATTCCCCACTGTGAGTTACTCAACGTGGATTCTCAGATCAGGAGAGGAGTCTGAACTCTGCACGTACAGTAAGAGCCCGGCTGCCCCTGGATAATGCTTAGAGAAAGTTGCAAGGATTTTGGAGACAATAAATACAGAAAACGGGAAAATGGACCTGAAAAAGATTTTGAAACACCACAGATGGACAGATGCATGGGAAAACTAAAGGAAGAGAAAGTTGAGCGAGGGTGTGTGTGCTTCAAAGGAGCAAGAATGAAAGGAACACTAAACTTGTCAACCAAAGAGGTCACGTGATGATCTCTATAAACCAGGTTAAAAAGTCTGAAGATGGATTTCAGTAGGGTTAAGGAAGGGAGGATAGCGGACATGGATTTTTATGTCTTTGAGGAGTAGATACCAAGCAGGGGCCCTGCACCTTTTTTGGAGGTCCTTGAAAGGGAAGAAGAGAGCAGCTCCCTGTGGGCGAGGCCCTACAACATGGTGCTTTGCCACGGTAAAACACAGGCTTTTGTCCTTTGAAACGACGTTTAAAGATAGCAAAGTATTAAACCTTAATGAGTGATTTCTAGGCTTAAGCCAAAAAAAAAAAAAATGACAATAAATGTAAAGACTCAAGACGAAAATTTACAATAAATGCTTTGCTGCTAAAACCTTTGTATTATATTCATAAAATTATAGCTAACTTTTGTGTACACACAGAAAATTATGGAAATAGGTAAAAGCAGTAATAGTTATATTATTGTGGAACAAGTAACTTAGTATTTTCTTAAAAGAAAGAAATCATATATATTTACATATATAATTATTTATATATTTTATATTATTTAGATATTTATAAATACACACACACACACACACACACACACACACACACACACAATACTGAATTAGTCTTCCCCCAAGAATGAACCCCTGAACTGGCTATCCAATACCAAGTGGCCAGACCGAGACACATATACATGCAGACAACACTGACTAAACTCAGCATGTTGTACTTATGCATTTACTCATTTCTCTATATATGTAACACCAATGTTCAAAGAAGATGAGACTTTGATGTGAATTTGGGAGGGAGGGCGTGGGGATGGGAGGGCGAAGGGGTAAGAGAGGGGGAGGAGAGATGATGTAATTATACATCAACTAAACTTACAAATAAATATTCTATGCAATAAAGAAAAATTAAACAAATATTTTGGTACACAGTAAAAAATACAAAAGAATGTAAAACCCTTCTCAACTACATGATAAAAAAAAAACGTTATTTTTCTTTTCCTTTCCCAAATAAACACAGCAACATTATGATGCCTAGCATGGTCTGTGGTGTATATATAGGCACATTTTACATAGCATGATTTCCTTTCTCTATTCGTTGCCAAGAACATAAAATTAAAGATCTTTTTTCTATTTGTAAAGGAACGAATGCTGGTGCTTGACAGATGCAGATAACTTGCAAAACAATTTTCTCTTGGAACCTTTCCCCGTCCCCTCCATTCATTAAAGTATAATGCATGTCTGATTTCCTTCTGCTACAAAAAGCCACATTTGGAAATCAATTAGCAAACCGTAGAAATCTGTAAAATTGGTTTTAAATGCCTAAGTGAGGAAAAAAACTCTTTGGCAATATTGCATTAACTGGGTAACTATTTTTAAGCCAACAGAACAGGGTATCTTTCTGGCTTATATCTGGAGGTGAATTATTTAAGTGCTTTTCTTAGTATTTGATGCTTCATTTACTTAATTGTGGACACTTCAGTGAAGGCTGCTGAGAATCTCTAGCAACTTTGACCTCTTAAAACCCAAAACCTGAAGACAATGACACTCCTAAGATTCTAAATTTAATAAAAGGAAGTGGAAATGATTTATCCTGCCTACAGGAGGAGGAGGAGGAGGAGGAGGAGGAGGAGGAGGAGGAGGAGGAGGAGGAGGAGGAGGAGGAAGAGAAGATGCCATCTTCACTCTATGTGCAGGTGTTACCTGTCTCCCAGGTGTTGCCATCATCATCTGTCCATTCCCGTGAGCCACAGGGACAGGCCCAAGAGAAGTCTCTGCCTCAGATAGTGCTCTGGTCCAAGTTTTTGCCTAGGATATTGTGTTAAGCAACAGTTTAAGTGTCTACCATGCATATACAATAAAGATTACAAAGAAATGAATTAGTTCTAAAGTGGAGTTTCTCTAGCTATAACCTTCCCTGAATTAGTATTATTAATTATTGAGTATTTACAAATTAGTAAGTGAATGACAGCATACGCTAATACCTTTAGCTAATTAACCCAGGAGTTATTGACTCCTACAGCCATGTTAGAGATGTGTGCATCTGTCTGCTCCTCCCTCCTTCTGACTGACTCAGTTCCTCTCAAACATGCTTTCTCTCTTCTCTCCCAGCTGCCATGGAACAGTGTGTAACATTAATATCCCTGTAACCATCTTTGATGGTCCCCAAGGCATTGCTCCAAAATTTCTCTTCCTTCACTACGGGGTGCTTTACAGCCCTTTACAGCTCCCAGAATCTGTTTCCTTAGTTTTCTGTCTGTAGAGGCAGGGACTTTCAACTGCATGGAAGCTGCATGCCTCCTTAGTTTCATGCCAGTGAACTGTAGAAAGGGTGGCCTCTAAATCTATGTGCAAGGAAGCTTGAAAACCTCCAGCCCCCTTGTTACAAATCTTGGTTATAGCAGAAAAGGGAAAGTTTTCACCGGAATATGACACTTCTCTTCCTGTCTAATGTCTAGAGACCTATGCCTGAGTCATGGCAAACACAGAGAAAAACAAACAAAAAACTACTTCATCAAGAGTTTGAGGCACAAGCATCAGTGTGTGTGTGTGTGTGTGTGTGTGTGTGTGTGTGTGTGTGTGTGTGTTTAACCTGTTTAACAGATAAGAGTTATAACCAAAGGAACAGGTTGTGAGCCTTCAAAAGGCCATGATAAATTTCTACAGCAAGTATCTCAGAAACAGTAAGGTTTATCCCATAGAGTTCTGTTGTCGGGAATTCTATGATCAGGAAGCCAAAGAGGTTGTGTTCTGAGGGGAAGCTCCTTTCCTGAGTACAGACTACTGACATCTCATGTAGCTTCACCTGGAGAAAGAGCTAGTTAAACATCTCGCCTTTTCTCAGGTAGCACTTTCCTTTAGAAAGGCAGTGCCTTCACAGGGTCGCATTTGGGATCAGGGTTTCAGTACACAGACTTTGCAACATAAACATTTAGGCAGTAATATTGACTGTCTGATTCATCATAGCCTGACAGGATTACGGCAGCACTGGGGACTCAACAAAGGATGGCCCCCAGTGGGCAACAGCATCCTCCTGATAACAGCAAGAGTGACCAAGGCTCGTCAATGCCAGGGGCGGGGGCACTCAGGAATTATGGAGACACACAGCACCACAATGTTGGGCAGAAAAAAGAGAACAGAACCCAGGGAGGCACATGAAAGCTGAGTCTGTTGATATTCCTGCCCTTGGGGATAACCAGGAATCACTGAGAGGACAGGCGCCATTTACAGAGACTTGAGGAGAAGAGAAGCCGGCAAAACTCTTGTCAGCTCTCCTAGGATTGACTCCCAGCCAGTGTAATTGATACGTTTTATAACCAAGCTTCTCTCGGTAACTGTAATGTACACGTTCATTTCATTGTACAGGGATTCTAAACACATTAAATTTCCATCTTCAGAAAACAATACAGATGCCAGCTGCTGTTAAAAAAAAAATCAAAGCAAAGCAAAGGTATCAGAAAGAGAATATTATTTAGAGCGCTAAGGAAAAAAATCCTCTAGCACTTGGGAGGGAAGAGCTGAAGGGTCAGAAATTCAAGATCATCACTGACTACATAGAATGTTCAAGGCCAGCTTGAGATAGACAGGGCTCTGTCTTACCAAGTGAATAAGTAAAAAAAATGTAAAGCGATAAAAACTGAATAAATAATAAAACTCTTATTATTAATGATAAAACTCTTATTGTACAGCTTTAGAAACTTCCAGACATTTGCTATCCTGTGCAGTAGTGTGTTTGAGGGAAGATAAAGTCCTTCTGAGAGGTACATGTCTAGAGTCTAAGCCAGCGGTTCTCAACCTTCCTAATGCTGGGACCCTTTAATACAGTTTCTCATGTGGTGGTGACCCCCAACGATAAAATTCTTTTGTTGTTACTTCATAAATTGTAATTTCATTACTGTTATGAATTGTAATATAAACATCTGATATGCAAGATATCTGATCTGTGACCCCTATGAAAGAGGCATTTGACCCCTTAAAGGGGTAGTGACCCACAGGTTGAGAAGCACTGGTATAAAGGGAGATCTTCATTGAAGGTACATAATGATCAGCTCTGCTTAATTACTGTGACGAAAACAGTATAATAAGAGGTGATGAGATATAAATACAAATCCTTCCAGATGAAACAAGGGAGATGCTTGAAACAGAGCTACAGACAGGGTCAGGAAGACAGGAAAAATGAGCTCCCAGATCTGCTGGGAGGAGACAAGAGAGGGTCAGCTGCCTTACTTCTCAGTGGGACCAGTTTCATAGGCAGTACTTCTAAAGCCGTGAACACTGAAGCTCTAGGACACTCCAGACTCAGTTCTCATTCATCGGCACGATGCTGGACAGTGTCTGAGGACCAGGGCTAAATGTGACAAAGCCTAGAAATTACCAAATTGTTTGTAAACTTCTAATTTGACACTCCCCTATCTTTACAGATGTTATATTTTTAATTCCTTCCTTGGCTTATTTGGCTCTGAGAATTGATATGTAAGATAACTTCCTCATAAATGGGGGAAGCAGAAATAAAAACAAGAAACTCAAATGAATCCTTTTTAGCTGAATTCAGTGTGTGGGGCTTTAAGAGCTCTTTGGTACAGGATCTTTCCTCAATTGAATAATACATAAATGCATCATTTATAAAACCAGTAACCTGCGCATTATATCCTGGAAAACTTTAAATAGAGTTTTTAGCATGTTTTCCAGGAAAGCAATAGACAATTAAAGATGAACAGCTTCTCTGAAGATCTAGAGAAAGTAAGTGGTTGGACCGAACTTTCAGGTGCCAGGCAATGGAGAAAAACTCAGCAAATTACATATTTGTTATTACATATTACATATTGTCAGATCTTCCTGCCTGTCATATTAATCTTGGGTCTTGGATACTTCCCTAGTGCAGCAAGGAGGGACAACCCCAAGGGCAAACACAGATGTGACGTGTGGAAACCCTGGCCGCAGCAAGACCGGGTTAGGCTCTGTCAAGCCATTTAAGTCTCGACGAAGATTTTGTAAATGTTCAAGAACATATTCATACCAAGCGAACAGGAAGCAGACGAGTTCATCACAAGTTCAGCTTTCACGCTACCTCTTCCCTCTGCCTTTCAGTTTGAGACAGTCTGCAAGACTTACACTGAATTTCACACCGTGCACACTCACACGGGCTCACCTACCCACACCTGGGTTCAGTTCTACAGCGAGGTCATCGGAAGCGTATAAAACATGAATGCAGTCACAGCTCTGCTTCTAACGCCAGGACCTCTAATCACAGCAAATCCTATCTCTGGGGTTTATAACCTCATTGGCTTCTTTCACTGCCTTCCCCAGATGGCCAGTAGGTGGGGAGCAAGAGACCCTCAACATCACAGGCTGAGAATGCTCCTTGTCTTCTCAGTGACAAACAGCTTTAAGGGACAGTGTGACATCAAAGCAGATGGGAGTCAGAGCTTTAGTCATCGCCCGTATTTTTCTACTTTTTTTTTCTTTTACAAGCCAAGACAACTGTGATATTTAAAGCAGATGTCAGTGGCCAGCAGAGAAGCGAGTGTCAGAGCACATAATCTAATGGGGGTGCTATCAGCCCAGGGGCAGTGATGGGGCTGGATGTGACTGTTGTGGGGTTACATCTCACAAGTTGGGAATGACAGCACAGAACAGGAAAATGCTAGTGTCTAGTCTTGGGAGCACACTGCATTTCCTGGTTTCTCATGAATAATAAGGCTACCTTGGTCAAATAAATTGGAGGGAAACTAAACAAACTGGAAACAAGTTCTTCTCCCAAAATTCCTCAGAGCCTTTCATAAATTTATGCTGCAAATCTCTAAGGAGTAACTTCATTGTCAGTCATGTTCCTCACCTGGCTACTTTGGTGTTTAGCTGTTAGTCGTCACCTACTGTTGGGTACTTTCGTTTGACTGCTTCTTTTTCACTATTAAAGAAATGTTATAACAGACACAGCTGTGCAGATTTGCATATTTCTGAGGATGCTTTTTTTGATGAGCCACTAAAATTAGCACAGCTAAGCGAAAGTACATGCTTTTTTTTCCCCCTTAAGTTAGCTAGATATTCTTAGAGTGTGTCTTCAGAAGAATTATGCTAAATTGCATCAGAAACAACCACATTTAAGAAGGCGGCTTGATTCTGTCCCTGGACGCCTTGCTGTTCCCGGCTCCACACTGCCCCACTGGAAGCTCAGATGCCTCAAGTCATCCTGACTCTGGCAGGCTTTGTTGTCTCTAGGGGTGTTTGCTTTCTCCATTTCCTTTTGCTTTGCGTGGTCCATGTGATTTTTGCAAGTTTATTTCAGCATATGAACTCTAGAAACAACCTGGTGATGTGTAAAGGTTAAGAAAGAGTTTGCATCTTTGTGACATGGAACTCTCTATCCAAAACTGAGATCCATCTTTCTGTTTGTATGCTTTTACTGTTTGGTGAAAAATAACATCATATTTAGGCCCATCTTGCACAATCTTCTCTTACATTATTACCAAGTGTTTGATTCTTTCTTTCTAGAAATGGAATAGTAAATATTGTAAATATTTTTAAATTTATTTAATTATATATATCTTGGTAGCATTTATTGATTGAATTTTGTATATGATCATATCATTTTCAAATAGTCACTGTTTCATTTCCTTGTTTCTAATTTTATGCATCTAATTATTTTTGTTTATTTAAGTACATTGGTTGGTTAATATCTCTAGATTGATTCTACTGCCCAGTCTTAGTTACTGCTCAAATCCTGTGAATAGACACAATGACCAAGGTAAAAACTTATAGGAAAACAAGTGTTTAACTGGGAGCTTGCTCATAGTTTCAGAGGACTAGCCCATGATCACCATGGCAGGGAGCCTGGTGGCAGGCAACAGCTGAGGGATTACATCCTGACCTACAGACAGGAAGTGGGGTAATGGGAGTTGATTGAGACTGGCCCTGGTGTGGGCTTTTGAAGTCTCAAAGCTCACTCCCCAGTGACACAGCTCCTCTCCAACAATGTCACACCTCCTAATCCTTCCCAAACAGTTGCACTAACTGGGGACCAAGCACTCAAACAGCTGAATCTATGAAGGCTGTTCTCAGTCAAACCACCACACCCACTTGTCAACCAGCCTCAGCCTGACATTATAATGCATTTGCAGACACTTTGTAGGTAGTATCACTCTGCTGTCTCTCTTCTTCTGCCAATGCCTTACTGTCTAAATAGATTACTTTATCGTTCTGCCTTTGAGGTCAAAAAGAACAATCAGACCATTCTTTCCTAAACAGCAGTTCTGTTTCAGTTGTTTGGCCAAACAGTTTTTGCGGATTACATTTAAAGGTCACAATTCCATAAAGAACTAGTGATTATTAAAGTTCCAGGATGCCCAGCTCAGGTATTTTTTAGGCATTGCCCATGATATGTGACTTTTACTTTTCCGCTGGTAAAAATTTCTCTGTGGAGCACTGCAGCAGATTGCTGCTAAGGGATCAAGTGAGAAGTTATTTTCTGATGTATCCTAAAATATGTAAGAATTATTCATATCTCTGCTTGAAAAATAACAACCAAAATTGAGTCCCAACTTTGGTCTTCTCCTACTGAAAGAATTAATGCATGCCTTTGATACTTCATATGAGGTGTTTAAGCCTTCTGGCCACAAAACTCTATGCAAGTTCTGCTTGGGACTCTAAACTCACGAAGAAAGACTGATGTAAGGGTACAGGTTGAAGGAAGGAGCCCATTTGGGTATAGAAAAGATAGACGTTCTAAAACTAAATAAAACCAGGGCAATTTGGGATGCGCTCTCTTCTACAGAAAAAGAGCCATGAGCTACTTCTACGTGGCTACCTGTTCCACGCGGCCCTTGATGAAGAAAGGCAATGAAAGCATCACCCAGGGCAGAGATTAGCTCGGGAAAACCTTTCATTATGAATTACAAGCTCAAGTCAGAGAAAATAAGAAACTTCACTTACAGTCATCCACAGAATGCAGAGGAGGATTAAGTAACTTATCTTGCCTTGGTTCCCATATGGATGCATGTAGCTGGTCTTTGCTACTTGGTGGGTTCTTCTTTTCCCCACCCTTTGTCCCCAGTTTCACCCCCCATCACTAGAGAGGAGAGAAAGAAGGAGAGAGGAGAGAGAGGACAACATAAAAAAAAATCTGTGGAATTTTCTCATATTGAATCTGGAGGAAAAGTATAAAAAACACCAAGGAAAGATGGCGCCCAATGTGCCGTCTCGCCTTCACTTAACCTTGAGATGTAAGCTCTGCTCTCTAAGAGGCAGGCCAGGGTTTAGCTGCCACTGAGAACTTAACGTGTACCCGATAGTTTGCAGGGCACTTTCATTGCCAGCATCTAATTTGGTCCTCCTGCCAGTGTTCCTTGCCTACAGCACATGATCTAAATGTAGAAAATGCGATCTAGAAAGGCCGAGTAGCTCAGTGCCACGTGGCAACAGACGGGGACCTTAGGAAGGAACAGGAGAAAAACTATAAAAGTTAAGGCATCTTTTTTGGAAAACCTCCAGGTAAAGAGGGTGAAGACAGGAGAAGGCTCAGTGAGTACAGTACTTACCACACAAGTGTGAGGCTTCTAAGTTTAGATGCTCAGAGCCCATGAGAGTGGGGTGCAGGAGCACACACTTATACACCCAGTGCCATTGCAGTGAGATAGAACTGGAGGGAACATCCCAAGCTGGCTAGCCTGGTGTACACAATAGCAAACAGTAAGAGACTGTGTCTCAAACAAGGCAGAAAGTGAGGAGCAAGACCTGAGGCTGTCCTCTGACTTCCATACATGCGCAGTACCGTGTCATACCTTCATTCACACACGTGAACATGTGCACGCACATCATATACACACAGACACCAACAGTTAAAGAAAGAGCCACTAATCTACCAATAGTCTTGCATGCACTGTGGATGCAGTAAAACTAACCATACAGGAGTTCCTTTTCTTCTCAGTTAGCAATAGCACTTAAAAAATAGAATTAGCATTGCTTCACAGGTTTTTTTCTCATACTGTAAACTGATGAGTGAGGGCATCATCTAGAGAGGCCATATGTACATCACAAGCAGAAGTTAAATGTTCTTAGCCTGCTGTAGATAGATCTGGTATTCACAAGTCAGGTCGTCAGCACATGACCCTGTTTTTCACTGTTTTCTATGTACGCTGTATCGTGTCACATAGCCCCATGGCAGAAACTCATTGTGACTGGACATGCTGCTTTGAGTGGAGCCTGTTTTCTTCTTTGTTTTTGTCTGCAGGACAGTCACACACGTTAATGGGTCCAAGCAGGAAAATGAGTCAAAGAACCTAAGGACCATCATTAATACTTGCAGAGTGGAGATACCACCATTTACATAACTACCAACCACAGATTTGTCTCACTACTTTAATGCGACACAGAGTAGTCCCTGAATATTTTTTTATTTGTTTTGGAAAACTATCTTTATTAACATATCTCTGTGGTACAGCACTCGCTCAGCATATACAAGGCTCCATCCCCAGGACTGAAAAACAATTAAAAAGGAAAATGTCTTTAGCTGTGTGATGAAAGTGTTAGAACGAGACTTAAAGAGATGTTAGGACTTCAAGCCTTGTAGAGAAGGATTTCATTTCTGTAAACAAGTTTAAAACGTAGGCTGTATATTTTCACCAAAAGTTACACTGCACTTCCTGTTCAAAGATAGAAACTTTCAAGCAAACATAGAAAGATACACAAGACTGCATGAAATTCTCCATACCAGAGAACCCTGAATTCATAACAAAGGTCGTCCTTATTCATCTGAAGCAAGGGATAACGCTGTCTAAACAGACAGGAAGTACCCAGCTTCCATACAGTTCTCAGTGCTCAGAGTGTTTGGGATAAGCTAAGAATCTGGGATTTTCTTTTTAAAAATTTTTGGTGTTTATTATGAACAGCATGGAAACAAAGAATGCAAAAAATGAAGATGGTAAAAAATTTTCAAAAACAAAATGTCTTTTTAAAAATGCCTTGTCTGTGGGACATCCAGTTTGACCCTATTTCTTATTCATTAAAGTATTTGATGGCTTCCAGCTGCTACTTCCCACCCAATTCTCTGGCTTACTTGAAGCTGTATTACTGCCAGTTCCTCTTTCAGCCCTGCCTCTGTCCTCCACCTCAGGGGGCCCCAAGCCCCTTCTTACCCTTTGGCCACAGCACATACTATTTCCCATATACATGACTGAATCCCTGCTGAACCTCAGGGCAGAGCTCAGACATTATGGGGTCCTCGATAATTTACTCAAAGTTGCTTCCCATATGCTTTGATAGCATCGTATATGAAATGATTTATTTATGTGCTGATTTTTTTCTTCCGTCACAGAGAATGTGGGTTTCTGAAGGAAAATTTGGTATTTGTACCATATTATATTCCCAGAGTATGACATAACGTGGGGGATACAACAATTTCTCATTTGTTCAGTGAACTTCTCACTATTTAGTTTTTAAATTTTGTGTTGTTCAATGACAGGCTAATTATATCCTATTAGAGAGCTCCATTCTGATAGAGGCTGTGGACTGATCTGGTGCATGGCAGTGAAGGCTGATACACCCCAGCATTCAATCTCCCAGATACGTCTCCAGTGAAGCATAGCTAGGTATAGGACTCTAAAATATTACTTTGTTTCTCTGTTCCCAGGTTTCCTTGTTGGTTCGATTCAGATGCTTATAAAGCCTTCCTCATCGTGTAGCAGAGAAAGTAATATTGATAAAGCATGAATGATAATTAGCCTTAGACCTGAGTGACATCAATATTTGCCATTGTAATTAGTGTTTGTCACACACAGCTGATTGTCAATAAGCCTTGTTTAATTTGGTAGTTTTAATCTGGGCAACATTTTAATATCTTTCTCCTTGTTCTTAATCAGTGAAGTGGCAGAATTGAAGTCCACCGCATCTTGGTCATGTAGGTCTACAATGAGAACAGAGAACTATGTGGTTGCCCATAAAGAAGACAGGCAGGGTGGGCGAAGGGTATCATGGTTGGCAATCATGGGTATGAAGAAGGACAAAGCAAGCTCCAAAACAGCGTCAAAAGGAAAAGCTAAGGGAGTTAGAAGGCAGAAAAGAGAGCCAAACTAAAATCCCCAATAGTCTGGACAGGTAGCAGTAGGCAACAAGGCATTTGGTCCCTGCCATTAGTATGGAAGTAGCTGTCTAGTCAGGCGGCATTGTTTAAGGTTGTGTTTGATTGCGTGGCACTGAAACCAGCTGGAGTCTGTGGATCTGATTTTACACAGATGCTGAATGAGAGCCGTCCAGAGATGAGGCACCTGTTCAGGAAGCACCCTCCGTCTGTCCGTCTGTCCGTGGGTAACCATCTTTAGCACGGCACCTTTGTCTTTATGGTCATGGCTCTCCCACCTTCAAGCATAAAATTATCATAGTAAGCAAGGAAGATGAGAAGGACAAAGGAAAGGGGCCAGCTGAGTTTACTGCCTTTTATCAAGAAGAGGGCCATGTTTTTTGAAGGTCCACTACTAGGCTTTCTTTTGCTTAGTATTAACTAAAATTCAGACAGGTCAACATTAGTGGCTAGGAATACTAGGCACATTGTGCTAGGTGTGTAGGATCCTTTGGGTTAAGGAGACAGACAAAGTAGTCATGGCACAGGAACTAGAATGCTTATTACTTGCCTCCTGATCAATAAAGGAAATTGGACTTAGCTATCATATAAAGAAGCATGTACTATGTATTTTGTTGGTGATAACTGGCATTAATTAGATCACACAGACTGGAAACAGGACAGTGATCTTCTGTTCCTATACATGAGTCACGAAATCAATATGTCAACCTTTCTTTCCTTCTACTCTTTGGTCTCCCTTCCATCTACAATCTTCTGCCTACAAAAGAGAGCTGCGCTTAACACATCAACAGACCTCCTGCTTCTGAGCCATGAGAAAGTAGAGAAGGTTTGTGTGTCATGTTATTTAAAACTCGTTAAAACCTACAGCTTGACAGATATTCTGCTCATTTTTACCAGAGCACATTCTCATGTTGAATCGACCATATTACATCTGTTTCTCTTTCCTTTCCACATCTCTGCTCTGAGCATGAGGAAGCAAATGTGCCCAGCCTTTAGGTCTCTGGATACTGCAGTGTGGACCATCACGGTTATATTCTTTTAGTATCTGTGACATGTGATGTCATACAAATGGCTCAGTATAGAGAATGCAGCCGATAGACAGAGATGGTCTCCAGATGTGAAACAATTATGTTCATTCAAAACCAAAAGATATAAGAAAACACGAAGACCAGTACATTTCCTACATAAACCAGATGCATCTAAGACAAAGCATTTGTATATGGTTATCAGGGATATATTTGTAAGTTAAAAGAGATAGTCGTAAGTGTCAAAGGATCTAAGTTATTGTTAAGAAAAAAATACTCAAGAAGTTAAAAGCTGTAAGTTTTACATCAAATTGCCCTTGGACTTGGGACATTAAAAGAACATTACAAAACCAGAATAGCTGGGTATGGTCTTTAGGAAGGTGAGCTGAGAAGCCAGCAGCTTAGCCTTCGTGTTCTGAACCATCCATTATTACCCTAAACTGGAACTTGGGCAAAGTTTCCTGTGTGAATCAGACCTCGGTGATTATCCAACAGGCTTCAAGAGTTTCCTTTCAAAATTATTATAATTATACATAAAATAGAAGAATAGGAAGCATATTAATCACTGTTACAAATCAGTTCTAATAATACAAAAGAAAAACCAACTGCTTTCACGTTATTGACAAAGCAACCTTATGCCTTTGAGGACAAAAAATTCTTGGCTCCTGTTCTTGCTTCTGCCCCTGCAGTTGCTGCTTATTAATCTTTGGATATTCTTTTGAATCGCAGAGAAGCATTCTGAGTCTCCTATTCCATCATCTGGAGGCTAAGTATATTTAGTTAATTTCTAGGATCCGTTATTGAAAACCAATGACACATTCGTCCAGATTGTATGTCCGTATGACTGTTGAAACCATCATCGAAGAAATAAAAAGCTCTTGCTCTGTTAATGAAACTGGGAGTGAGGAGAACTAGTGAAGGCTCCTAAAAGCTCCGAGTCCCCTGGAAGGATCCGTTTGAGCAGAACCCAGTGGCTGTAGAGAATAACAACCTGCGATCGTTTTAAATTGGTTTTTAAAAATGCTGTTGGCTACAGATGAAAGAATCCCTCCTTGTCCATGATAAACTTTCTCATCTACAAATGTAGCAATTTATACTTAAAATCTTTTAATTAATGTATTTATTTTGTGAGTGTTTGACTGTTTTGTCTGCATGTATGCCTATGTACCATGTGCTCATGGTGCCATGAAGGCCAGCAGCGGCATCAGACGCCCCTGACACTAGAGTGACAGACAGTTGTCAGCCAGCCTGTGGGTGCTGGGAATGTAGCCTCAGACCTCTGGAAAAGCAACCAGGGCTCTTAATCACTTGAGTGACATTGTGGTAATTGTCGTTCTGGGCATTGCTACAATTCCTTGCTGTCTTTAATTATCTTTTAGGGGTTTCTACCCCATTTCTGACCATTTCTTTACCAGATAGAAGACACAAAAACCTTTAGATTTGTAATAATGAGCTTTAACGCAGTAGACCAGGCAAATATCACCCCTCTATGCTATTTTGTCTACTTCCCTGAGGTGATCCCCGAGAAATCACTTGTAATGTTCTGTCTGGGACTCTCCTACTCCATCAGACCAGAACCCGGGGCCATGTGCTCACCCCACGGTGACCTCTTCTCTCTCTCTTCCCCCTCATTCTCTCTCCGTCTCCCCTCCCCTTCTCGCTACTCTTTCCCATCCCCCTTTTCTTCTCCCTCTCCCCCCTTATAGTCCCTACCTGAGACCTCAAACCCAGGAACCTAAGCTCTGCCTACTTCCGCTGTCTAGCCTTTTTATTAACCAATCAGGGCTAACTTGGGGCCAAGATCTACACAAAAAAGCTGGTGTACCCCAGGATTTCCTCATGGAGGTGGGCAACCAGATCTGGGGACCACTATTCAGCATCTGAATCCATAGCAGCACCAGAGCCATCCCTACAGAGTGATCTCTCCAGCCCCACACTTCATACTAATAGGGAGAAGTCCACGTGGTTTTCTCTGTGAGTCCAAAGCAATTAAAAAGCTTAGCGGCTCTCGGACACTGCTGTCTGTCTGTCTGGAAACACCTAGAGGACAGGCTCTGGAACAGGACAGAAGCAACTTTCAGTAGGTTTGAACTTGTTTGTGTGTGTTCACATAGTTCTCTCCATTTACCCACCAACTGCCAATAGCTCTTCAGCAAGGGGTGGATGGGGCCTAATGAGGCAGAGTGTGGGCGGGGCCTAATGAGGCAGGGTGTGGGCGGGGCCTAATGAGGTGAAGTGTAGGCAGGACCTAATGAGGTAGAGTATGAGTTGGAATGTAGGCGGGGACTGATGAGGTGAGATGTGGGCGGGGACGAACGAACTGAAATGCGGGCAGAGGTTAATGAGGTGGGATGTGGGCGGGGCCTAACGAGTTGGGATGCGGGCGGGGACTGATGAGGTGGGATGTTTTTATCCCCCTCTTTAAATACAAATAAAAGAAGATGCATATCTGGCAAATAAGGAAACAGAATAAAACTTGTCACCTGAGGTTTTTCAACCAGCACCCATTATACATCTATCCGGTGTCAGGTATTCCTCAAGGACTTGGGCACAAGTTAAACAGCTAAGCAAATAAAGAACCTTGCCTAAGGACTCATGTGCACCTGTCAGTGCCAAGGTCTCTTAAACCAACTCCTAACATCCATGGACTTTCCAGTGGTTTAACTGCATGCTCAGCAGGGTCTTTTTTTAACCACCATTGTTCTCTTCAACCCTATTCCCTCATTGTCTTCATCATCATCTTCACCATCATCATCTTCACCATCATCATCTTCATCATCATCTTCATCATCATCATCTTCATCATCATCTTCATCTTGTTCTTTTCTTCCTTCTCTCCTTTCTCTTCCTTTCTCTTCTCCTCATGCCCAACCTCTTACACCTTCCCGATGGAAGTTCTGGGACCAGAAAGAAGAATTTCTACTATTATCTGAAAACTCCAGAAGACTCAGAATCTACTAGTCAAATGCATCTCTAAACCCATCTTAAAATGGCAAGTTATTTTTAAGATCATGGCAAAAACTCTGAAGAAGAACAATTAATTCTCTACGTGGTTTCAGACTTCAGGGTCTCAGGGAGCTGTAAGAATACAAAGGGTTTGTGTCCACGTTGCCAGGGCCATCTGCATCAGAGATGGGAGCAGGGTCTGGGATCTGGCTAGCATTTATCCACACCGGCTTTGAGAGCACGCCATCATGGAACTGTCTCATTCAAAAGCAGCAAGCTGCAGGGACGAGGAAATAGTAGCTGCTTTCAAAATATCACAACTTTCAAATGTTCTCTAAGAACCTGAGACAAGCAACGGTGTGGAGAGGCTCGTTCTGCGACTTCCTTGTGGGTGTTTAAAGAAGGAAGAGGAAGATGATTCTTACTGCAGCACATTGCCTGCATATTATTAAACCCTCCGAGTGACATTAGCACGTTCCTAATCTCTTCCTGTTTTGATCATAAGAGATAACATCCTGCTGTCGAGCTTGGATGCTTGTTCTCAGCGTGGAAGGCATCAAATTATCTCACTGAGTTCAGTCTTCAGAAATTGGCTGTCTGTTTGGACAGAGATCTCAGGCTAGGCCCTGGCTTCATATGCTAAGCTCTCAGTGACACCTTACATCAAAGAGCAAGAGACGGGAAGATGGAAGTAGAGAAGCTAACATGACATCATCCTGTAATGTCGTGTTATGACGCGTTCCGTGATGCTGAGGCGCACTCTCGTTGTTTTTGTAGGCTGATACTAAAATGAGTAAGCACTTGACTTCAGATATATGTGACAAGGCGGAAGGGCGTGGTCCTTGTGTGTGTTAGATGAACAATAACAACCTCCATTTATTTGTTGCCTGGTCTACAAATCATTTACCTATCTCATATACCCTTGAACATTTCCTTACATTTTAGATGAATTAATAGAAATTCAAAAGACAAAACAAACTCTAATCTGTGAATCACATGTGCTCAATAATTCAAAGAACCAAAATGAATACGGCTCCATCTGATATGACAGACAATACTCTCAAATACACCACATATCTCTCCATTCAAAGCTGCTCTGGGTCAGGAGGATTACCATTAAAGAGACCATAAAACTGGACATGGTCTGAAATCTAAACTTTGGATTCAATTGAATTCAACACTGTGTCACAATGTCAATCTGAGTGGATGCAAATTTGCATACAGGTAGAGATGGAGTAGTAGGATACCACAGAATGTTCAAAAGGACAGCCACTGGGAATGATTAACTCAAATCTGCGACATTGTATAGGACCTGCTGATGTGTGTAAAAGCATGCTTGCTCCTTGACTGGTGCAGCAGTCCACGCTATGCTCTCGGATCAGCCACCAGCAACGGCCATCTTACTCAGCCCCCACGGCTAGCTTCGTCAAGCCACCTGGGTCTCACTCAGCTCCACCAAACCGCCAGTTCTGACACCTTTCTCATGAACACCTGGAACTGCGCTCCCTCTCCACTGGCCAACCACCCTGAGGCTAGCTCTGTCAAGACTCTAATAATCACCCAGGCCATGTTCTTTCTCCTGCCCACCTGGGTCACCGCAGATGGAAAACACTAGATAGTTCTAATATTTTTAAACTAGCCAGATAACACAACTGCTGGGCGCAGAATCTATGGCGCTAAAACCAACAGCTACCCTGTGTTAGAATTCCGCCCGGGGTGGAGGCCGCCACCGGTTCTTGTTGCCTCCAGTCATTACAGCCTTTGTGCTACTCTCCCCAAAGCCTGGCCGAAAAGCCCTTCTCTCTTCCTGTTGGCCTGGAAACCCCACCTTTCTCTTCGCCCAGCAATTGGCTTCCACCTCTTTTATTGACGCAATCATAAACCAATTAGGGAACCAGATTTTAGTATCAGCTCCTCTCCCTACAACCTGCCCTCCCCAAGGCTGATCAACCTTGAGATTTTAAACTTCTTATTTATCATTCTGCCCTAGAAAGAAGTCCCAGGCCCGGCCCTATGGGGAGCTTTTCTGGTCATGGGTGAAACAGGCCTGTCTTTTGATCCAACCACCCTTCCTCTGAAGGAACCTAAACCTGCTCAGTAGTTTCTGACCCACTTAAAAACCCCATTGGTAATAACCCTCATCTGTGTCTTACCACTGATGCTGATTAAAGGGAGCCCCAGATCTCGTGTAGGTAACATACGCCCACACCCATGAGGCCAGTTTGAGCCTCTCGCCTCTTCCTCCTGCCAAATGGAATAAATGGTGGGCAGAGAAGCAAATGTTTAGTGCCTTGCAACTCAGAGGCCAGATACAGAATCCCCTGGGAACTTCTTAGAAATGTACAATCTCTACAATATCTGCATAGTGTGGTGGCGTGTACCTGTTATCCCAGTCCTGGCAAAGCAGAGGCAGGGGCATCAGAAGTTTGAAGGCAGCCTGGGCTACATATGAAGACCCTCTCAAAAAAGGAAAAGAAAATCAAAACCGCAAACCCAAGAAGCCCGGGGTGGAGTCTTAGCTTGCATGCACAAGACTCTCTGATTAATTCCTAGCACAAAAGAAAGGGAGTGGGACACGTGAGTCTGAGACTGAGAAGTGCTGCCTTGCAGAATCACATGACAGAAAAGAGAATTTCCCCAGAAGCCTGGAGTGAAAAGACAACAGGCCCAGAGACCATCTGCCTGTCCACCTGCAGATCTGAATAATGAAATGTCTTCATAAGGTAGATTCCATGAGACTAAAAATACTGGAATTTGAAGCAAAAACTGTCACATCGGAGTTTGGATTTGGGAGCTCAACAGGAGGAGAAGAGTCTGATAGTTTGTGCTTCGGCTCACGTTTTATGTTGTCATGTTTGGTTGTTATTTCTTAGAAGCTTGTTCTTTTCTAATGGGGAACAGAAAGGGGAGATCCTGAAGGGAGAGGAGGTGGGGAGGGTCTGGGAGGAGCAGAGAGAGGAGAAATGATACTCAGGATGTATTGTATAAGAAAACAATCTTTTTTCAACAAAAGGGAACAATGAAAAAAATAATACTGGAATTTGTCTATAATCACAGCACCCTGAAAGTGCCTGGTCTCATCTGAATTTGTTGGAAATTGAAACTGGAGTTGTGATTGTCTCAAACTAATTGAACTTAGTAAATTTTGGGTCTACTTTTAGGGAACCCTTGCCAATACAAAGAGAGGGGGACAACAGGAAGAAGGAAGAAGAGAACAGGCCTGATGTGAAAAATTGTGATTCTTTGTGAGCTTCATTCATCTCAAAAACTGAGACTCTAGGTTGGGGCATGTGGGAGGGGTTGAAGACAGAGAATATGACAAAAATAGATTATGTACAGAAATTTACATAATAAATATAAAATTTTTAAAAGAAAGAAAAATGTAATCAAATATCATCATCATCAGAGCTAGAAGGACCTCAGTGATGACACTTGGTCAGGGCTCATCACATGGTACATTCTTGTGACCAATCTCAGGCCCCCCGAATCCTTATCATGTGATCTTTTATGGGTACTGTAAGGTTGTGAATATACAAGTTGAGAGTTGTCTGAATAGTGTCATACGTATTGGCAAATTTGGCCATGTGCACAGAACAACTTGGGTTAGGAAAAACTACTCAATGTTTAGTCAAAAATCCACATACAAATTTTGACTCTCCAACAGAGTCTTAACTACTACAAGCCTACTACTGACGGGGATCCTGACCAGTACTATAAACAATTAACTAGTCCAGTTTTGTATGCTCTGTGTGTTATATGATGACGAGAATGAGGAGGAGCTTGAGAGAGAAGACACTGGAGCCGGATCCCTGCTTGGAGACCACGGGTACCATACAACATTTTATCCAACTCTTGCATGCTTCAGCTCACGCTACCGTGGCAGTGAAGAGGCCATGAAGTCATCCTGGCTGTATGGAGTGAGCACAGCTTATTTTGTACAGTTATGAACTAGTAATTCATTTTCCATTTGCTTACATTTCTCTGCACGGCCACATGGGCAGCCTGTAAGCATTGGAGTGTGTACTTTGATAAAGTTCAGCTTTCTGGTATAGCTCTGTATATGTCTGATGGCAGCAAACAATAAAATAGACTACTACCAGTGTGTTTTATGTATTTATGTGATATCTTTTTCTTAATTTTTGCAACAATTCTATATTAGTCTCCTAGCTTTTGCAAATCATTACAAATCTCAAAAAAAAAAATGCATCCACAATAATCTATATAAACAGGCCCACTCTCAGTTCAAACCTGTGCTGTTAAGAGCTCAACTGTATTGAGATATACCTATTTGTTCAATTATTCAATAGTCCAAGAATGTACTATATTTAATTTCCCACCTCAGAAAGAAGATAGAGATGAAATCAATGTGTGGAATTTCACATGTAATCATGACTAAGGAGCATTTTAAACCTTGTTTATTGGTGGCACTATGAGTGCTCATGGTAGATTACTGCCAGCCAGAGGCTGTCACCCCATGAGCATGAGTGACCTCATGTTTGAGAAGCCTCATATTCAGGCTTCCAGGGTAATTCCCATTTGGTGCTCAGCAAAAGACATCTGGTTCTGGCCAACTTCTGTTCTACTCTCTTCCCTAAAGACTGCTATCTGTGAGCTGCTATCTGACTCTTCTTTGATGGCATGAAAGGGAGACGGAGCCTCTGTGATTGTTGCATTCCCACTGATGAGAGTGGAAGGCATGCAGTCAGTGGAAAGGGAGATGGTTCGCTCACTCTTGCTGTCTAGAACGGAATCTGTTTAAAGCAGTGCATTCAGCATGTGGCCCTCAGTTGACATAACATTCTACCTCATTTCTAGCTCAAGATCAAAACTTTTCAATATTGCTTATGGTATTTTCCACTATAAGGAAAAAAAAGTCCAGTAGAAATTATCCCAGAGAAGTATCAATTATCCTAAAACACGCATTCTGTGTAAGTCTGTTTACCTAGAATAGGTCAGCATTTTAATCAAGATATGTTGTCAGTAAACTATTCTAGAAGCACTCAGGACGAGAAGAATATTCAGAATTTTTTCTTAAAACATAAATGTCAAAGGTCTAGATTGGAGGGGGATCTTTTCCACATAACCTTCCAGACATGTTGGGAGAACTGTGCTCCATAGACCTCCTTCTTTCCTGGTGAGCTGTCATTTGTTCTGGATGCTGTAGACTGTAATTCTTCACTTCTGAAGCTGTACTGGTGTTACATAGAGAAAATTTGATCTTTCCTCATCAGATATATGATTCATTGACTTATTGTAGAGAGTATGTATAACTGAAGCCCCCCAAAGTCTTTTGAATGGTGATTTGAGTCGATTACTTAAGAAACTGCAAGTGTGTCATAACCTTTTGGAGAAAAATACAATGAAGATTGTTTGGATCAGTTATCTGGCTTTTCTGTGGGAGACTGTCAATTCCTATTGCAAGTTTGATTATGTAAAATAAGAACATTATCTATGCCAAAATGTCTTAAAGTTTGAAGGGTTTTGGTAATGATACCGAACTCATTACGTAGCACACTGATAATCAAGTCATACTTTTCAATATCGACAAACCTATTTTTAGCAATAATAATCAAGCATCTAATGGCTCACCCTCTAATGTTTTGAGATAATGCCTTCCAATTATATTTAAATGGCTACCGCACTAAAGATGCTGCACACTTGAAAGCCATTTTTGCTGGCCTTTGCATGCAAGCATTGGTGTAATGGCTTCATTTAACTGTACATTTGGAAGACTGCTCCCAAAGGAAAACCTATTCTTACTAGGCAAGTCCATTTAAAGTATGACAGAACAATGGTTAGTGCTGTCAGAGAAATAATGTGCTGTTTAAGCTGAGTTTTATAACAGCTTATAGTGCTTTCTCTTTGGCTTTCCACCACGATTCTGTGAGATGGCACCTTCATCTTATCACTGCTGCTGCTGTATGGGAAAGAGGTTCACAGAGGTGACAGAGTCATCGAGTTGAGTTCATGATGGTCTTGAACACAGCTCTAGGACTTCAGTCTCCTTGTCCAGGGCAGTGACAAAGGCCCAGGGAAACATTTCTCATACCACCATAAAGAGCCTAAGAGAAATGAAAACATTTTATTTCCACCTTGAAAATATCTGCTCAAGTTACCAAGGAATCTTATGTGAATAAATGCATCAAAAGAATGCATTTGATAAAGATTCTTATGTAGCTTTCTTTTTTAACACAGGCAAACGAGCCACTACAACTTAGAAACAATAAAACACAGACAGATGTATGAAGTTCTTTCTAGTCAGCAAAGTTCTTCCTTGATGCACACTATATAGGACATTTCACTCTCCTACTCCAGGACAGATGCCACATTCCACACATTTGATGGTGAGGGCTCAGAGCCACAGATAAGACTGAACAATTCATTTTCACCAAGATCCCCTCTGGACCAATGTCTGACTGGCTGTGTGATCCTGCAAGGGAGGGTCATCCACCCGCTGTGTTTAAGTTTTCTTTAGTACTTAAAGGTGTTCTGGTGTGATAGATAGTTGGCATCAGTCTACAAAATAATGCTGTCTTAGACCATAAGAAGAAAATGCCAGTATCTCAAGATGGGGACAGAGAAGTTTCCAGGAACCATCTTCTCTAATATGCAAATCTGACACAGAGCAGACAGTCAAGGAATGTGGAGGAGAGTGTTTCAAATGTGTTTTCCATCTCATTTTCCAGTGGGGCCAGCGATGGGGGAACATGAACGACACAGCCCATAAACTTGTTAATCGCTTCTATGCAATAAAACTTATCTCGGGAAGCACATTACTCATGGAAAAGTTCTAATGTGTTAACTTCGTGCGGATTTTATTCTCCATGTTATCTTGATCATCAGTATTGCGGCTGTGTGCTCAAATGTCAGAACACAATGTGCGAAGCAAAGCCCTCTGTAAAGGGCATGGAGACGCAGGTAACACCTGACTGGTGCAAAATTTGGTTCAACTGGTAATACGATCCCAAATATATGCACATATTTGGTTTTTTCCTGCAAGTTTACCAGAATGAAGAATGTACATTTATTCAATACTCTCAGTGCCTCAGTTTCTCTGTCCACCACCATGGAGCTAATATCGTCATTCCAGGGCTTCTCAGAAAATGAAACCACAGAATTATTCTTCACTGGTTTTGTATTTTTGTAGCACTCCACTCCCCAAAATGTGATTTTTATATATTTATATAATAGCCAAAGGCCAAAGACACAGGCTAGTTTTGTTACATATTTTCTCTGTTCCTTTAGGATATTTGAAATACCTTAAATATGAAATGTTTTCTCTCACTCCAAAGTAAAAAAGTTAAGAATGAAAATGAAAATTTAAATTTAAATATTGTCCAAGCACATTTTGGGATAGTTCTGTTTATTTGAAGACTGGTACTTTTTTTTTTAATGGATTTTAGTAAGAGCCTAGTTCATCCAAAGTTTAAGGAAAAGTTTGCTCTGACTGGTTCCCTGTTCGATAATCATCCCCACACCCTTCCTTCTCGTCGTCACCGTTATCATTGATCCTTTATTGGGCCCCATTTTGGCCCTAGTTTGGGCCTTGAGGACAAATCTTAGCCGGGTTTGAGTTTCTGCGGCCTTGTGGGAAAGCCTAAGCCTGGCTCGATTTTCAAGACCTGTCTCCCTTGCTTCCGCCCAGGGATGACTCAGCACGACCTGCACCAGCCCTTGCCTGGCTAGCTACCGCTGACATAAAATGAACTTATTGGCCCTGTCAGTCACCCCTTACCCTCTGTCACCCTTCCCTGCCTCCTCTCTTCCCATACCTAAGTGCCCACCTCCTTGCCTTCTCTATATAAGCAAGTGCCTAGTTTAATAAGGTGAGTTCCTGCTTCAACAAGACTCCTGGCCTGATGTGGTTTTTTTGGGCCGACAACATTCGCCATCCCGCTTAGCCCCAGACAGACCCGGCTGGACCTGGTTCTGTCCTCTTGCCTGTATTTGCGGGAAGGAGCTGACAATCCTTTGTGATTCTAAGCACTTCATCCTCAAAGCAGTAGTACTCATAAGCACACTTATTTTAAGGCCTGTGTGTGCACGTGTACATGTGCATGTGCGTGTTTATAGTGTGTGCAGCAGTAAGGTACAGGGGTTACAAACATGCCAGGGGCAGGAACTGAGCTCGGGTCCTCATGCTTGCATGGTAAGCACCTTATCACCAGAGCTGGCTCCAGCCCCGTAAACTGACACTTATTTAGATGCAGAGCTACTTAGCCCGTGCATCTAGCTACAGTGACAGGGCTAGGCCTCGAGTGGTGTCCAAGGGCTCAGGCTGCTGCCTCTGGTTTCTCAGTGTAGGGGAAGCTGTCCTCCCACGGAGTTCTGCAGCGGCAGAGTCTGCCTACTAGGCTTCACCGTGCGTTTCCATGAAATCAACAGCCCAGTACCTCCCTCATGGCCCTCAGCCTCACTCCTGACATGCGTCAGCAACCGCGGGGGCAGTGTGCAGAATTCTAGAAGAAAGTGTCCTCCGATAAGCTTATCTTGAATTCTTCAATGGCCTCTCTGTGCAGCTCAGATTTGTGGACTGATCTTAAAGGAGCATTCGTTTCTCCTCTGGCCGATTTTTTTCACCTTATTCACTTTTTTAGAAGAAAATTTAATTTTGCAGATAAGATGCTGTAATTTAGTAGAATCCAAGAGGTAACTGCATATGGCCAGAAGGTGCCAAAAGCAGTTTCTTCTGGCTCCTAGCCTGCCGACCCTTTAATGATTGTTCTACTGCCCGCTATCAGGGAGCAGCTCAATAACCAGTGCTATGATTGGAGTTAAATTGCTTTAGCTTTGCTACAATTACTTTTTTGTTGGGGAAGGAGTATTCAAGTTGTGAGGTTTATTGGCTTCTCACAATCTTTTAAACCCTCAGGTACTGCTGATGAACTTTTGCTAGGTATGAGGTAGGAGTTATAGAAAAATGTAATTTTTTAAAAGCCAGATACTAGCACTCAAATTACCAGCAATTTGTGTGTGTGTGTGTGTATGTGTGTCTATATATGTGTGTATGTATGTGTGTATGTATGTGTGTACATGTGTATATGTGTGTATGCATATGTGTGTATGCATGTGTGTGTATGTGTGTATATGTGTGTATGCATGTGTGTGTATGTGTGCATGTGTGTATATGTATGTATGTGTGTGTATGTGTGTGCATATGTGTGTATGTGTGTGTATGTGTGTA
>CM052717.1:39618028-39633686 GCA_028551405.1 Uromys caudimaculatus | reverse complement strand
TGTATGTGTGTATATATGTGTGTGTGTGTATGTGTGTATATGTGTGTATATGTGTGTATGCATGTGTGTGTATGTGTGTATATGTGTGTATGCATGTGTGTGTATGTGTGTATATGTGTGTATGCATGTGTGTGTATGTGTGTATATGTGTGTATGCATGTGTGTGTATGTGTGCATGTGTGTATATGTATGTGTGTATGTGTGTATATGTATGTATGTGTGTGTGTATGTGTGTGCATATGTGTGTATATGTGTGTGTATGTGTGTATATATGTGTGTGTGTGTGTGTGAGGGGGTGATGTTTGCAAAGCCTCAGTTAAAACTGAGTGCAGGAATAAGTAGGAGGAAAAAAAGAAGGGGGAGAGGAAAGAGGGAAGAAGAGGATGCTTTTATATTGCAGAGATACTGATCAACTTTAAAACATCATATTCTCAGTATCTCTGTGGACCAAGGTGACCGTATGTGAGTGGGTACTCTCACACTCCCCAAAGACTCCGTTTGCCCACACTGAAAAGCAGCATCTGTATTTGGCATTTGGCATTATTTCTGAGGGGGTTTCAAGACAATTTGATAAATGAAGGGGTTCAGCTAGGTACTTCAGCTGCGTGTGGGTGCCTTCTGATATCTAAGAAAGCATGTCCAGAGAATGTGGGGACTTCCGTCTGCTCTGAGCTCCCAGGCATCTTGCACTGAAGTATTTTTGTGATTCTCTCCTGTGGAAGTTTGAAGACAATGAACTGTGAGCCTTAATCTCCTTAGAGATGCTAAAAATGGCAAGCCAGGGCAGCTTCCAAACAGTGACAAGGAAGAGACAGGCAGTGCCGGTTAGAGGAAACAGAGTCACAGCACCATCGGGATTTAAGCAGTTCTGATGATAAATCCCACCGCTTCCGTCTCTAACTTGGAAAAGAAAAGGGAAAGATTACTTGGTTTTGGGGCTGCCAGGAAAACCAGGAAGGTAAAAGATTAGGACATGGAGAAGGTCGTGAGCATGAGCTGTGCACGTGAAGACACTATGCTTTTCACTCCCAAATTAGCTCTGCAAAATAACCAGGCAATCGCTCTGCCTAATATATAGCAACCCCACTCTATGCAAAAGCCCATTCTCCCATTTCCTGAACTGATAGAGCCCTAAGTTACATCAGTCCCTGCATTCAGCTCTAAGCCTGGAATTTCTAGATCCTTCTATCCTGTCTCCTGCTGACATCATTCCACTCTGGTCTTTGTGACTTTCAAACGAAGATTTAAATTTAACCTCAAAAATATAAAGTGGGAAAAGTGAAGAGAGAGAAGGGCTCATAATAAATACACACCAGTGTGAGCAGGAGGAAGCAGTTGTCTAGCATGGCCTGGGCCATGGCTGTCCTTCTTATGTGTTTCTCTGTGGCCCTGTCATTCTGTGGACCTCTTCTCTTCAGCCAGTCTTCATTTCTGAGGAAGCAGAGTGTTGATTGTCCCACCCACATGGAACTGCCAGACCTTTTCTCTACATTTACATGGGTGGGAATGGTGGTCTCGAGGGACTTCCCAGAGGCCCCTAGGGTTAGGACAACTCACACTGGCCATTTTCCTCCTTGCTCTACTTTAGAGGGAGAGCAAATCTTGGACTGAAAATGAGGGTCCTTCACCTTTAGTCAGACTCTGTTTGGGTTTTGTTTGTTTAATTTTATTGGCCAGTTTATTCAGTGTTACAAAGACCTCGGGTAGGTAAGTAAGAGGCTCAGTTCTTAATTCAGTAGACACACTGCTGGGCCTCTCTGCAGATGTATATCCCTCTTGGGGCCTGAAGTCCCTAAATCAGTCAAGCTCAAGGTTTCAGAGTCTGATGATGGACTTTGGAAAGAAATATCACAATAAGAGCCTGCTGTGTGGAACCACATTCAGTCTATAGGCCTAGATAGGTGAATTTTCTGATTCTAGAACACCACTACCTCCCATCTGGAGGTTATTAAGACACTGAGCAAACACTAACTCTGAAAGAAAATATCATCCAGCTAGTGTTTCCACAAAAATGTGAGCAGGCTTTTCCATTGCTCTGTAAACCCAAATGATAGGAAGAAAGGGACATAGCAGGGTACTCAGTTTTAAGGACATTAGCCTTGCATGTCTCCTATAAAGTCAGCTTCTGGCCCAAAAGCTATGCTGTGCAGGACACCAAGAATATGTGGGAAGCATTTTGTCAATAGATCGCAGAAACCAGAGACAAAATGAAATGCAGAATAATTATTATTACCATAAAAATAAATCGACGAATTCTCCACTAAGAAACATTGGTCTGATGCTTTTCAAGAGTATGATATCAACCACAAAGGAACAAAATCAGCTGCTGCTGCTGCTGCTGCTGCTGCTGCTGCTGTCCCTACTGCTGAATCTGCTGCATCCACTGCCATCAGCTTCAAATCTGTGCACAAGACCTGGTTGGGCCAAAGCAACACAAACCACTATGCATCTTCCCCATTTGCACCAACAGATAACTGACAGGTGATAATTTATACAGTTTTCACATTTAAATTTGTATTATGATTTGGTAATTTCATACAATGTATGCTGATTATATACCCCACCCCAAACTCCTCCCAAATCTACTGGGGCCTGCACTCTCAGAGAAAATTGACTCTCCCTCTCCAGGAGGTGACAGTCATCAAAAGCTCCTTACTAGGGGTTAGACTTCATGCCCACCTTTCCTTTCCTTACAGGGATTTGGTCTGGCTTAAGTTTGTGCATATTGTCATAATTGCTGTGACTTCTTATGTGAAGCTGTGGTGTCCACAAGAACCTATTTTCTGCATTTAGAAGAGGACACCAGAGTGTGTCACAGGCTGTCAAGGCCAGGTTTCCGTGATATTTTCTAATATGATGTCCTCCCTGTCATATGCCTCCTTTACGAAGCTACGAAGATATGTAGAACACACTCATGGCCTGCTCTTCAATCCTATCATAAAGAAGGCAACAAAATACTAGATGAGATGGTAGCCCAGAGGATCAGGAAACAAGCAGTATCTCCTTAAGCCAAAAATATGTCCCAGAAAGTGCAAAGTGAGACTACCCAGGGAGGGTGACATAAAGGGGTCATTTCTCACCAGAGAAGGTGAAAGGAAATGACTTCTATTATACTATTATACTCTATATGCTGAAGTTAGTGTGTGTGTGTGTGTGTGTGTGTGTGTGTGTGTGTGTGTGTGTTTGTTTCTACCAATAACTACATAGAAGATGTACATGGAGGTTTTGCTCCCATATAGCCTAGGCTGACCTCAAACTCACTGTATAGCTTAGAACAACCCTGAACTCTTGTCCCTCCTGCCTCCCCCTCCCAAATTTTTCGATTATAGGAAAGTGCACTGCACACACACTTGCAGATGTGTGTTAGAATTAATATTTTGTGTAGTAAAAAGATTGTTATGTCAGCAGTACTTAGAAGTAGTACTTAGCTGCACTCATGATAATTCCATTGTTCCTCGTGACCTATCATCTATTAATTCTTAACAGATTTGGGGACCAACGAGCAAGCAATACCACCCCAGTGTTTTGTATTTGTTTGGCATAATATCTACAATTGCTCCTGATTTATACATTGGTTCAGGTTCCACAGAATAGTTTTTCATCCAAAATAGACCATGAACTTGAGAGGCAGTAAGAGGAGAACTGAGAGGAACCAGAAGGAGAGGACACAGAAAGAGTGGAAGGAGGAATGGCAAGGTGGAAGTGATATACTTAATTAAAACGTTTTTAAACTAAAGAAAAAGGAATTAGGGAAGAGAATTAGAACTAAGAGACAAGTGAAAGTGTCTTATTACTCCCATTGATTTAAAAAAAAAAAAAAAAAAGCCTGCTACCTGTACCACTGTCCAACAGAGGCTAACAAGCACTGCAGTGTGTGCCAACACCACCCAAGGGGCCACCACCACCCAAGCCTAGTGGTCAAATCCTAGTGGTCTTCTGGAAGACATTTGAAAGCCCTGTGGGAAAAAGTATGAAAGTTCCAGGGACCTGGCCTGTTTTTACAGAGTCCAAGCAGTAACTCAGTGTCTGGAGTATGTGGTCTTATAGGTAGGAGAGGGACAGGGAGGGGAGAGGGGAGGGAGAGGGAGAGGGAGAGGGAGAGGGAGAGGGAGAGGGAGAGGGAGAGGGAGAGGGAGAGGGAGAGGGAGAAATAGATCTTAATAAGGGCTCAGGAGTTCAGAGCAAAGCTCAGATGCAAGAATATATATGTTCTCTGGAGAAACGGATGTTGATCTACTAAGCCTTTGACGTCACATGACATAGGTTTTCCAGACCATGCCTGGTGTTGAGGTTAAGTCTACTAAGGCCTTACAAAGCTGGG
This sequence comes from Uromys caudimaculatus, assembly GCA_028551405.1. Lineage (NCBI taxonomy): Eukaryota > Metazoa > Chordata > Mammalia > Rodentia > Muridae > Uromys > Uromys caudimaculatus. The sequence goes on along the minus strand of CM052717.1, from coordinate 39,629,365 downwards.
TGAATTGATGGCTGAAACCACTGCTTGGTGCATAAGTCACTCCTGCATAGGAAATTCCCCTTTGCTATATGCAATTCTGCTTTTTCTCTTTGCACCCCTGGTATTTCTGTAAGAGCCTGGCTCCCCTAAATTCTGGAATAAATATGGCCTTCAATATCTGCCTTTCAGCTTCAGTTATCATCTGAGCAGTTGGAAGGGTCCAACAATGTAACTATGATATTCAACCATTGAACCATATTCATAGAGCATGAAGACAGCACACTGGGGATTTGCTCTCTGGAATCACTCACAGCGACTCTGATATGAAGTTCATTGTACAGGGTCCCAGTTTGAAACGAATATAACAGCATGAGGCTGCTTGAACAGGCTTCATACATGGAGCAGGGTTACAATTGCTAAGGCGACTGCATTTATTTTTTTTTAAAATAGAAAGATGCTTTGAAGCATTCAAAACCATATAGTCATTATGTAGGTTAGAGCTTGCCCTTAGAGCAACAAAAGACCTTTTGATAAAGAGCTCTCTGTAGCAAGTGTTTCCTGAGGATTCTGGAGGACAGTGGCCCCAGATTCACAACCCTGCACGCACAGTTGACTCATCTCTTTTGTGGCTTTCCTGTGAGCAAAGAATGAAGGTGCCCTGAAGTGAACATACACTGAGTCAGATCAAGGGACATTTTGCCAGTTCCGAAGAAATGTTTCAGTGTGCTGACTTCCTTACAGAGAATTGTGGGAGTTACACAGGTTCAGAAAGTACCTGCAGATCTATTCAGTCCAAGTTTGAATCCAAGAATCCTACAAAACCATATTCCACTTTTTGGGTTGAGTCAAAGAGAATCATATTATAGCTGTGTGGGTTTCTGAGGCTTTTTTTTTTTTTTAATTAAATCACCTTTTAAGTTGAATAAACAGTAAAGTAAAATCGTGTTTCCAAAGAATGTTTCAATAGTGAAGCACTAACGGCTCTTTTCTGGGTCCTGTTCACCCAAGCTGCCTACCCTGGTCTTCTTTCTCCACGGTCTCTGTCTCACCCGCCCCCCCTCAGCCTTTTATCTTCTACTTCATTGCTAAGCCTTTATATACACGGAGTCTGCACATGGTTCTCTCTGCCCCAGAAAATTCCCTAACCTTGCAGATCTCATGCTCCTTGTATAAGTGCCTCTTACTGCTTCAGGTCTAAGCCTTCAGTAGCTTCAGGGGCTAGAGCTTCCTAAAATTCGAACTCAAGGCAATTCCAGCACCAGCACGCATTCTTCAACAGAAATCATCACCTGTTTGTAAAACTCACATGGAGACGAAGGGCCAGGCACACCCCCAGAAACTCCCAATGAAGATGTATGAAGTGGGAGGGAAAAGACACAGAATCACAGTAAAACAAGGATGCCTCTGTGCTTCATAGGCTCATTATATCACAACAAAGCCAGGCTTAAGCGCATATATATATATATATATATATATATATATATATATATATATATGCTTGTGTGCATCAGAGTGTGTATCTTTCTTGGGGTCCAGAATCTATAAAGGATTCCTACACCTCCATGAGAAGATCTCAGTAGAAAAATGAACAAAATATTTAAATAAGTGCTCCATAGAGTAAAACAAACAGATTATTAACACATGAAACAATGCTCCCACACACTCGTCAGGGAACGAAGACCAAATGCCCTCTTTTAAAGGCACACACGCACCTTCTGATATAACTAAACTTTGCAATTGGCAATGCAGCAGAGTGTTAGTAAACATGTAGGAGAAAGTTAGAATTCTCCTTAATGCCGGTGGGAGTGTGAACCAGCACACCCATCCTGGTAAGCAATTTGAACCATCTACCAAACCTGCCTGTATACATACACTGAAACCTGCCATTTCTTCCCTAGCTATATTAACAAGAGAAATGTATTCAGATGCTTTGCCAAACAATATGGGGAAAAACACACAGTCTATATTTTACAATGGCCCCAAATTGGAAACAACCCAAATATCTCTCAACAACGGACTGGGAATAGTTAAGTAAAATGTTTTATTAATCATACAATAGAAGAATACCAACAAGTAATAAAAATGAACCAGCTGTACTCAACAACATGGATCAATTGCACAGACATAATTTTGTATGAAATATGCCAAATGTAAATGAAGACATGCTAAATGCTCCCAGTTATGTAACTTGAGAAGGTGGGAAAAGTAATCCACAGTGTGAGAAGCCAGGGCAGGGCTCTTAGGTGAGGGAAGGCAAACTTCTTGACTACTAGTTATAGCTATTGCCTTCCTGAGCTAGGAACTGAACTATGAATATGTTTGCATTGTGACATATTTTTCTATGATTTGTGTCCTTTTCTGCATATATACTACGCTTCAGTAGATGTTTTATTTAAGAATGTATATATCAATACAGTGCAATGGGCTTACTCTTTCAATCCCAAACCCGAGTATTTCTGAGGTATAGATCTGTTTGTATATTTTTTAAAATTTATTATCACATGTGTGCATGACGTGTACGCTCCTGGGCACACATGACACGGCCTGTGCACGGAGCTCAGAGGTCAGCTCTACTTTTATGTGAGTGGTGGGGGAGGGGAACTCAGGGTGCCTAGCTCACCTGGCGAATGCCTTTACCCACTTAGCCATCTCTCTCATCCTATGTCTTCTTCCCTTTTGTTTTAATTTAATTTCCATTTTGAGTTCCATCCATTTCTTCAGAATCAGCACATCTCTGCTTCCTTACTCTGTATTATGCATCTAATCCCATCCTGAAAACTGTATAGGAGAAAGGCTGTTTCTAACTAGTGTGTATTGCCTATCCAGGGTGCTATCTGCTGAGTGCCATCATCCACCTTATTGTCTTCAGACCACACGAACTCCTACTGAATCATCCACAGCTAGATATGGAAACTCTAATGTTGTCCTTTATAACTCCCATTGGCACCTCAAAGGCAAAGGACTTGAGTTTCTTTTCAAATAATCCATAAGCATCCAAGTTTCTATGGCTTTCCTATTAGGCTGATCCTACTTGTAGAAGCTGGGTATCTCCTTAAAGCTATGCCATGTGCCTTGAACCTTTTATACTTGCTGTAGCTCTCAAGACACTTGTGAAACTCAAAAGTCAGGACCCAAGTGGAGTTGAGAGAGGGGAGACACAAAATCCCCAGTGACACTCTTTGACCAGAGAATCAAGATGGAAGCAACATATACCATTTTCGTGGAAAGTCTCATGAAGCCTTGGCTTGCCTTCTCAATCTTTGAGATACCCACGCCAAAACCCCAGGCTATAGGTTCCTTACCTTCACGAATCTTACACCTATAGAGAAAGTTGTATATTATATAAGTTCCAACTCTAAACCCAGCACCTATATAGTAGTTCCTCAATAAGTTTGTTGAAGAAACATTTTTTCCTTTTTGGCTAGGCTGCATACTACATTTCAGGAACTTCTTGACTGACATGTCTAATAAAACTAATTTCCTGTCAGTGGTCTACCAAGAAAAGTGAATAGCTGAGACTCAGCAACACTGACTGCTTCAGCTTTGCTCTTAGATGGGAAAGACAAGTGAATCGGTAGAGCAGAGAGCATGGTGGCTGGATCTAATGATCTCACTGCCAAGACTGACTCAAGCCCTCCTGAAGTCCTTCCTCTTACTATTTTTATTTCAGTAAAAGGATCAGACACCATTGTCTGAAATGGTATTTATGTATTTGAAAGCTGAGATGTGGTCCAGAGAATGACTTGGTTGTTGTTTCACGGTAGAGACAAATCAAGTTTGGTGGCATTCTGAGAGTCTGCCTTTCCAGGCATGATGCCAATGCCTGTTTTCCTATGCCACGTCAGTAAACACACAGCTCTAAGCACATAGAGGTTTTAGACAGTAATAGTACAGTCAACTAAAGATGTACGAGGCTTTATTAAAAATTATGATGCATAAGCTGAATGAAAGGAAAGATTGGGAGAACTGGGAAGTGAAGCCCGTTGCAGGCACAGGAGGAGCCCACTCTCCACTGTTGGCTCATTTTCCATCAAGGTTTCATGGTCAACAAAGGTGGGTTCTGAAGTTCCAGCAATCATACCTGGGGTCTTGGATACAGAAAAGGACAGGGGATGCTTCAAAGCCGTTTTAGCTTTTCTAAACGTTTCTCAGAAACCTGGCCCAGTGATCTGTACTTTGCTCCCTTGGCTGTCTCTACTCTTGTGGGAGATTTCCATTATACCTTAGAATAAAATGAAGAGCTGGGAAGAAAAATAAAGTGGATTATTTGGCCAGCAACTTCCAGGAACATTGCTGAAGAATGCCTCTTACTCAAGGATGAAGCAAATCCTGAAGCAGAGCCCTTTTGGGTTCACATTCTCACTGCCTCAATGTCCTCTCTGTCCTCCATGTTTCAAGTTTTCGTCTACTGTATGAAAAACAAATGCAGACTGACTTGAGACACTGAGTTTCTGATCTCCCACAGACATTACAAGGTTTGGGAACTGGAAACATAGACACTAATTTTTAAAAGTAGATTTGCCTTTCCAGTATTTTCTTTTAAGGATAATTTTTTATTATTAATTGTTAAAAATTCTGAAGTTAACTCCCCGAAAAAAGTTCTTGTGCGTAATTTGATGCTGTTGAGAACAAGAATTGTATTGTGTTGCAGCCACTCCACCCCTCCTGCAGGCCCATGTTACCCTGGGATTCCTCTATCACAGCCACATACGTGGGCATGCTGGGTATGCCTGCCTCTCTCTCTCCCTCCCCCTTCTCTCTCTCTCTCTCTCTCTCTGTCTCTCTTTGTCTCTTTGTGTGTGTATCTGTCTGTCTGTCTGTTTCTGTGCGTGTGTGTGTGCACGTATACACACTTCACAAATTCTTCTTTTAAATGTTATTAAAATGCATTTAGAACATGCAGCAGAGCCTGGCATTTTCAATCACTTATGTGAGCTTAATGTAATTTGAATTTTTAGGCAGAGAAGTTTGGTATTAGTTTATTTCAAGAAATAGCACGTTTTTGTCCCTGACTATAGTCCCGGGTCATGTATGGTTCTTTCGGCTTGGAAAAGTAGCTCCCATTCCAAGGAACAAATTATTTCCAAAAAGTCCCTGTGCCACTCAAAGCTCCCTGATCTTGCCCTCCCGCCTCATTCCCAAGAGGTGCTTTCCCATAATGCACCACAGTATATTTATATATGTATATTTAGGTTCTGCCTTTGTACTCTGCCTTCCTGAGTCCCAGAACTTTATGATATTCATTAAAAATGCATGCATGGTTTTGGTTAAAATGCTTCCTCTCTCAATGTTTTGTAGCAGTAGAGAACAGTTTGCATACCTTTGGGCTTTTTTAAGATCATGTCATGAAATCAGCAGAGAATTAATCTCTCTTTCTGATATTCTATATTTCCTTGTTTTCTATCCTCACGTAGACACTAAATAAGTTATTTATAGTTTAGAGCTTCCAAAGCACAAGGACAGAGCCAGGGGCTATGCGAAGCTCAAGAACTGAGTGAATATATTTCCCAGTAAAAACTGAACTTTCCAGTAATAAGTACAATCATTCATATACCATATATCAATATATATACACATACATCAAAAAATAAAAATGTACATAAATATATGCCCAAAAGCATATGTGAAAGGCACTAAAAAAGGTAAGATAAATTTGCCACTAAATTCCTGCTACATCAAAGCAATTGTAAAATGGCCAAATGCTGATCATCTGCTGTCTTTTTTGTGTCTAGTGCCCCCCCCACGCACACACATCTCTTCTTCGGGTGACAGGTGCACTTCTTCCTTACAAAGAAGGCAGGTTGAGCTTAAATGAGGCTGGCCAAAATCTCTATAGCCTGTGAGAGGGGCCAGGGTGTACCAGGACTGGGCTGAGTGTTGTCTGAGCGCTCCTATGTGGAAGGCCCGTACTCCATCCATCCACCATCTGTCTGTCTGTCTGTCCATCCGTCCCTCTCTCCCTTTCTCCCTCCTTCCCTGCAATGCAGTAAGATAATATCTGAAGTTGTCTGTCACCATCATACTTAGCCACAATAAATAAGCATACACCACAGACTCGGTTTAGGCCACGGTGTAAACTGGAGTATGCAGACTCAAGATGGAGACAGGCAGACCCTGAAATACCCCTTGGGTCCTTGTATTCAAAGCATTTCTTGCTCCATTTTAAAGAGTTGGTAGTAGTTTCTATTATTTGCAGCTGAGTCTTCCTCTCTATGACAAATCGAAACATAAATATATCAGAAAAACACTGAAAACAATTAGCAATATCTAGCTACATTTGCAGATATGCCAGTCTTAAATTTTCAATATTTTCCAGAAAACTTCAGCAGTCCTAACTGTTTAATTCACCAGTATCTATATTAAGCTGGTTGATGGTTTCTGCTAAGACTTTCACACGTAACCCTTTCAGATAAAAATCTAAACTGTTAATATGCAAAACCACGTTTAGTGACATTAGGTAATTACTAGAATCCTTTGAAACATTTTTACCAATCAATTTATGTAAGTTTAGAGCAGAGAAGGATTAAAATTCAAAGTAATCTTTTCCACAGTTTCAATTTAATTCTGTGAGGCAGTCATATGAGGGAAGGAGTTAAGATGAGTTTTCTGTACTCTTTAGAGATTTCGTTTGCTCATTTATATTAAAGACTGTGTATTTTTTTAAGGCGTGTGGGGGGGGGGGAGGAGAGAGAGAGACTCTGCATGGAAGTATAAGCACCACATGCGTGCCTGATGTCTGTGATGATCAGGAATAGCTGTTAGATCTTCTGGAACTGGAGTCAGGTAATTGTGAGCCACTGTGTGTCTGTGATGATCAGGAATAGCTGTTAGATCTTCTGGAACTGGAATCAGGTAATTGTGAGCCACTGTGTTGGTGCTGGGAATTGAACCCAGCTCCTTTACAAGAGCACCAAGTGTCCTCCCCTGCTGAGCCACCTCTCCAGCCCCAAGACAGAATACTCTGCATAATCTCATTAGGGTGCTTCTTATAGAGTACCAAGTCAATTCAGTTTCTTCCAAATTACCATCTCTTTGAAAGATTATGTACTTCAAAATACCTCCTATTTTATAGGTCAAGGAAAAAAGCATTAATTGATCTCGGATGATTATGCGTGTATTAAAATCACAAATGACCCTAGATGCTTTGATTTAAAGGCTGACAGGTGTTATCCAATACTTGAGCCCCTGGTGTGGCATTTTCTCTGTGTGTTGTGAATACAGAGCCCGTTGAGGTAAAGGACAGCTGTTGCTCTAAAAGGAAAAGCCACGCACAGCCCCAGAGAGGCAGCAGGTTCATCTGTCCAAAGTCTGTGTTTTACCTGAGCTAGAGAGAATCGCAGACATGAGGGTTGGGCTCAGATGATAAGCACTTACTGTGTAAGCTATGAGGAGCTGAGTTGGATCCCGCAATCCATGCAAAAACCAAAGCCAGACATGCATTATGGTCCCCATGCTATCTAGGTGGAGCCATTCCTGAGGATGGCTGCCCCACAGTCTAACTGAATCAGCAAATGCCACACCCCGGAGAGACCAGGTCTAAAACAGGTGAGTGGCATCCACACACGAACATGCACATACACATACTCATACACATTCAAAAACACGAAAATGTACAGATAACGGAGTGGGCAAACATAAAGTTTGGAAATAAGGAACTTGATCTGTGTGGATCTCAGAGAGAAGAGAAAATAATAAAGATGTCCTTGAGGGCTAAAAATGGTACAATCCTTATAGGCTTGGGTGACTTGAATGGAAAATGCCCCTTGTAGACACATATATTTAGATACTTGGTGTTAGCATTTTGTCTAAACTCCACCCCACAGTTGCCTGGCAACAGCCAGGTATGCTCCTCCCCACAGTTGCCTGGCCCACTATAAAAGGGGCTGCTTGCCCCTCCTCTCTCCCTTATCTCTTGCTTCTCTCTTACATCTCTTATCTCTTACCTCTCCCCATTCTCTTACCCCCTCCTTCCACGTGGTCATGGCCAGCCTCCACCTCTCTACTTCTCTACTCTCTTCCTCTCTCTGCCTTTCTCTGCCTCTACTACCCTCTTAACTCCCCTCCCCATGCCCTAAATAAACTCTATTTTTATACTATACCTTCTCGTGTGGCTGGTCCCTCAGGGGGAAGGGATGCCTGGCCATGGGCCCGCTGAGGCACACCCTTCCCCCACACTTCCCCCACACCCATAACATATATCTTTATCATTTTTATAACACATCACTTGGTCCCCAGCTGGGGCACGATTTCAGATTATGTAGCTTCTAGGACTAGGACGTAGAGCCTTCTTAGAGTCCTATGTCAAGGAAGGCAGGCGTTGAGATCTTATAGCCTTATCTAATGTCCAGTCCTCAGCATCTCTCTGTGTGTGTCTGTCTGTCCGTCTGTATCTGTCTCCTCTCTCTGTCTCTGCCTCTCTCTGTCTCTATCTTTCTCTGTCTCTGCCTCTCTCTGTCTCTGCCTCTCTCTGTGTGTATCCCTCCCTACCCCCCTACCCCCAGATTCCTAGGCCTGATGGAGATGTGATTTCTCAGCTTCCTGCTCCTGCTATGTCTTTCCCACCATTAAGTACATCTCCCCCTCTGGACCCACAAGCCAAAATAAATTCTTTCTTCCAAAAGTTGCTTTTGGTTATAATATTTCATCACAGCAACAGAAAAGTAACTAAAATAAAACTCAAAAAACAAACCCAAGGAACTTGAAACTAAAAACTGCTTAGAATATTAATCTTCACAGAGAATCTTTCCCTATAGCCAGTAGGGCTACAAAAGCAAATTCAAGTCCATCTGATCTAAAAGGCAGGTCCTAGAGATGAATGCTCATGCACATTCACCTTATATACTGGCACAAAACATTTACGATTCTAGTTAAGTGACGATTAAGATATATCCTTTAGGTAAGCCTTAAGAATGATAGTGTTTCTCCCAAGTTCTTGGTAAATGTAAACAGACAGATAAATAGATATATAACAAGCTCATTGGTTCACCAAGTTGGACTTTGGTAAAATAATTTCTTGGTCTTTCATCAGTTTCATAACTGGGGTGAGTAGACATATGTTGGTGTCTCCTCAGGAAAAGTCATATAACTCTGACTTATAGATAGATGGATGGATAGATAGATAGATAGATAGATAGATAGATAGATATCTCATATGTGTATTACATATATCCATGCAGTATGTCATTATTAATCATTATCTTAACTTTTATGAACTATAAACCATGGTGTATCACTTACATTTTGCATTTCTGACAGTAACAAATTTCGGGAGGAAGGATATGTTGTGGCTCATGGTTCAAGGCATACCGGCCATCATGGAAGGGATATCATGGGGGCTAGACGATCTGGTCCCTGATGAGATGGCAGCAGACAAGCAGCAGCGAGCAGAGCACTCAGACAAGAACTAGGGGCAGGTGCAACCTTCAAGGTCCACCATAGAGATTCACCTCTGCCCCATGCCCAGAATTCCATAACTTTTCAAAACAGTATCATTAACTGACAAGCAGGTGTTTAAAGGCATGAGCCTGTGGGGACATTTCTCATGCAAATCACAATACTTTTTTTAAGTAGGAAAATGCACAACCTCCAGGAGTTATGCCCATCTATCTTCAAACACTATAAATCCGACAACGCATGAGTCAGATACTGGGTAAGTCAGTCAATCAAAGTTATGATTCATCACTTAAACTGAACTCACATTCAGGTTTCCCCGTACTAAAGGCCAACACTGCAGATTAAGTTATTTTTAAAGCACATGTTCTTGACAAACACACCAGACTTGCAAGTGAAAATGCTAACTTCGTTTGATGACAGGCTTCCTCAAGAAAATCATATATCTGTGGTCTGAAAACTACAGAAAGGGGTCGGCCACACCAGAGTAGCACAGAAGAGAAAACTAAAATAACCAAGTTTCAGTGTTCTTGTACGACAGGGACTTACCTGAGGGTTCTTAAATAAAAAGAGGGAGCCCTGAGCTTCCGTCCTCTTCCTGTGCAGTGAGGGCAAATCAATTCGTTTTCCCCAAATCACTGCTGATAAAATCAAAATGGTATAAATTGGTTCTCTGTGTCTCACCTTGCCATGGTGATAACTGACCGTATTGTATGCTCTTCATACACTCGGAGGGCAAGAGAGAAAGAAAAGCATTTCTGTTCTGTTCCCTTCCTATGACCTTTAATTCCCACTTACTATAGCTTGTGAGCTACAGCATTCATCCTCAAACCTGCTGAATACACACACACACACACACACACACACACACACACACACACACTCACACACCATCATTTAATGAGGGTTATTAAGATGATCATCTCTCTGACATATATGATGTATACCATACTTATTATATATGAGTGAATATACTCATATATGCTTGCATTGCATATATACATTGCATATGCAATACATAATTAACCATTTAAATTACATTAAATTAAATTACATTTTTCTAAACTATAAACCATGGCTTAGTTTTCTCCTCAGTCAGAAAAAAACCTGAAGGAGGAAGGGTTCTTTTTGGCTCAAGGCTCAGGGACAGTTGATGACAGGGTCAGTTATAGATAGAGCATTACACAATACTGTAACCAAGTCCCAACCCAAACATGGTAAATGACAGTCTCTGGAGTTTGGGGTGAAGCAGTCACAGGTTGTGTTTTGAAGTTACCCAGGTTATTCTAACATGCAGCCAGGGTGTTATTAGCATTGCCTGAGAACTTTCTGGGAATGAAACTCTTGGGTAGCCTCTTAGCGTTCTCCTCCTGTTGACTTGACCCAATCCTAATTTCTTCCCAAAGGACTCATCCTCCAAATAACTTAAGTTTATGAATCTAGGGATGAAGTTTCCAACACAGGAAAGTTAAAAGACACATTGAAACCTTCATACCCCAGGGGCTGACTTGGGATGGAAAGTTGTGAGGAAGACCAGCTAGCCACATTCTTTGTAGGGCTACCAACATTGGAAACACAGCATACATGGTACTCAGTACAAATTTGTATCCTTTCTTCTGTATTCTCTTTCAGCCTGGAATGATGGTTTTTACTTACAATGATGATCTTGTATTCCTGAGCATAGGATTGGGATAAGGACCTCAGGTAGAATTCTCAAAGATATTAATAGAGATTTCTACAAGCCATGGGGGTGCCATCCTGGAATGTCACGTGGATAAATATAAGCATGTCACTTAATTTTATATACTGGCATTTTGTAAAACTTGCAATTCTAAGACAGGAAGTTATGAAAGTGAAAGTGATCGTCTCTTTAAACAAAATGGAGACACCAGGAGTCTGCAGCCAAGGAGCGCCGTAGAGAGGAAGCCTCACAGGAACTTGGAAGGCCCGTGAGTGGGGTTGAGGGGA
>CM052717.1:39595793-39617528 GCA_028551405.1 Uromys caudimaculatus | reverse complement strand
AATCTGGGCCCCTTCATTTTCAAGTCAATGGCATGGCACCAAGAAGCCTGGCATTTGGTTCAGAGACAATAAACTGCCCTTATAAATAGTGGGGAATGTCACATAAAGGCAGCATCAAAGAAACCTGGCAGCTTCCTTCCAGCCTCTCTTCTTGGCACGCTGATTCTTAAACTGCTAAGGCCTGACCATTTGTCAGAAAATGGTGCCCACACTAGATTTGGAGTGATTAGAGGCCCCTGAGTCATTGATTGCTAACCTTTCTTAAGTCACAACAATCCTGAGGTGACATAAAAGACACCTTGGCATAAGAGGGGAGGGAAAAACTGAATGTCAGTGTAAAGGCTAAAGTATCCAACAGAGCAACACTGCTGGCTCACAAATAGTTTTTAAAGTTTCTTGTAAACCAAAGTAAAAATGGAAACACTGCAAGTTCCATCATTTTCCACAGAGAGAGAAAACATCTTCAATACTTAAGGCTTGAAGGAATTACTAGCCTGGTGCTGAAGATGATGGTGGGAAGGACCTCACTGGCATTGTAGGAGCAGATGCCCAGCCAGCCTTCCCTGGCTGTGTCTTGTGGTGTCTTTAAGTGCAAAGTATCAAGTATAAAACAGAAACAATGAGCGCATTTTCGGTCATCCATTCCTGGGATTCCATTTCATAATGGCGGCCAGCATGGGTATGCGCATTCCCGCCACTGGGCACTGTCATGTGGAGATGTAACTGGATACAAGTCTAGGACGTATGACCTCCTGATGGGCACGGACAAGCTCTTTAGCGGTAGATCTACTGCTGTTAGTTAATTATGAAACTGTAAGAGAAAGAAAGTTCATAGTCAAGAGTTAAAGGAAATGAATCCCATGTCAAGAGTGAATCCTCATAGCCTGCCCCTGATCATCTGCTTTGGAAACGCCTTCCTCTTCCCTGTCAGAAATCAACCATGCTTGTCTTCACACACCAGCTAAAGATCAGATAGTATGGATGGCGGCACTGACAGGCTTGTCCTAGTGACCAACAGCCTCTGGAGAATTTCAGACTTTCTGGAAAAGTGTGATGAGGCTATAACTAGATGCTAGCCTGGCTTGTACAGTGTTCTGAAGCTAAGAGAATCAAAACAGTACCGGAGCCATTACTGATGAGCCCACTCTGGTGATGTGAAATTATGACTTGAGCCTTCATTTGAGCACTAAAATAATGCCTTTTATAAACAGAAATATCAGTTGGGATCTATCACTGAAATGAATGACAAATTCATTGCTGACTTTATGTAGGTCAATGTGTGGTGTAGTGAAAGGGTGGGTGACAAGTGGGGACGGTGGGCACAGGTGGCCTTTATGGATTTTCTCATCACTGTGACAAATTCTCTTCAGGAAAGAAGTTTGTTTTGGCTGATGGAATGGACATCATCACCACAGCTGGGGAGTGAGGCAGAGCGACATTCTTGTTATGTTGTGTCCAAAGCTGGGCAGCTGTGAGCCGAATACTTACATTCAGCACACTTTGATCCTTTTCCTTTTTATTCATCCTGAGGTGCCCGCCCACGGGACGGTGCCACCATCCAGGGTTAGCTCCCTCCATCTCGTAAGACTTCTGAAATACCCTCCTCAGGATGCACCAAGAGCTGTGCCTCCTGGCTGATTCGAAACACAGTCAGGTTGGAAATGAAAATCAGCCATCATCACACTGACCATGCCACGAAAGGGAGAAAGTGAAGGTCCCACTTTTTAAAAATAAAGTTTAACAATATAAATAACAAAATTTAAGTTCTAAAATCTCAAGAGAACATGACTGTAAAGGAAGTCACAGGTTTAGCAATGCCTGTTTTAAATATGAAAATTTCTGGATGGTCAATGTATAGTAAACCTTAATCAAAATGTCTCAGTGTTTGTATTATTTGGAATTTATCATTTTGGCCACAAAATTAGGGAGCTAATTTCCTGAGAATTTATTAAAGATGTTTAACAAAAAAACTAGAGAGAAAAAAATGTCTTACATCCATGCCTGTTTTAATTAACTTACGGTTAAATAACAGTCTGTTATACTGATTATTTTTAATTATGCTGTTTTTATTGCTAGTGCTTATTTCAATACATTAAATGATATCCCTAACTAAAGTGAAACAATTTGATGCCATCCAAAGTTCTATGGGGCCTTTATAAAGTTAATTTTTCTCCAAGGTAGGAAAATATCTCCACCTCAAAGAATTGGAGCCAAAGTCATGTCAGTTTAATGAGAATGCTCAGTGATCCGAGAAAGGAATCCCTTACAGCTTTTCTGAGAGAAAAAAATATATTGCCATGAGTCTAATAAAATTTTTACTGTCCAATCAAGTCCTTAGAAATTGAGTTAATCTTCATTTTCCTCTTTCTAACTTTAGAGCAGAGAGACTAACCTTTGGATTCAGGTCCCATGGAGTTCAGCACATGGAGCTCAGAGCCTGGCAATGCTAGGACATCAGAGCCCCGGGGTTGCATGCTCTGCAGGCAAGTCTGTGAGCAGACAGTGCTTTTCCTCCGTGGCTCACATCACAGTTGGTGGTTACAAGTGTGGATGGTTATATAAGTTATATCCGTCTCTTCCGACAGACAAAGATGCACAAAAGCTGAGCACAACTGTTCTGCACAGCAGCAGGCTCTGCACCATGCCTGGCACTTACCTGGCACATATACATATACGTATACGTATACATATACATAACTGACTGCATGAGTGAAAATTAAAGCTGGGGGCTGAAGATGTAGCTTAGCTGGTGGAGGGCTTCTCTAGCATGCACGAAGCCCTGGCATCAGTCCCCAGAACCAGGAAAACCAGACACGGTGCCACATGCCCATGGTCCCAACACTTAGGAGGTAAGGCAAATAAACCAGAAGTTTAAGTTCTGGGCCAGCCTTGGATACATGAGACCCTGTTTCAAATGAAGTTAAAACTGAAAGAAAAAAAAGCAAGCCTCATCATGTCTACCACACCCTCAATCCAAATGCAGGATGCTCAGAGACTCGGGGTCCCAGTTCTTTCTATTTCAGTCTTTAGTTATGTTTTTCTACAATAGTTTAGCTAGGAGAGTGTGCTTTAAGGATGTTTAGTGTTAATCCGTACCAGTGACTATGAACAAGCCACTGCAGGAATACATAACAACTTCAACAGCAAAGGAAGCAAAGGCCCAACCTAGGAGCTGAGGGACTTTGAAGGACAAATTTCTCATAACCCCCAACCAAATCCTGTGAGAACCTCATTTGCACTCTGATAGTGTTCTAAACCTGGCATTTGGCTCCAATCTGCTTAAATTGCCCTCTCCCTGACCTAGTATCCACCTGGTTGTACTTAGAAGTACAAGGGATAGAATCCTGAGAGCTCAGAAATACTATCCTTAAAGAGAAGGGGTATTCGTTCCTGTTCCTTGCCTTCATCTCTTGGCAGAGTATCTTGATATTCCCCCCCTTTGGGTTCTTTTTCATGCATAGATAAATTAGAGTTCCCTCCATGGGGCAAGACAGTTCTTCAACATCTTAAGTTATATATGTACTAACTAGTAGCTCATACCAAAGGCTAGGTTCTCAAAGCCACCTCAGTGGTCAAAGCCACTAGAACACGTTTCTTGCAGCAGGACCACAGAGTCCCACTAACTGGTCAGGGAAGCCTTGTTCCTCTAGTCCTTCATGGTCCACAGGAGAGTTTCAGAGCAGCTCGCTGGTTGACCCACATTTCTTCCCACTGTGCTCTTTGACCAAGTTCCAAGTCTTTACACCAGTCACAGCACATTCCTCATACTTCACCCTGCCCCTTTCTTGGGAAGAATTCTAGGTCCCTAAATGAGCTGACCCTTGCCATCGGTCCCTGCCCATTCAGCATGTAGCCAGGTCAGGGTGGTGCAGCTGACTCATTTATAGCAGTGGTAACTGATAAGGCTGGGGGAGCTGGTCACTGGTCACTGGTCACTTGTCACTGGGACTATTTGCTTTGCAAACTAGATATGATAACCTAAACACGGAGAAGAAAATCTCTACAGGTGACATTACAAAGAGTGTAGGTTAGGACTTTGCACTGAGCCAGTGTGAGTGACAGCTCTGGGGGCTCCTATGGGGAATGTTGGAGCTAGGAAGAAATGATATAAAAAATTCACATAGGAAGGACAGTTACTCACATAGAGAAATCTGATTGTTAAGTAAAAGAAAGAAGAATACAGGATGTGAGCAAAGCTAAGGAGATTTGAGAGCTGTTTGGGCTGATGCTTGCCTACACTTTGCATGAGGAAGTGGGTGCTATGCCACCAAACAGACACATTGTGTTTATTTCCAGCCAAGAGCTTGGGTGTATACTGTGAGCACCTGGTCAGGATACTTCATGCCAAATCTTCCCCCTTTCCTGCTGTTTGGTACTCCGCCCACTAAATCCAGCCAGGTCTCTCTCGGTCACAGTTGTTAGCCAGTGTCCCATCACCTAAACGCTAGCTAAACTACAACTCCTAAGACTATCACTCTCAGATGACAACATCAAATAGTAAGAAGTTTCTGGACATTTATTTATTTGTGTATTTTTTTTAAAAAACATGTCTTGTTGTAGCCCAGACAGGCCTCAAATCCATGACCTTCCTTCCTATCTGTACTTCTCCAATGCTGGAATTAAGAGTGTATGTATATCACTGTACCCGGCAAAATAGCTTCTAAAATAAGCTTTCATGAGATATCCAAAACAGAACTGTTTGCTGTGAACTGGAAGCAATTTTATACAGAAATATGCTGATGAGGAGAAGAAAAATTAAGGCATTCCAGCCTCATACACTGACTTATCAGCAAAAAGCCCACTGGGTCAGTAAAGTGCTCTGTGAACATTAACCATTTACCGAGACTTGCTGAGTTTGCTATACAATGAACAGTATTAGTAAAGGAGCCTTCTGGACCACACTTGCACTAGGTACCTGAGATGAATTAGTTGAATTTCTGTCCACAGAGACAAAGACAGTATCAGGCACCGTGGTAGGTGTAGCTGACAAGCTATAATGTTCTCCTAGCTTCTAGTGTTTATAGTTTAATAGGCAAGAGATACAGCGTGAGACAGTCTGAAAAGGACTTTGTCAGATGAATAGTGAGGGTGGTACCCAGAGGCAGGATTACTGCCAGCAACCAGGGAGAGCTTCTGGAAGAATTGATGTCTCATCTGGGGAGAAAACACTGAGCAGGCACTGTCCAAAGGGACTGAATGGGGAAGTTGGATCTCAAGCGCAGTGCTGACACAGGCCCGTGGGTTAAAATTCACCCTGGTAACAGCACTTGTGGGCTTAGTGCCAGAACAGCAGAAACTCACAGCTAGACAGGCAGATGTCTTGTCCTACTTACTACCCCAGGCCTCTGGATGCACCTGCTGTCTTTAGCTACTCCAGGCCCCCTGTTAGGATGGACAGAGCAGATGAGAAAGGAGGACTGAACAATGTCACAAGCCAATCCTTGGCATTTCATCCTGGAGTCCAAAGGCCTCCAACCAGCGCGCCCTTCAAAGTCACAGGAGAATTCTTGTATATCGTTTTTCTTTTCAGGACAAGTGCTGGTATCCAAAAAGGCATACAGGAAGTACAGTTGTTTCTGTAGGCTTTTTTTCCTGAAAGGCTCAGTGTGTTTAGAAGCGGTGTTTAGAGCAGACCCATCACGAATACCTTTACTTGCAAAACTGGCCACTGGCTTTACGTGGCCAAGTACATCTTAGATCAGAGACAGGCAGAGAATGTCAGAGAAGAAAGACCTTGGTAAGCATCTGTTGTCCTTCCAGCCCTGTACACAAGTCAAAGCACTGCCAGGATAAAGCTAAGTGACTGACGTAAGTGCCCATTACTAAGTATATTTATTTACGTCCCAAACGGCCAAAGGCAAACATTGTGGGGATTAATACAATTACAAAGCAAACACTTGACTCTTTTTCTATACTCACCGGGGTTGGGAGCCTTCTTTCTAGACTTCAGGCCACCCACCCCTACCCGGTCACAGTTAGGACTTCTTGGGCAATGTAAAGTCTTTTCTATGGGGAGAAAGGTGACATGCAGATATATAGACATCCGTCTATTAGAGGCCTGTAATTTATCAGGCGGCAAAAGATGTCACTGCTACAGCTTTCCCTTTCATTCAAGCCCAGGATTTAAGCTTACCCAGCTGCATGCTCACCAGGAAAGGACACCATCATCGGAAGGCTGTAGCTAAGCTGTTGAATGTACTAGCATGCTATACTCGAAGGTAGAGTGCTCACATACCCAGTTGACTGGCATGAATACCTCACGAAACATGGACAGAGCCTCTCTGTGCCCATGTGTTCCCCTTCTCCGAATTTCTTCCCCACATGTGGCAACGTTCGCAGAGCCCGCCATTTTCAGGAGTCATTTCTGACATGGTCCTTTTCATCCTTTAGCAAAGCTAACTTGATATCAATGGGCTCCAAACAAACCCCCACAGATTCCCTTCACAACCTCACAGACGGTTCACCCTGACCTAATTCTTCCCCACAGTTCTATTATGGTGGGATTGCAGACTGTTTGGTTGGAACCCTTGCTCATCCCCTGCAAAAGCCAAGAAACCCAGTTTGTTCTTCTTCCCCCAGCCCTGCCTGGAAAGAGAAAACTCGAGGCTAAAACATCATCTCCCCATCTCCACATTTGGCTACTCGACCTATTAAGAGCTCAGCTTCTTTGCCTTATATGGGCACAATCCCACCCCTGGCTCGTATGTCACCACCCCATGTCCCAAACCTATAAAACCTCCTTGCTTTAGCCCTGACCTCCACCTGTGAGATCGCTGGACTCGCAGAGAGCTACCTCTCAATAAACCCACCGTTATGCTACTGATTAGGCTCCAATTGGTTCATTTCTTCAGTGGATAAACCTATCGAGGACTACCAATGGCCTGACCAGTTCCAACTCCCGTAAGCCGAAAGGACAGAAGGGCATACTTTGTTTCCACCATCCCTTCTTCAGCAGAACCTGTTCTAAGTTCATTCCCTTACCACTTGCCTCTCCCACCCTGTGGTACCACTGCCACCACAAGGAAAAGTCCAAGTCAGAGATGAGCTAATGAGCTAAGAACGAGGCTAACTGCTTGCTGAATCTTCAGTGTTCTCATGGATACCATTGCCTTTGGAGCTGCCTGCGGTCTGCATGGCTTCGCTGTGCCTATGCTTCCTGACCGGGTCACCCATCCCACCACAGCTCTCCAGTGAGTGAGAGAAATAATGTGTCATTCTAGTCTTTATGTTTCACTTTCTTCCCACCCTAAATAGAGCAGAGATAGTGGCTGAATATAAGTCAAAACCAGCAAGAAGACGGTCAATACCTCTTTCTCCCTAAGTGCCTCTTCTAGCTCAGGGCAGTAGTTATGAGATCTTCCATAGAGCTAGATACAGCCCAAGTTCAGCCCAAGTTCATACCACAAATTCACATCTTTTAGCCCTTAAGCACATTGCCTGGCATCTGTTCCTGTATCTCTTCATAAGAAATAGGAAAGAAATCGTGATATTCTGTTAAGGTTGTCATGAGGAACTGTATATGTTTAAGACACACAGCACACAGCAAACCATAATTAACACTGGCCATTCAAACACCAAGAGAGATACACTTCATCTCAGACTTTACAGGTTGCTATGCTAAAAAATAAAATTAATTTATAATTTAAATAATTCTTGGTTTTACCTTGATTTAGCTTTCAAGATGACCATTGCTGCTGTTTGGTTTTAATGTTTGGGGGCTTGAGAAATCTTGAGGGCTATACTCTAGAAAAACTACACCCAGATGAGAGATATAGTTATAGATATAGTTATAACTAACTATAAAGCTGGGTGTTTCTTTTCATCACGAATGTGAAAGGACTAGGAATCAGGCAAGTTCTCCTGGAATTTCTGTGTGGAAAGATGAATCGTCCAGACAGGGCAAGAGCCCTGCTAACCTATAAATAAATCTCTTTCTTCAAATCATGTTATTAGAATTCAGCCTTTTACGTAGCGACTTTTTATAGAAATAATTGATGTCATTATAGCTCCAGAATCCTTAGTCCTACAAGGAAATGGCTTCCTCTATCACTTGCTGCCAAAATTATGTTCTTCCCTTGACTAAATGGTATTAAGTGTTTAGTCAAAGAGCAACAATCAGTGCAAGATCAGTCTGGGGCAGTCAGCAAAGCATCATGCCTGCTACACAGTGAGCACCTATACACTGACTAAATGGGTCAAAGAACCAGGTCAATATTGAAGCAGTGAGCTATGGCAGGAAAAAAATGTATTTTGCTTGGGAATAGCAGGAGAAGATCTTACCAGAGATCTTAATCCCAGAGTTATTATTTCTCTACATAAAGCCAAGAAGTTACAGAGAACCTGTGTCCTACCGCGCCATGGCTGTTTACAGACAGTTACAGACATTCTATTGAGAACAGCTGAGCAGAAGGCACACGGGAAGGCATGAACACAGCAAAGGAGCTACGTTTGCAGCATGCCTGACATTTGCTCAAATCGGGCAGCAGGATAATCACGGTCAAGCTTAATCAGTTTTCCATTTTATGGCCACCAAGACAATGAAGGCCTGTATTTTATTAGCTGTGAACACATAAATATCAAATTCTAGGACCTGTTTCTGCGTAAGACTTCCTTCTCTTTTCAGCCTAAGTTATCAATCTTTGGAATATGGGTAAGGTCAGTCTGAGGGTGTTCCACAAAACATCATGTCTACTATACAGCTAGCACCTACATACTGGCTAAAATGATCAAAGAGACAGGACGATAGTGAAATAACGAGATGTTGCAGAAGAAGTCATATGTATAGGGGTCTCAGCTTTCCCGTTTTCCAGGTCCTGAGCCTGGTCTCAAAAAGCTCTCTGTTCCTGCTATCAATTTCACCAGCTCAATGGTTGCTCGCTGTATTTCATGATGGATTCAGGCTCCTCTATGCTAACATCATTTTGCTAATGGATAGGGTTTTTTTTTTCTCTCCCTGAGAAGTGTTGGCTGTGAGTCCTTCCTGTCTAACTACAAATACCAGGCCACTTGGTTGACATAGGAGACCCATGTTTTATCAAAACTCTAATGATCAATTGTTTTGAGGGGACTGGTGAATACCACAGCAATTTTGAAGGAAATGTGAGTACACACATGGATGGTTTCGTCTCCTAGTCGGCCCGCCAGTCACCGTTACCTTCTGGTCTGACGACCCCATTGTCCAACACAGCCAGCAGCTAGTGTGAGCCTTCTCCAGATTCTCTCTCCAGCCAGCTCCACTTTCCTCAGCATGTCTAGGAAGGCTGCTCTCCGTGCTCCCTGTGCTGCCCCAGAGGGGAAATCACCATCATCTTATAAAAGCTACCTGCCTACAAACAACAAGACCATTTCCCTTTAGTTCGAATCTATTTCTAAAATAGTTTACTTCTTTGAGACTCTTGTACACGAACACTGCATTTATGTCGCTTCCATCCCACCCCTCCCCTCTGACTCCTCCCATGTCGCCCTCCCTACTCCCACTCAATGTATTACTTCCTCTATAATTATTGTTACATGTATGTGTATGCATGCACACACATATATGTGCATGCATACAAACGACTGAGGCTAGAGTTGCCTTCTGTGTATTTTGAGCTCCTACAGTAGAGAGCTGTAGATTTCTGTATTCACCTCCATTTACAAAAAGAAAATGAAGCCCCTTAGATGGGAAGTGAGAGCTATATGTATCTGTGGGCATAAGGCTAAGTATTAGTATACAGTTAGAGAGTATAATGGTTCAGGAAAGTAGAAATATGGTAGGAATAGGTTCTCCTCTAGGGTCTGTGATCTCACTAGCCATGGGTGACTATATAGGCTTATAGTGGCAGGCATGAATTCACTCCTACAAAGCAGGGCCTAAGTTCAGTTAGACAGGTATAGGTTGTCACCAAGACACACATGCCACTATCACGCCATCGGGGATATAATTCTACCCCTGTAGTTGCTGTGGTTGGCAGTTTTTCAGCTGGGTAGGACTACTGTTTTCTTCCTTGGCATCTTGCAGAGAATCTTCCAGTCCTATGATAGCTAGTCCTTGGGTAGCAGGTTTCTAGGTCAATTCCAGCTCAATTCTTCCAAGTTCTTTGCCAGAAGTATGTGGTGTCTCTAGCAATAGTGTCTTACCTTCAATATCTATTAACAACCAGGAGCAATGACAATAGCCTGTATTGTTTGGAGAATCAGAACTTTTTAAATATTTCCTTCCTTTCCCATTGTTTCCCCTTTCTTCCTTCATCTTATAACTTGTTTTGTAAATGTCATCTCTTTGTAATTATCTTGGAACAGAAAGGGAAAGTCACCATGGACTGTGTGTGTTTTGAAAAAAAGTTGACTGCACATTTAATATGCATTAGTATGGAGCTCCCATATCTATTGTGATATATTATATGTAAGAATGGAGTATCTTTTTAAGCTTGTTCATTCTTTTCATATACGCACACAAGTGTGCTCCAATCATATCCCCCATAATCCTTCTCTTCCTCTTACCCTTCCACTTCTTCCCATCTACCGCCTACTGTGTGTGCAATTGCATGTGTGTGCCTGTGTACGTGTGTGTATGTGCATGTATGCATTGTGCATGTGTGCATATGTGCGTGCACGTGTGTGTGCGTGTGTGTGCCTGTGTGCACGTGTGTGTGCATGCATGCCTGTGTTCCACTGCATTTAATGCCTACCATGAGAATGGTGGAGGTTATTTACTAGTGGCTGCACTATGGAGAAAAATGATTTCTCCTTACGTAGCAACCATTAATCTTCTAAGCTCCGCAGGGACAGGTAAGGCCTCATATATCTTTGATGGTATGTAAATAGGCCCAACTTTGTGCAGCTCTTGAGTAGGTAGCCACGGGTGCTATGAATTCGTTGGTGCAACAGCTATGTCATATGCAGACAGAATGTTTCATAACACACCTCCCCATCTTTCATCTCCTATACTCTTTCTGTTCTCACTTCCATAATGTTCCTTGAGCCTTGGACCACGACAGAAATGTCCTCCTCTGTTTAGAGCTGATCACTGAGCAGCTATGGAGTGCTAATTCCAGAAATATGCATAACAATTATATATTTTTTTAAATTGAAGGTTTTATAGTATTTGAGTTTTTCTACCCAAGATATTAATTGTGATCACTAGTGAAATAGTTCTAGTGTGGGTGTAGGCAAGAACGTAGAATCCCACAAGAGGCAAGAAAATCTGCAGTGATTTGGAGCCAAAAGCAGGTGCTAACATCTCCCACCAACTTGCATATAAAGTAGCTGAAGTCATATTTTTAGACTTTCAGATTGGGTATCTCAAAGTACACCTGAATCAATTTGGAAAGAAGATGGATTTTGCAATTAAAGGCTGATAACTTAGTCTCTAAGAGTCAACTAAATGGAAATAAACTTTGTGCTTTCTTTGTTCTACGCTGCTTTCTTTCTAAATCTGAAAATTCTTAATATAGCCATGGCATTGCAGGAAGACCAATAACATCAAGACTCTTAAAGACAGAAGACTGACGCTCATTAATAACGGTGACTTGTTGAAAGCTAGATGCTTACTTAAAACATCTTGAAGGAATGTTGGGGAGATCTCTGCTGCGGCTTACTCAAAGCTTAATGCTTAACCCCGCTCTGGTCCAGTGCCTTCAGGTCTGCCTGTGGCATGTTCTCAAGCCTCCAGCCTTAATGGGTCATTCGTTACACTGGGTTTTTCTTAGCCTACCACTTCTTCAGAATTCAAGACTTATTGCCAACATTCTCACTTTCCACAAGATTAATCTAGGAGTATGGGGACCTGCTGTACTTTGCAAATGTTCAGTAATTATAATTACACACTTCAAACTCTGAACTACAGGAGATATTAATCAAAAAGGACAAAAGGCAAAGCAAAAATGTACAGTCATAATTAATGACTTTTAACTGTTCTCCATTTCTGAAAATTAAAAGATTATGGCTCAGATAAAGTATTAGAATAAAAATAAATGATCGTTTTTATTAACTAAAGTTATTCTTTGTCAATTCCATATACATTTACCATGCGTATCAATTACTCTCATGCTTTTCCCCTCTCATTTCCCTGTTAACCCTCTCTCCTTCCTACAAACTCCTCTCTTACATTCGTGCCTTTTGTTTGATTTTGTTTTATGACCCACACTTAGTTTAACCACAGCTATCTGTGTCACCATGAATTTGGAATCATCTACTGGAACACGGTCAGCTCACTAGAATATATGCAACTAAAAACAATGGCTCCCTGTGTCCTGGACCCTATCAATAATCAGTATTTCAGTAGAGAAAGATAGGACCCTGCGAGCCCCTCTCTATCCATGACTGACAGTTGACTGGACCAGTCTTGTACAGGGCCATTGTATGTAAAAGCAGCTACTGTGAGTTCATGGTTTCAATGGTTGTGACCTTTCTAGAAACTGGCAACTCATGGCCCTCCCTACCTCCAGCATTTTCATCCCTTCTGCCTCCGCTTCTAAAGTATTCCCTGAGGCTAAATGTTTTATTTAGGGCTGAGCATTCAACAGTCATTTATTCTTGACACCTTGAGGGAAAACACAGAAATTATCTTTAATGAAAGGTTTTTTTGTTTAATTCCAGTGGCTTCGCATAAGCTATCCAACTTAGTCTTCCAACAATCCTGCAAAGTAGATATTATTTTCCTCATTTTGCTTGTAATGAAATTGTGACCAGAGAAGTTAGTTCCTCCAATTAGTATTTACTAGCTGCACATCTAAGCATTATACTTTATATATAAAACAAGTCTCAAATCCAGGAGCGTCTATTCAACGTCATCCTAGAAGCCTTTAAATAATCATAAAATATATGCCCTAAAAATAACTGAAGAGTGCCACTATTGGAACCAGTGATCAATATTTTCTCTTTAACAAGAATAATGTAGTTAAATATACATTATTGACTATGCTTATTCAAAAAGGAGAAATTGTCCAAGATCAGTAATTCTAAGCTTGGCATATCATCAAAAATTTCTGGAGAGCACTTAAAAAATATTCCCTAGGCCTCATCCCAAGCACATTGAGTCAGAGCCTCTGTGAACGGTCACAGATCTCTATAGATACATCTCTCAAGGTAGTTTCAAATCTCATCCAATTAGGGAACAAAAAAGCAATGTGACCGTTGGAAATACCATGAATTATAGGTTTCCCAAATTCAGCAGCATGCTTTGCTTCCTTTCAACCTAATATACACCTGCAGGGTAGGATGTAGGATTGTCATTTTATCTTCCCTGGATATGGGCACAAACCATTTCAATGGGGAAAGGAAATTCAAAATCCTCAGTCATCCTCTGTGGTGGTTTGAATATGCTTGGCCCCTGGACAGTGGCACTGTTAGGAGCTGTGGCCTTGTTGGAGGAAGTGTATCTCTGTGTAGGTGGGCTTTGAGGTCCTATGCTCAGGCTCTGCCTAATGTGAAAGAGAACCTCTTCCTCCTGGCTGCCTTCAGATCAAGATGTTGAACTCTCAGCTCTTCCAGCACGGTGCCTGCCTGGATTCTGTGATGCTTCCTGTTGTGATGATAATGGACTGAACTTCTGAACCTATAAGCCAGACTCAATTAAATGTTCTCCTTTATAAGAGTTGGTCATGGTGTCTTTTCACAGCAGTAAAACCCAAACTAAGACATCATCTTAGGTTAAAAAAACAACAAAACAGCAACAAAAAAACATGTCACTTAAGGCAAAATAAAACATGTTTGTATACACAGCATAAAGGGGTAGATACTGCACCCCTCCCAAGGCTCTGGCGCCATTGTGGAAGAGGAGGCGAGGAGTATAAAAACAGAAGTGGAGGATGACTGCAAGAAAATATGTAGCAGGTAGCTACACATATGAAGTCATGGACACTGTGGCCGCATGCACAAGACCTGTGCAAGCACAAGCCAGACCAAGTTTCAGCACGGAGAGGAAAGTTGAGCACACCATCCCACTCTTAGCTGTGGAGCAAATGGCAATAGTTAGCAGATGAGAGTGGAAGAGACATTTTTCTCTGAGAGTGTATTCCCCTGATGATTACAAATGTCCCCATGGAAGGCCAGATATCCAGAAATATTTGGGCAGCTCAAATTGGTCTTAAAGGGTGTTTTTTTTTTTTTTTTTTTTTTTTAAAGGATATGAAGTTAGTTGGAAAGAGAACTGGGTTGGATCTAAGAGGAGCTGGCTGATGAGCAAGATCAAAATTCACGTTTTACCAACTCCATTCTCTGAGAACTAATAAAAATAAGAGAATGTAAACATCCCCTACTGGACCTCCTTCTCCCCTCACCTCACTTGGGAAGCGCTAGTTGGATAGCATTGTTAGCTGAGTTGTATCCTTGAAAATCCATGTGCTGTATGTGACTACAGGCACAAGACCACAAGACTTGTACAAGAACAATCCGGCATGGATGAGGGGAAGGCTTGCGAAGTCCTGCCCCTTTCTGAGAAATTATAAGTCATCGATGGATGCTGAGGACGGAGAGTACTAAATAGACTCAGTGGGGACAGGATATGAAATCATGAATAAAATGTTGCAGGGGTAATGGGAGAAGTTGGGGGAGAGAAAAAGGAAGACAAATTTGGTCCAAATATATTATATGCATGTATGACTATTAAATAACTACTTTAAAAAAAAAGAATCAATATACTGACCCTTATTCCCCATATATCTCAGAATGTAGTCAGGGAAATCAACTTTTGCAGACTGAAAGATGAGATCCTGTGGAAGTAGAGCATACCCCTAACCAAACATGGTGGATGTATTTAAAGGAGAAGGACACTTTGACACAGACACACAGCAAGAACTCCACGTGAAAACGTGTCCAGAGTGGAAGACAATCCTCAAAGTCAGGAATTACAAGGATAACCACAAACTACTAGAAACTAGGCAGCAGGTGTGGTACAGATCTTTCCCCAACTCTCTTAGAACAATGAGATATTAAATACATTTCTGTTGTTTAAGCTATGTAGGGTGTGGTTTATCACAACACACGTAGAAGCTAAGACAGACAGGAAGTACTTGGACGGTCAGATCCCTGGTTACCATTTGGAGTAGGGGACAAGGACATAAGAAATGTCTTCATTATCAAATTTCTGAAAACAACTGGGACAGCGCTCTGAGGAATTACAAGCATCTCTACAGTCAAGTGACTCAGGTCAGGCTTGTGTTTGAAGCTCTGAGGAAAAATACCAGCAGAAAGAAAGAAAAGAAGAGAGAGAGAGAGAGAGGAAGGGAAGGGGAGGAAGGTGAAGGGAAGAAAGAAATCTAGCAGGAAATGACATGTATTACCATTAATCTTTTTCTTCCTAATATTTATTCCCTATATACTAGAAAAGTTTATTTAACAAAGTTGTCTAAAATAGATACGCAATAACCAAAATATCTTCCTGTACACTCCCAATATGATGCCCTGGTATGCCTAGGCTTCTGGGATTGTGGTCTTCCCCCTTTTCTCCTGCTGTCTACTCTAACATGTAGAAGCAGCCATATCTTGGTTATATAGCCGATATCAGATGATGAAGACGTTCCCAAAAGAACTCAAGATACAAATTGGTTTATGAACACCATGGCTGTTGAATTAAAAATATCTCAGAGCATGAAGGGTTTCTGAGACATGTGTCATGGCCTCACTGAGACATGTCTAGACCACAGCCTTACTCTCATGCCCACAGGTTTGGTCGGCAAGTACTTTGGGCTTATTACCCTCAAATAATATTCTTACCTTCCATATTTTAATAAAAAAATTTATAAAACCACCATTTTGTGCAAATTTTAATTGTTCACATTATATAATCTGTTTTGGGGTTACATCCTTGACTTTTATGAAGCAAGGGCCAGATATGTGACCGTTAAAAACATCTAAAAGTATAAACAGATTATGTCAACATGACTAATGCTGAACCAATTTTGTAATATTTCTGAATGTTTTAGAATATTTGGTAACTTAATCCACCAAAGATCCTTGCATATTTTTTCTCATCTTGTTGTATCATGCCATGTATGTTTTAAAGGCAGTCAACATGAACTCTCTACCACAGGAATCCACACATTGACTATTTGGTCTCAAATGACGGGACAGAGGAGAGGTTGTATAAACCTTGGAACTTGGCTTCAAGTCTGACGTCACATCCATAGCAAGACTTCAATCCAGAATGCTGCAATTGCACACGGTATGCTTTCTTGTGCTAGAATAATTCAATGGAACAGTCGTTAACAGAACAAGTAGAAGAAAAAATCCATAGAAACAATTTGCAATTATGCCACAGATTTAACTTGCCGTCCACCAAACAAAGCAAACCTCCCAGTGGAGGAATGCAGGCCGTTTATATATGAGGGCAATTAAATCAAACATAATTACACTTTTTTTCCAACCTGACTGATTCATCATTGCTTATCCTCAAAGCCACAGGCTAGCCATGGTGAAATCCTGTTATGTAATATTACCCCAATGGTTTTCTGGAGAAAGATGAAGGCAGATTCTTAGTTCCAGTCCAGTTTGTGATCTGGGTTGGTTCAACATGGTTAGAAGTATCTACAGCATGGTCTTCAAGCTCTGATTCCTTTCAGCCTCAATGTCCACAGCAAAACCTTTCTCCTTCTCGAAACAAAGGACTCTTTTTTTTTTTTTTTTTTTTGGTTTTTCGAGACAGGGTTTCTCTGTGTAGCCCTGGCTGTCCTGGAACTCACTCTGTAGACCAGGCTGGCCTCGAACTCAGAAATCCACCTGCCTCTGCCTCCCGAGTGCTGGGATTAAAGGCATGTGCCACCACTGCCCGGCACTAAGGACTCTTTTAAAAAGAAAAATATACACAAATATTTCCTCTGAGGTCACCAGGAACCAGGAACTGTTCTGTGTCCTAAAAGATAAAAGGGGGCCAGTGTGGGCATGTCTCCATGGTGTTTTCTTTCCATGGTGAGAGGTACCGTCCCCAGTAAGTGAATGGTGTGTGTTTGATCTTCTGTACACCACGGTTCCAGTGTGGAATTGTCACTGATAGCTGCTTCCCTTGTATTGAACAGAGTCCATCTGAGTAACCCTTAGCAACATGCTATGAACATAAGTGGAATGTACAACCTCCAACAAGCATTTTAAGAACCTGGTGTGCTCTCTTGTTATTCTTCCCCTGGATCCTCCACAGTACAGAGGATTCTGAATTCCTGAGGACTGAGCCTCCTCAGACTAGAAGCATATGGGTGCCTGAATCCCAGGCAAAGGAAGACCAGTCACTGACTAGCAATGAGCTGTTAAAGAAGCATGTAAAACCCATGAGATCCGTTCACTTGCAGAGATACATGGGTGCTCATGCTTACTGGGTTAGTCATTGAGCAACATTGTAGAGTGGATGGCCATAACCACCATGGAGAACAAACAATGGGACACAGGAAACAAGGAACGTTACAGATGGAAATTATTAATCTGAATGGAGTGCCCAAGAAAGACCTCCTCATCCAGTTACATGAGCAGAGTGGAATCAAGTATTGATTGTAATACATATGTTGTATTACACCCAAAGAATGTTGTTAAGAACAAGATGGGGGCTTATGGAACTAAACCCAGGTCTTCTGAAAGGACACAAAGTACTCTTGACTGCTGGGACATCTCTCCGGCACTCTTGTATACCTTTGCATTTACACACAAGGAATGTGCTTTGACCTAGTTCCTCTCCCCTCATTTCCCTTCCTGTTGTCCCCATTTCTTCTCCCCATGATCCTTGTCTTCACAAACATAGCCCCTATTTCTGCTTGCCATTTTTTAAAAAGTTGTCTTTAGTAACAGGGTAATAGGGAGAGTCAAGGCAGTGATCTTTTTTGTTAAAAAAAAAAAAAAAACAAATATACTGGACATATATTTCATGTAGATGGCAGTGGTTTAGAGGAACATTAAGGGTGGAGACGAAAGAGAAGTCTATCCAGACTCTCCTTCCAAGGGAAAGATAACAGCACACAAGTAAAGGAGCTGGCTTTGGGTGGGAGATGGACCACCTCAACAGTGGCAGAGAGAGATAAGATCTGGCTAGGGTGTCGGATGGGGGCTGGGAGGAGTGCTGTATAGCAGTGTAGAAGCTGGCAAAAGTCCCCTCTGCTGGTTCTACTTTCTCACTGAAACAACTACCCTGAAAGTTTCCAGAATTTAGTCATCCCGAGTCCAACCAGACCAAGTGGATGTGTGTGCAGCTCCGGCCTGTGGCGGCTGCTCTGGTAGAATGCATACATTTGGAGAAACCTTGGGTTCAAGGTGTTTGAATGTTTAAGAGAAAGTGAGGGATGGGCTGGTGTACTGGGGGCCTGAAATAACGGTGCTGACATTCATAAGACTTTGTTTGGGCGACTGAGATCACAAAGGGGATGGGGACATCACAGGAAGACAGCCAGCTTGATGAGCTCCTGGACCTTTTGAGACTCACGAATGATCAAAGTCAGGGTCCTAAGGGAGGGGATCTTGAAAGCTAACAGTAGTAAGACTTGGCAGAATGATGCAGACTATAAGAATGGTTAGCATTCCTTGCAAAGCGGAGCACTTCAGATTTACTTTGAAATCTACTCTTTGTTAGAGTAACACTTAACTTCTCATTGTTCAGTCTCTAGGGGAGGCGGATCCCTTGTTCATCTTCCCGCGTCCTTCACCCTGAACGGAATCTGCTATGCCTTGAACGGAATCTGCTATGCCCATACTACATGTGGTCCTCTTACAAGTCCTTCTCAAGCTTGTGGTGTTAAAGTTGATAGTACTCAGCTCACCTCCCCTTCCTGGCCCATAACCAAGCAGCTACCTCAGAACATTCTAGCCCGTGTCCACCCACGGCTGCCCCACTCAAATCCACTTTCCAGTCAGGGCAATTGCCTTAGAAGTCTAAACTGGGTCATACTATCCTCCTGCTTCATGGAGTTTCCAATTGCTCTTAAAGAGCACATTCTTTCCATTAGATCTATGGCCCTGCAGGTTCAACTTGCAGCTATCTGGGCCTCACGGCTCACTGTCTCCTCTGTTTATTCCCTGGGCCTCACAGGACTGCCAAGGTTTTTCCTGAGCCCAGCACCTTCTCAAACACGTTTCCCCAGCCTGGCATTCTTCCCACCCTTTAGCCATCAGTGCATACACACTCAAGGATGCTGCCTGCCGTCCCAAGCTCGCTGAGAAAGCATGGCCACACCTTCACACATCACCTTATCCCACAGTTCTCAGCGGCTCCCGTGACTATATTGTCATTCTTATGGCTGCTTAGTTGTGTTCTCACAAGATGCTTAAACTCTCATGAACACAATGAGCACATGGCTCTTTTTACTGTGATTCTCAGCATCTCTCATGGTCATTGACTCACACAAGAATATTTCTTCACTGGGTGAATTCTTTAAATTAATAAATACAAGGTTCTAAAGTTTTACTTGATAGTCTCTAAAATACAGCAAATTTGTTTGCCCTGGGTACTTATAATTCATATGCTAAAAAACAACATGGTCAAATGCATGCTTGTGCACATGCACACACACATACACGAGAGAGAGAGAGAGAGAGAGAGAGAGAGAGAGAGAGAGAGAGAGAGCTTTAATGTGTTTCCACACAGATCATTAAAAATACTTAACCAGACAAGTTAGCTGTAGTTTGAAACTTACAACCTAAACCTTAATTCCTAAAGTGAAAATCATGTGTGCATAGTTAAGCCACACACAGTTCCTTCCTTGCAGAACTGTGTATGAAGACCTCATCTCAGGAGTAGAAGCCATGTTCACTGGGGTTTCCCTGCAGAGAATATACTGATAGAACAGTAAAGGAAAAAGTGGTTTTGTGGATGCAATTGAGAACCACTTCCTAAGCTTATCCTGCAAATTATCTATTTTTTACATCACAATATATTTTTTTTTATACTATATGCACTTGTGTGATGAGAATACATAAAATTTTAGGGGTGTTATCTACTTGCTCACTTTCTCTGACAAACAAAATATAAATGGCAGGCACGTAAAAGTATACAAAATAAGGCAAATAATAGATTGTTGTGGATTGCTGTTAGTATTTTCTGCTCCCTCAAGAGGGGTGTCCGTACTCAGGTGAAATCTTAATTGGTCAGATAAGGCTAGAGCCTGTGACTGGGCAGTGGAAGGAAAGGCAGAGCTGAAAGTTTTTTTTTTGTTTTTGTTTTTTGTTTTTTTGATACTTTATTTACATTTCCAATGTTTCCCCTTTCTGGGTCTCCTCTTTGGAAACCCCCTATCCCCTCCCCCTCCCCGCCTCTGTGAGGGAATTCCTCCTCCCACCTACCCGCCCACCCATTCCCATATTCCCACCTTGACATTCCCCTTTACTGGGACCTCTAGCACCCTCAGGCCCAAAGTCCTCTCCTTTCTCCCTGATGGCCATCAAGGTGATTCCTCTGCCTCATATGTAGTCCAAACCATGGGTCAATAGATGTGTATTCTTTGGTTAGTGGTCTGAACTAGAGGACGACCGGGGGGGGGGGTCAGGCCCATTGATGCTCTTAGAGCTGAAAGTTTTAGAGAGGGGAAAGAGGAAGAAGGTAGACAAGAGAGAGGACAGAGAGAAGATGGAGGAAAAGGAAGATGAACCAGAACCACATGGCCTGAAAGAGCTGCAAGTAGCTAGGGATTTCATAGATGGGCAACAGAGTAATGTACGTTTGTCCAATCTAGGTGTGCAGTTTGTATTTATATCAGTTGGGTTTTGTGTTCTTTGTGCAGACATTTTGGGGTTGGAGATTTACCATTATAAATCTGGTTGGTATATTATAAGTCTCTAGTGTTATCGTTATGGGGCTAAGGGGACCTGAGTGAGTAGCACCTGGCTTTCTGCAGGCTAGCCAGAGGGGGTGGATGGCCTGGGAAGTGCAAGTGGCTTGGCAGCAAGCTGGCCGCAGGAACCCGGGCAAGACCACCGATGCATAGCCAGACTTAGCGTGGTTTGATTTTTTTAAAACTACACACTAAAATAGATGCACAGCTGAGCATATTCTTTTCTTGGTCTTCAATTAAGAAAACCAACCGCAAGGTGAGAAATCCTTAAAATGCTTCCTCTTTGTTATTAAAAGGGTTTATCAGATCTTGAGGCATAGCTCAAACAGTTAAGAGGAGTCTGGGCTGTCCCAGAGGATTCCAGTTCAGTCCCCAGCACCCATGTGGCAGCTCACAGCTGTCTGTAACTCTAGTCTCAGGGGGTCTGACACCCTCTTCTGGCCTTTTGGGCACCAGGTACATGTGTGTATATATCCAGGCAAAACACTCATACACACATAAAAATACACAAATAATGTTTTTTAAAAAGATTTTATGTAGAAACCTCTTTGTAGAGGATGAGCTTCATAGTGCACACCTATAGCTTGCACACTTTGGGAGCAGAAATAGAAGTTCTTGTCCCGCGCGCTGTTTGGTCTCGCCAGCAAGAACCCACGCGGACACACGGATCCTTCTGCAGCAATGCGTTTATTGCATGATGAAAAGAGGAAGACCCTGGGGCCCCAGAATGGCGCTGCTTATATAGCCCTGAGGCAACGTGTCCTCCACTGGTTGGCGCGCCCCTGGGAGTGGGCGGTGATTAGTCATGTACACCCATAATGCGCAAGCGCTTCGGGCGAGCCACCCCGCGCTATCCACAAGTTTCCTCAGAGCGACAGCGGAAGTCAGCGCCATCTTGTAATGGCGAATACTCTAACCGCTCCCTACATCTCCCCCCATTCTTTCAAGTAAGAAGGAGAGGGGGGTCAGCTGGGTTAAATAGGCCACACCTCCCTACAGTGGTATCAAAACACAG
>CM052717.1:39562555-39595293 GCA_028551405.1 Uromys caudimaculatus | reverse complement strand
CTCTCTCCCAGGCCCTCATGGCCTCTCTTTCTCTCTCCCAGGCCTTCTTGGCCTCTCTTTCTCTCTCCCAGGCCCTTTTGGCCTCTCTTTCTCTCTCCCAGAGCGCTCTTTCCCCTTTCTCTCATTTCTTTGGACTCGAGGTCCTCAGAAAGGCCTTGTTTCTTAGGCATGCCTTTTCCTTTCCTTCTGTCTCGCTCTGTTTCTGACATGCTGTCCTGCAAATCCTCCATTGCCCCCGGTCCCGCCATTACTGTCTGGCGGCAGTTCTCCTCCTCCAAACATGATTTTACCAGCTTCCACAAAGACATGGTTCCCATAAAGAGGGCGAGTGCGGGCCGATACCATAAGGATAGCTTCTATCATGTCAGCCGATTGTGGAAGAAAGTGGGGGAAAAGGTCACGGACAGACATACATCTCAGAGCTTGCCTTCAGTCCTGCAGTTCTGAATCTACTCCGCAGAAGCGGAGGGTCTCCTCCGGCGCTGGCGATGATGAAGTCGCTATTCCCGGGTTTCGGCACCAGTTGTCCCGCGCGCTGTTTGGTCTCGCCAGCAAGAACCCACACGGACACACGGATCCTTCTGCAGCAATGCGTTTATTGCATGATGAAAAGAGGAAGACCCTGGGGCCCCAGAATGGCACTGCTTATATAGCCCTGAGGCAACATGTCCTCCACTGGTTGGCACGCCCCGGGAGTGGGCGGTGATTAGTCATGTACACCCATAATGCGCAAGCGCTTCGGGCGAGCCACCCCGCGCTATCCACAAGTTTCCTCAGAGCGACAGCGGAAGTCAGCGCCATCTTGTAATGGCGAATACTCTAACCGCTCCCTACAAGTTCTACTATGAGTTGAGGTCAGTCTGGTCTATGTAGCAAGTTCAAGCCACGTGGGGGCTACATAGCCAGACTCTGAAAACCACAAAGAATAGGCAATATTTTCAAGAAATTTTTATAATGGTTTAATTTTTATCAAAGAAAGACCATTTTAACAAAGTAATGATTTCCAGTGCTACATGTCGCTTTTTTTTTTTTCCAACCTGTCAACAAGAGATAATCTGCCACTATTCTTTGACACTTAAGAAGGGCGATGCAGTCCACGTTCATGTAGTAGCTCTGCAGAGGGGCCCAGTGAACGGGCCCTTGCGCCGGCATCAGCCACTCGGATCTGTGAAGGATCTGCATCCATCCAGGAAGAAGCACTGGATTGGCTGGCTTCTTATCATCATGGCAACCGGCAGATTTCTCACCACCTTTGTCTTCATCACAGCTTCAAGCCATCCTACTCCACAGCACCAGATTCACATCCAACCATCTCGAGCCGACGCTGACACACATGTATTCATGATCAATTTTAGAAATTGGCATATTATTCAGAATCTGATAGGTCTGGGCCCGTGACTCATCGTCTCTCTTGTCACAGGCACTGCTTTGGGAGTCAGCATGAGCTGTAGCTCTGCTGCAGCTGTTAAAACTTTACAATTACACTTCGTATGGTACTTTGTTTGAACGGGCGGTGGCAATGTTACTGTTTTTATATTTAAAGAATGATCTAGTAATTTTATATTTCATTATTTCATCTTCTATTTTTAGAAATTACCCTCAAATTCTGCTGTTATCCTTATCTGCTGGTCTCTTAGTAGTTTTTGGTTGAGCATTTTGAAATTTGACTTGACTAAAGGAAGACAGTATGAGTGCTTAAAGCAACAAGCATCAGAGTAGGGGAAGGAGAAGGATAAGAGGAGGAGGAGGAGGAGGAGGAGGAGGAGGAGGAGGAGGAGGAGGAGGAGGAGGAGGAGGAGGAAAAGGAGGAAGGGAAGGGGGAGGTAGAAGAAGAGGAGGGGGAAGAGGAGGAACGGGGGAAGAGGAGAAGGAGGGAGAGAAGGGAGAGGAGGAGGGGGAGGGGAGGAAGGGGAGGAGGGGGAGGAGAAACCTTGAGAAAAACTGATTACTGAGCTCTGATCTTGGATAAAACCCGATTACTAGTGGCTGAACTTTGCACTCTGCACTGTCCCCCAGTGACTAAGCTAGCTGGCAAACACCCAGCATCTCAGTTGCTAAAAGACTGACTGTGCTACCTCAGTCCTACACCCTTCTAGCACCCAGTGTCTCATTTTGAAAGCTGCAATAATGACCCACACTAATCTCTACTTAAACTCATTTCAACACGAGGCTGTTAAGTTCACTCTGTGTAAAGTATTCCTGGTGTTACACAGTAGACAATGCTGATTCGGCTTCGTAGATTGTTGTCTGTTCTAGTTTTCTTTATGTTATTGTGATTAAAAACATAATGACCAAAAACAGCTTGGGGGGAGTAAAGGTTGGCTTCATTTTATGGGTTACAGTGCATCACTGAGAAAGTCAGGGCAGGAACTTGAGCAGGACATTGAGGTAAAAGCCATCAGGTGAACTATTTACTGGCTTTCTGGACACATGCTTAGCTAGCTTTCTTTTCTTTTCTTCTTTTTTAACATGAAATATTTTCATGTAATGTCCTTCGCCTTCAACTCCTCCCAGATCCTTCATATCTCCCTATCCACCCAACTTTATGTTCTCTCTCTCTCTCTTTCAAAACACCAAAGCAAAGCAAAGCAAACAAAATCCTCTGTACTGGCTGGTTTTGTGTCAACTTGACACAAGCTGGAGTTATCACAAAGAAAGGAGCTTCAGTTGAGAAAATGCCTCCATGAGATCCAGGGGTAAGGCATTTTCTCAATTAGTGATCAAGGGGGGAGGGCCCCGTGTGGGTGGTACCATCTGTGGGCTGGTAGTCTTGGGCTCTATAAGAAAGCCAGCTGAGCAAGCCAGGAGAAGCAAGCAAGCCAATAAGTAACATCCCTCCATGGCCTCTGCATCAGCGCCTGCTTCCTGACCTGCTTGAGTTCCAGTCCTGTCTCCCTTTGGTGATGGTGATGAGCATGGAAGTGTAAGCTCAATAAACCCTTTCCTCCCCAAACTTGCTTCTTGGTCATGATGTTTGTGCAGGAATAGAAACCCTGACTAAGACATCCTCAAAAATGAAAATCTAAGCAAACAAGCAAAAGACCAAAAAGATGGAAAAAAATGCCAAAACAAAAAGTCCACCAAAAAATATCTATTGACTTTGTTTTGTGTTAGCCAACTACTCCCAGGCATGGGTCTACCCTGGAGTATGGTTAAGATACTCAATGGAATTTTACTGAGAAAAAGTTTCCCTTTGCCAGAGGGCATCAACTGCAAATAGGTTCTTGACTAGGGGTGGGACCCTAGATGTACTTCCCAGTCTCATACTTCGATCCCCATTAGCTAGCTTTCTTATATAGCCCAGAACTACCTGTCCAGGGAATGGTGTTGTCCACAGTGGGCGGGGTCATCCTCTTACACATGCCAGAGACCAACATGAGAAAGACAATTACTCAATTGTAGGCTGTCAAATTGACCATTAATTCTAACTATCCATTTGTGTGTGTGTGTGTGTGTGTGTGTGTGTGTGTGTGTGTGTGTGTGTGTGTGTGTTTTAAATCCCCTCCCCTCCCTCAGACAACTGAGTCTTTATCGCCTCTTGAACTCCCCTTAGACTTTGCAGACAGGCCGGTGCTCTGAGTATACTAGTCTTGGAAACACAAGGCTCTGCTAATCTCTGATCACTTTTCATTCAATTAAGTATAATATGTTCAAGGCATTATAAACCAATGCTGACCCACACAGCCCTGCAAAGAGGGAAAGAGCCTTCATCACAGAACAATGGTGCCTGGTCAGTGTTAGGTCTTCTCCACCTGACTTGTCATTAGTGAACAACAATAAACAGAAACAGTCCCATGACACCCAGCTCTGTATACTTCCCATGGCCTCCTGGATCAATGTGGGGGCATTATCACCTAGTCTAGGAAAATAACCTTCCTGGTGACTGACTTTATTGCCACACATCTCTAGTTCAAGTACACAGAAATGGCACCTGAAGTGCCAGGTGTTTCCTCTGAGCATTTCCCACGGGCATCGTAAACTCCTCCACTGATCCTTCAGCCTCCTTTCCCAAGGGTCCGACACCCACTGAGCAGTAGTAAACTCAAACAGCTTCTCCACCTGTCTCAGTTAGCTGTCTGTTGCTGTGAGAAAGACTGTGACCAAAAACAACTTGTGGAGTAAAGGGTTCGGCTTACGTGACCCAATTACAGTTCATCACTGTGGGCAGTCAGGCCAGGAACTCAGGCCAGGAACCTGGAGGCAGAAACTGAAACAGAGGCCATGGAAGAGTGGTGCTTACTGGCTTGCTTTCCAAGGCTTGCCCAGCCTGATGTCTTAAACAACTCAGGACCACCTGTCCAAGGTTATGCTACACACCGTAGGCTGGGCCCTGTTATGTTAACAATTAATCAAGATGTCTTCAGACTTGCCTAAAGGCAGTCTGATGGTGGTGGTTTCTCAATTGAGGTTCCTCTTATCAGATAACTGTAGCTCGTGCCAAGTTGACTGAATAAATAAATAAATAAATAAATAAATAAATAAATAAATAACCTAACTAGGACACCGTCTCTCAGAATCCAGGAAGGAAACATGGACTTTCCAGTGCTTTAAGGCAGAAGGAGAGGTCAGATGTGCGGACAGCTGTTGCAGAGAACCCATGGTGTGTCCAAAGCAGGAGCTCTTCCTGACACTACCGTAGGTCCCATTGGCACTGAAGGACCACGGAAGAGCTGAGGACAGACTCAGAAGCTTCCATCCTGATCACACTGCTGGGAGAAGTCCCGAAGCTCAGCCCCTGGCAGAACAAGGGTGGTACCATAGACCTTGTATCCTCCTAGTTCAAGGTTCATTTTGGTGAAATACAGCTACGCGGTGACTAGCACGTATCACCAACCTGACTTGTGGCTTATGAGATTTGGGTCTAGAACAGCCCTAAACCCATGGCTCTTTCCCAGACCCCAGCAGCCAATTGTTTAAAACTTTTTACTCTGTCCCCTTGATGGAAGGGGTCCAGGCTGGGAGACAGATTTCTCCTTTTCCCCAGATCTCCCCCCCACACACACACCAGCTGAAACAATTGCTGTCTCCTTAAAAGCCTAGCTCACATGCTCGGGAGAAGTGTTGCCAAGGACTTACAGATTTCCTGGATCATTTTCAATTACTGAGGGAAGGTGCCAGTTGTTAAAGAAAACGAAAAAAATACCCACAAAGGCTGTGAGATCTTTTCATTCCCGGCTCTTTAGGTAATTTGTTCTGATTACAACAATTTCGAAAGACAAGATTACACACCAGGGAAGTGCAGAGATGAAGAAAGGGAAAGCTGTCCCCTGCTGAGGCTGCATCAAGCTCAGCTCTGTGTGTTTGGAAGCAAAGGCCAAATTCTCTTTCCACACTAATGAAACCTTGTTAGCTGTGAACACTGGAGCCGAACTCAGCTAGTGAAAAGAGATGCTGGGCCATTGGCAGAGGGGAGGGGAGGGGAGGGGAGGCAAAGAGGAGAGGCATGGGGGCAGAGGGGAGGGAGCAGAGGGGGGAGAGGGGTGGGGGTGGGGCCAAAGGGAGAGGGGAGCAGAGGGGAGAGAGGAAAGGGACGGGGGCAGAGAGGAGAGGGGCAGTGGGCTGGTGCATTTGGAGACTGTTGCTATTTTTTATCTTTCTTCTTAAAGAACGGGAACTTAAATATTTACTGAAAATAAAACTTACCATTACATTAGACGTAGAAAAGACAAAGTTGAAATCCAACATCACTCAAATGGAAAAAAACATGACCCAGGATTGCAAAGTGGTAGACTTAAATATTTGTGTTTTCAAACTTTTTTTACCCCACCCCACATTCATGTTGCCAGTTTTCTTTAAATGTCTCCAAGTCACCCCTCCTATTGAGGTGGAATTTTCATGGTAGGTTACGGGTGGGCAATTTTGTTTACAACTGGTATCTGGTTCTTACAAATCCTGTAAGACATAGCAGATAAACGACCTTCCAGCTGGCCAAGGGAAAAACAGCCAGTCTGTGCATTGAACAGATCCAGGCTCCAAAAATGACCAGCACCAAGAAGAGACAAGCAGCACTGGCCCAGAAATGTATGCAGCAACATGATGGGCCCCGCCCCTGTATTCTCGCCTTGGCATAATAACCACAGCACAGAAAACATCTGGAGCGAGCCACTCTTCTTGGATCTCTGCTAAAGATGAAGGAAGGAAGCATAGCTCACACAGGAGCTAGGTGTCTATGTCAATCAGTGATTACAAGAGGCTTAAGCAGGCAGAACTCCTGGGTGAATGTGAAATTCAGTAACTCACACAAGGAAGCCCAGGATCTAGCCGACCCAGGGCCAAGAAGAAAGTTCTAGAACTAAAGGGGCATGGTCGCAGAACGGCATTTCCCTCTGGGGAAGCTTCTGCGTAGATCTATGGCGAACTGTCTGTGAAACCTCTAAGATTCTACATAGCTCTACACTCACTGAGCACATGAATACAGTCTTACTTGGGAATTGTGTGGGACGCTCAGGAAGCATACCAGTGCCTACAGGTGTGCCATTGTTCATTTGCCCTGTGTGTTTTCTGTCTAATTATCTAACTGAGATTTGGTTGAGGAGTGGCACTTGTGTTCAAGTGTCTGCTTGCTTGCTTATATAAAAAGGCCGAACATGCTCAACCTTATCATTTTAAAGTTTTATCTATCTATCTAACTATCTATCTATCTATCTATCTATCTATCTATCTATCTATCTATCTATAATGTAATTGGGGAAGTTTTTCAGAATCACCAATAAATACCAGGACTCTATTTTACAACAGAGGAATCTAAGTGAAACTAAGGTGTCTTTCATCCTGGCCTTGCTCCAGCCAGGGCAGGGCAAAGCTGGATCCCTGGCGACGACCTTAGACAGCACTGACCTCAGCTTCAGGCTGTCGGGGTGAGGGTGGAGGTGTGACAAGAAAGAGTCACAGATGAAGAAACAGCGCCACCTAGTGGCTATTTATCAGTTTCCAAGCCATCTTGTGATACAAAAGAACTCTATTTTCTGTGCCCTAATTTCCCAAGACAGTAACTAATATTTCAGAATGTTTTGCTCTTCCCTGGCATTCCAAAACTCAAGGATCTTCAAGTGGGATGCCATCCAAAAGCCCCGTTGCCTAACGCATCCCCCTGCCTCTTATGCTACTTTCCAGGGTCGACTCGGCAACTGTCTGCCTCAAGGGCCACATATGTCCCTTTCAGCTACTGACCCTTGCGTGCATCTTGCTTCAAGTTTTCAGCAAAATAACACTTTTAAATGTGACTCCAGGCCTTTTATCAGAGAGTGGTCAATCCAAGGCTATTGTGTTTTCTGTGCAGCATCTAGATTCTGCTTTCATTCCCATGCTCGGCCATGAGAGATAGCTGTCTCTTTCCTTCCTCTCCCCTAGTCAGGTCCCTTTGTCTGCCTTTGAAACTAGTCCAGGCATTGCCCTGGACAGTGCTGCAAACAGGCATGCAGCTGTGTCTCGTTCAAGTTTATCTATTAACGCATCTCTCATGTTCTCAGGTGTTTGCCACTCTCACTATGTTTGAGAGGCCAGACCTGTTCCCACATCAGGACCCTAACTTTGGACATAGAAAAACAAAAACAAAATATGGAACAAAGAATGGTCCCATTTGCTAAAGGCTCTGCTATTGGTGAGCACAAAGAAAATGGGAAATAGTATTCTGCTGAAGCTAGACAAAGATGACCCAAAGAAGAGACACTTGATTTAACTTTTGAAGGTTGACAGTCCCTTAGATTTTGGGGGCTGTTGTTGTTGTTGTTGTTGTTGTTGTTGTTGTTATTTTTAAGTACGTGCAGTACCCCAGGGTGATGGGGAACAGGAAGCCCAGAGTCAAGAGAGTTCACTGAAAGAGTGTTGTGGAGAACATCCGAAGAGCCAATCTGCCACCATCTTCACGAAGTTCACCTGTACACACTTACAAAGGATCACCACAGCTGGGCTTGTTGACTCTTGACGGTCCCTCATAGAAGGATGATCAGAGAGGGTCACAGGACCATCACCCGAGCAACTCCTCCCAATTAGACATATGCTATTCTGCCCTAACTGAACATGACATTAAGGAAGAGCTAGACATTTATAGACTGGGGAGGAGTCCCATCGATAGCCCAGGGGGCAGTTACAATTCCTAATGGATGCGGATATCCCAGGGTAGCGGCTTTAAGGTTGTACACGATCCTGTCTACAAACTCCATTGTTCTGTCAGTAAGCCTAACAAATTCACAGATTACCCCAGAGTCAATTTTTGGTGGGTTTATACCTCCCTTTGTCCTTTGGGCCTTTATGGGACGGGCAGACATTGTTTATAGCTCCCCAAGAGAAGAAATTTTAGCAACACTAAGAACAAAGCAAGAGCCCAGGAAGAAGCCAGAAGGGAAATGAGACAGAAAGCAATTTAAAACCACAGCAGGAAGATGCTGAGGTGCTGTTTGGAAGAACTTGGACTTAATGTACCATTAGATTCCTCCAGATTCTGTACCACAGCAAAGGGACTCCATGCAGGACTCCAGAAAACACAACACTTTATTCACCCTAACCATTTAGAACCACTTCCTCCACAAAACGGTCCCTTCATTTAATAGCCAGAAAAACAGGAGCCCTGAAGATGAGTCACTTGTCTGGATTGGGACAAGACTTTGGATACGTTGGGTCCATTTTGTTCAAATAAAGAGTAGTTAGGTAAAACAGCAAATATTTTTAGGAGAATAAAGTAATTTCAAGCCAGAAGCTTCCTATTATCGCTCAGGTTTGTCCTCATTTATCTGCTGAAAATACGCTTGCATATCCACATTGTCCTTTGCAGCTGTATCATCCCCAAACAGAATGAGTCTGATTTTTAAGTGAAATGACCATTTAATAGATGCTCCTCTCAAAACACTTACTGAACGGATAGAAATATTTCCAAAATAGATGATAAAGAAATAAATAAATAAAAGCTGTTGTGAACCGAAAACAAGAGATCACTTAAAACATTAGAGGAGCATAGCTGTATATGAGCTTCTGGAAAGTTCTGACACTGTTAGCTTTGTAAAAGTATTAGCCCCATTAGTGTCAGAGGAAAAGATAGTCAGTGGGTAACATTAAAATACAATCGTAAGAGGAGCTTGGTACAACTACGGTTACATACGACAAGGTCATCATGAAGCTCATTATTTTGTATACTAACTGAAGAATTAATTTAAATTTGTTTAATAAGACAATCATGACTAATTCTAATGGTGGTCTAGAAACCACTATTTCTTTGTAAATGATTTCATGGACTCAGTCAACACTTTCTCTTTCTGCAATGCTCATAGAATTAGAATATTTGCTCACTAAAATCTTGACAAAAAGGATAGCCCTGTCATTCCTGCTATGTCAAGTCCCACAAAGCTCTATCCCGGGTCCCGTGGCTTGCCAATACATAATGCAAAACGAGTGTCTGGGCTGACATTTTTTCTTCAAATGAAAACCAGACATTTCTCACAGAGCTAAAAGCTAAAGTCCTATGACACTGCACACTGGCCGATGCTATTACTGTAGCATTTTATGTTGAGGTGAGCTTTCCACTAATCAGATGAATACCCAGTGAGCTGGGGAACAAGATGGGCTGTCATGCCTCTGAAGCTGCCAGACCACAAAGTATAATAAGACTTGTACAGGTTCTCCTTTGCCTAGCTGGAGACAGCTGGCACACTAGAATGTCTCATTTCTAAATTCTCCTAGAAATACGGCTGCATGGGCTAGCCGTAGGGAGGTAGAAATGCCCTGAGGTCTGACTGATGTCCAACTTCCTGCTTTCCTCCAGCCAGCTCCCCTGGCCCGCTGCCCTCCCTGGAACTGTCTCTAGACACTGTGCAGCTTATGAAACCCTGGAGTATATAAAGCTCTCTGCAGCCCTTGTTGGATCACCTCTTCCAGTTGTAAATAGAGCCAACTTCAAAAACATTCCGTCTTCATGCCTGCTTTTTGAGAGCGTCTGCTCTAGGGTTTTAATTGCTTGACATATGAAAAATTAAAACTCTACACATTCAAAGCAGGACATGGGACTTAGTGGACTGAAAAACCAGTGTCCATTGAAAATGGAGGCTCTGGGTCCCCGTATTATTAGAAGGCAGAGACATCAGACCTCCAGGGTAGCTATAACAAGCTAAACGCCATAACTAAAAAGAACTACTCATTTGATAGCATGCTTTGACCAAGAAGAATTGTGCATTCACCAGAGCTATATTTTTAGAGAAGAATCCATCTGAGTTCATCTGAGAAACTATAAAATATCAGGCCCTAAATGAACACTTATAATGAGCCGGATACAGTGCTGCGATTATGGTACACTCCCATAGAACTTAAGGGTAACATATAATTAAAAGAGCCAATCTGTCTTGGGTTTAAAGCAATAAGAGCCTCAAAGACAGAGACTGAATTTTAAAAGCGCGAGCAGGCAACAAAGGCACGTGACACACAGAAATGGAGAGAAGGAACTGGAGGTCTTTGATCTGTCTGGGCAGGAATGCCAGTTTAGAATAGATAAGATTCCCACCACCCCCACTTCACTCTTAACTATGTTTCTATAACTCTACTCCAGTCTGATAAGGATATTCCTCAAGAGCAACCAAGGAGAGAGAGGCAGAGAGAGAGAGAGAGACAGACAGACAGACAGACAGACAGACAGACAGACAGAGGGAGAAGAGAAAGAATTATAACATCTTTAGTTACAATGCTACTTACGCTCTAACCATACAAATGATGGTTCCTGGACTCCATGGGAATAAAGACATGGTGGCCCATTTCATGATCTCAGACTTCTGTCCAACAAGCATCAGAGCCAATTATCTTTGAGAGAAAATGTATGGGTCCTAAAACGTAACATATTTATTACCTAGATTTCTGATGAGGTGTTTTCCATCCCCTGCCACAGCTAAGAGA
Organism: Uromys caudimaculatus; assembly: GCA_028551405.1. Classification (NCBI taxonomy): domain Eukaryota; kingdom Metazoa; phylum Chordata; class Mammalia; order Rodentia; family Muridae; genus Uromys; species Uromys caudimaculatus. The sequence goes on along the minus strand of CM052717.1, from coordinate 39,584,421 downwards.
GTCATGGTCTCTGTGGAAGGCATGATGACTTTTCAAGTTAGACAGATATGACTTAGAAGGTGATGAACACACTACTTCATAGGTATTCATTAGCTCAAGGCCGGCCATTCTCAACCTTCCTGATGCTATGACCCTTTCCTAATGCTACAGTTACCTCAACCGTAAACTTATTTTCGTTGCTACTTCATAACTGTAAGCTTGTTGTTTCAAATTGTAATGTCAACAACTGTGTTTGCTGATGGCCTTAGGCCACCCCTGAGAAAGGGTTCTTGGACCCCCAGAGTGCTCACCACCCACGGATTGAGAACCACAGCTCTTGGAGGTGGAGACTGGTGAAGACAGTGTGGAGGTATATTGTGCTTCTACGTCAAGGCTTTGTGCGTTGACAGAGAATCTATTCTCCCTGCCACACCAGCCTGAACCTGCCTCCCACCAGCCATAGAACCTGTTGTTGAAGCTGTTGACTAGCCAGGTTGAAGCATGGCATTTGTATTTCTAGAATGCTAGTAAGCCATGGGTAACATGAATCCAACACTCCTCTCCAGCTAGAATCAGATAGATACAAATCCTTCGAGTTTCTTTGATCTAAAGCACTCATGAATCTAGTCATAGTTGAGAGTAGAAGAACCACCACAGCAGTCTAGGAGTACCCCAGCCACAGCCATGGTCATTACAGATAAACTCATGTCAAGGACTGAATGTCAGAACTTCTCTTCCAGACAAACAAGAATCTGTACACCTTCAGACACCTGCCAGGAGTACCTTGATGCTGGCCACCAGTCATGGAGTTGAGAATGAACAGGACCAAAATGAGCATCAAGCAGTCTATGCGAAACAGCCATTATAACAGGCAAGATAGAAACATACATAGGCTGTAAACACCCAAGATAAGAAGTTATATATCAGAGATGCTGGATGAATTACAGATGACAGAGCAGGCCAAGAACCTCAAGTGCTGCTGACACAGAGCTATGGCCTTCATAAGTGAGCAGACAAGTGGTTGGGGACAGAGCAGCCATGAGCTGCAATTGTATCTCACTGTCTTGGTACAGTGAAGAATAAAATCTAGTTTCAGCATGAATGTGAAACGATATGCATGTTGGCTAGAGTTCCGGACTACGAGATGAACCATTTAAGGTCATTTTCTACTTGCCAGGGATTGTGTCTCACTGTAAAGTCTCTGAAACCCGATCTTCATGAGCTCTAACCCGAGACTCTGCCTCCCAAGAAAGCTCAGAAGATGATCCCAGAGCATCTGGGGTCTTCTGTGGTAGGCTTCCTGGAGAAATGTTGTAAATTATTGAGCTGTTATGGTCTTTCTATCTGCAGCCAATGTTCAAGATTCTCTTGATGAAAGAACTAACATACAGCCCATGTCAAAGGCTTTGCAATAGAAGACAGAAAGCCTAGCTCTGCCCCTGATTAGATCCTCCAGTTTCCAGTCCATGGTGCCTTCCAGAATTAATATCCTACAGTTATTCATAAATCAAGCTATGCATTATAATGAAATATGCTGGCAAAAGAAAGGCCCATGATGGCTTGTATAATCCCCTTAAAATAAATTATTAATGAAAGCTTTGGCTTGCAGACTTTGTGTGCAAGAACTGGCCTGGTGCCCACAACGTGATCTTCTGTTCCCATTTACAAATCAAGGCTATTATAATCAATAAAGCCTTGTTAAACATTACTGAGAGAGTGAGCAAGTGAACAGAGTTAATTTGCCACATGTCATTACTGTCCCTTGATCCGAGGGTCCCTTTCTTCATCTGTGTTCTGTGCTGCATTGCAATATATCCTGGCACTAAGTATATTCCAACTCATTTACCTTTAAAATGAGGCACTCTCTTCAGTTCGGAATTTATAAACATCATTTCAGACTGATTTCCCAAACTACTTTTTGTTTTCTTGCTAGAATAACAATCAATTGATGGCTTAGCCAAAATGGATTACTTGTAAAACTATATACCTTAGATAAAACCAAGAAATGTTAACTAAATTACTCATTGGCTTATTACAAAAAGGAGTTGAACAAGAGTAACATGCATTTTGATATTTACGTTTTTAAAGAAAGTCACTTTTACCTGTTGGTCCAAAACCTTTTCCAGTTAGATGTCCTGTGTGCAATCACAAAATGCTGAGGATCAACTTGGACCAGGCTTCCCAGCAGACACTCATTCAGAATTCCATCCCGATCTGTGATTGCTTGTATACGGGGAGGATTCAGCCTTCAGTGCCTTCATCAGTAAAGCTGAGAGAATGGTAACAACTGCAAGCCAACGTAGATTCCTTACTTGTGGTAGGCCTTGGCCTAACAACTTCAAGTTTATCAATTCTTACCTCATGAGCTATGTTTTCCTATACCTTCATTTATGCCTATAGAAATTTAAAACCTAATCATACTCTCTCATAGCAGTGAATCTTTGTTGCAGAACCTCAGAACTTTGCCTACTGGCTCCCTTGTATACATTCATGTTTTTATTCCGTAAAGAGCCTGTCACAGGGTGGGAGTGTGAATCCTCGGGGTGGGAGTATGAATCCTCAGGGTGGGAGTGTGAATCCTGAGACCCAGAGAGAACACACTGTGAGAGTGTGAATCCTGAGACCCAGAGAGAACACACTGTGAGAGTGTGAATCCTGAGACCCAGAGAGAACACACTGTGAGAGTGTGAATCCTGAGACCCAGAGAGAACACAGGATGGGAGTGTGAATCCTGAGACCCAGAGAGAACACACTGTGAGAGTGTGAATCCTGAGACCCAGAGAGAACACAGGATGGGAGTGTGAATCCTCAGGGTGGAAGTGTGAACCTTGAGGCACAGAGAGAACACTTGTGTGCTAACCGAGTAAGAGTATCTCCCACTGGCAGGATTCATAGACTACTCAGCTCAGTCCCTCCCAGAACAGTCCCGTCTATGGAATAAGCACTTGCTACAACCTGTAGACTGGATTCTCACCTTTGAGTAGACCATCAAAAATGGCTTCCCTTCTTCAAGCTGAAGAGTCTTTTTGTTTGTTTGTTTGTTTGTTTGTTTGTTTGTTTCCTATAATTCTACATGCTAATGCAAGTTTACCATTCTGAAGTCACAATAGAAGCCTTCTTTATATCGATATCATCTACCTGGAAAGCTACTTACAATGTTTCTAAAGGGCATCCTCTGGGTTCTTCATCTCTCTCTCCAAGTGCCATTTCAACAGTGGATCATCCTGGTCACCCCTCTCTTCTAAACTATGAAGTGTTTGTGTTGCAGGATCTAGAAGCAGAAACAGTTGTCAGGAACTCAAAGAAGGCACTGAAAGGATCCCAGGACTGCAGGATGCTGCTGCTGGTGCTGCTCCAGATGCCCTGCAGGACACAGGTGCCACCTCAGGTGCCCTGCAGAATGATGGGCACTCCTTATCACTCACTCACAGCCAACTTTTACCCTAATGCAGAGGACGTTTTTTCCCTCATATTAACCAGTCATTAAATCAGAGCTGTCCCCATTACGTTGTGTTTTTAGTATGGGCCTCTGTGTGTGCATGTCATGGGGTGCGGGGTGCAAGTGTTTGTGTGTCTAGAGCCAGAGTTGATGTCAGATTTGTTAACCCTGAGAATCATGAGGAGAAAGACCAAACTCACAATCGTTGATTGATTGATTGATTGATTGATTGATTGATTGATTGACTGCAAGCTTTCTTTAATTCTAACCAGCATGATGGACCATACCCAGGATTTCCAGAGAATGGTGCTGAATTAGGTTAGCCAGGCTAACCTAAAGGCAGAGCTCACAAGGTTACATACTTCCTGCCTTTGTCCAGTTGAGGTAAGCATACATCCTGAGGTACTTCCTGCCTACATGCCTCCCACCTACATGTGATCAAGCACAGCCTGTGTGGTTGGGGCAACCAACCTCATTTATGGAGGTGAGAACATGTGGCTTATTCTGTTACATGAGCAGCCCCCAGTCTTCCAGAAAGTTGCCTGTCCTTGGGCAAGTGGGGCTTACAGGTTAGAGGCCTTTTTTTAAAAATAGTTCTCTTAAGCACAGTAATTTAAACATAAAACACAACTGTAGCCCTCACAATGTCTTTCTCAATTGCTTGACTTCTTATTCTTTTGGAAGCACAGGGTGTCATTACAGAACCCGGAGCTCACTGATTCAGCTGCACAGGCCCGGCCAGCAGGCCTCAGAGATCCGCCCATCCCCACCCCACACACTGGGATTTCTTGCACATACTACCATGCCCAGCTTCTAAAGTGTGGATTCTGAAGAATGAACTCAGATCTTCATCTTTGCTCTGAAACATTCTACTGACTATGTGATTCCCCAGCCACAATGCTTCCCTGCTTTTAAACACAAGTGTAGAATTAAATACTTAATTATGAATAGATGGATTGGAAGAGAAAAACAGACTATTCTGCATTCATTTCAACCCCACAAATCTTTTCTAGGTACAGTCAAGAAATTCAAAGGCCCAGCTATGAAGTCACAGATATAAGGAGTTATTTCACAAGAGAAAAACAGAAAAAGTCATATAATTAGCAGAAGGAAGTTAGGCCCTAAAGGTAGACAAAGCAAGGCAGACAATAACTTTTGGAGCCTGGGGCTACTTTCCTATGCCATCTCCTGTATGGAAAAGAGGTTAATTAAATGCTACAGCTTGACGCATTTGTGTGGAAGCAAGGGGCACTTGCACATCCCAGATGGCAATGTGAACTGTGTGGGATGTGGGTCACTGTTTTTCGTGGGTGAGCCCATCTCCATGCACAAGAGACATTTGATACCTGGGGATCTTAGCTGGATTTCCAAATTAAAAAGCAGGGTTGGAAGTCAGGCTTATGAGGAACCAACTGTCCCTCTGTAACAGCAGGGACACCAGTGAACGCACAGTCGTAAAAGTGAGACCGTGATTGCCGGTATTTTTAGACAATTGTTCTTTATGTTGCATAAACGTTGTTTAAATAATTCATGCCTACACAATCAAGATCCCACATAGCAACTACAGTAGATTTTATCTGTACATACCAAGGAGGCTTAAAATATTACTGTGTTCAGAGCTGCCTCTCGTTATCCCCCTCCAATTTTTCATAGCCTTAAAATTGCAGACCAAAATTCTTCTTTAAAAAAATCAGCAGAGAAAAATGGAGTACAGATTTAAAATAACAAGAAACAAATATTCCTAAGATGTAGGATAATGCCCCTACCCCCTTTTTTTCCTGGATACACAGCAGAGCCAACTTGTTTCAAAAACGCTGAGCTGAATTTAAATGATTAATGTTAATGATTTTTATTAAATGCTGTAAACTTTAATGAGAATGCAAAGCATGCGAGAAGCATTCAAGCTGGCTGATGTCAGAGCAAATGACTGTAACATATACCAGCCTCGAGAGAGATGAAGGCTTTCTCAAATACACCAGCGGTTCCAGAGATGGGTAATGCAACGATAATGAGTTTCTATTGTCTTCTGACACCTCATTGTCTTTTTCCAAGGGCATTTTCTATAAGAAACCATTAAGGCTTGACACTCTCTAGCTGTAATAATAGAATGACCTACTTAGTAAGTTGAAAAGCAGGCAGGAATTGTGGAGACAGGAGAGAGGCCACTTTTCCCAGGTGTTCCATAATGATATCAATGAAGACATCAATCTTCCTGACAAAAATGGATAACAGTTATCTCTTCCTTTGGGGCACGAAGGCCCCAACTTCTACACCATTAATTATTAAATACATTGGCCTTAAGAATGAAAGCAAACTAAAATGTATACTTTTAGCATATGTATTTTATTTTCATTGATTTTTATATAGTTGCCACAAATGTAGGTGGAAAAATAAAATTACCCGTAGATGGAAAAGTAAAACCTAGGGAATTTAATGAATGATAAGAGGACCAGGCACATTAAAAGCAAAAGTATTCAATAAAAAGATGCAAGCATAACACATTTAAAAAATAGTTTCACAGAGGCAGTAACTTGAGAAATTAAGACCTTGTATCTTGTGTTTTCTCTTCCTATGGAAAGTTGTGCTTGTTGTCCAAAGGACTTGGGAACTCAGGACCGAGCGGTTCTGGAGGAGGCTCTGTCCGGGTGGAGCCCTGAAGGAATGGCGCCGGAGGAGGCTTTGGCAGGGGGTTGTAGTACAGAACACAAAAGCACACGATGGGAGTTGGAAAATATTTGGAAAACGCAAATACAACAGCCTGTGTTAACTCTTGGCGGGTTGGCGACTCAGCTTTCACTGGGAGGTGGTTACCATAGGGACCCTGCAGCCTGCTCTAGTTCCAGATGTTTTATCCGAATGCCATTGTTATAAGAAACAGGGACCATTGTGGCCTGAGATGTTGGCACATTTATCATGTCAAATAAAACAATTCCATCTGTAGTTAAAAAGAATCAGACAAAGACACTAGGTTTATGAATGTAGCTCCCAATACAATGACTACTTTCAGAGATAGAGACACCAAAATGAACAAAGCAAAACCAGCAAAAGCAAATAAATATCCCAAGACACAGAGCCACACCCCAGGCACTGTACAAACTACAAGGCTGTCTAAGATCCAGACTAGTAGTTATGAAGCTCCCGAGTCAGAACCCCAGGCCTCATACATAGCCACCCCACTTCTGGAATTCCAAACGAATCTATGCCCTGTGTCAGAGAAAATGAAGGTGGCAGTGTCTTGGCTAAGGCAGCACAACATGGCCAGAACCTCTGCCTGCCCACACCCGTGGGGTTCCCAGGAGTTCTGCAGAACTCACACAGGACAACCAATAACTTGTTTGAGCTAATAAAAGAAAACTGTTTGAATATACCCTAGGTGTAGAAGTCTTAAATGTTCTTCAAAGTAGCATTTGACAAAAGAATGTTGGAAGGGAATGCCTTGAGTGAGTTGAATGAGTCCGATTTCACACTGCTCTTCCTCCTCAACTCTTTCTGGATCTTTATTTCTCCTGAGCTCACCTGCTAGGTTCACAGCACCCACCTCCACTTCGTTTTTCCATGTTGCTTTGGAGCCGCCTCACATGGATTCGGTTACCCAGCTCTGTTGGCACTAACCACTGGGCAGCTCTCCCCTCTGTCTGCTCCATTCCGACAGCAGCTGTTCGAAGGAAGGACATTATTCCCAGGATTCCCCTGGATCCCACCATAATGATCCTAAAACCACAGACCATGGAAAGCACTGGATGCTTCAGTCATCCCCATGTGTCTTCCACTGCTTTCAGGGTCAAGGCTACATTGTTGGGGGGGGGGGTTACCCCACATCTCTGTAGACCTGACTTCCACTTGCCACTCATGCTCAGCCCCCACTCTGCAAGGCCACTGCTGTTCACAAGCCACATGCAAAACCACCATTCAATGTAAGCTTTTTATGAATCCTGAAGTCATGTCTCCTCCTACTTGTTCTGCAACGCATTGCCAAGATTTATGTGAATCTGAACATACCTATATTGGACAGACATTCCCCAGAGAGTGATTTGGTGGGGGAAGAGCAAACTGACCGCTACAGTGAGTGCGTGAGTAATTTGAAGGGGCTGAGGCAAGGGGCAAATGAAGAGGAAGGCACCAGATATTTTGAAACTATAGTCCTTGGCCATAATGATTAACAGGAGTGGCGTCAGTCTGACAGACAGTGAACAGACAGTGGCTGGGCAGCTGTGCTCGCAGAAGTGCTTTGTGTTTAAGGCTGTGGTGGCCTCTGTGCAAGTCTGTGGTTCTGAAAGATTCCTTTGCGATGTTACTATCAAGTAATTGTGCCTGTGTAGGAACTCTTCCTGTTTAACCCCCTGACTTTATTTACTTTCCTCTTTCATTTATTTGTATGTGGAGTGTATACACACACGTGTGTGCACACACATGTGGAGGTGAGGCGTTGAGGTCAAGTGTCTTCCTCAGTCAGTCTTAACTTTTTTTTTTTTTTTTTTGAGTCAGCATCTCTCATTGAACCTGACATTTATAGATTCAGCTGACCATAAAACTTCAAAAATCTCCCCATCTCTGCCTCCCTATAATTCAGAGTGCAGACATATGCAAGCGTACCCCAATTCATACACGGATGCCGGGAATCTGAAAGCAGGTCCTCATGCTTGCTTGGAAAACACTTTACCGAGTCAACTCCCCAGACCTTGTCTGTTGTTGCTGTTTGGTTTCATTTGGTTTGGTTTGGTTTGTTCGGTTTAGTTTAGTTTTGTGGTGAGGAAAGAGAGCTGGTGTTGACGTCAGCAACTCCATTTTGATTCTAACAACTTTCATATTTCTTTCAGATTTAGCTCTTATTATTTTTAGAAATTCCTCTTTAGTGTTCTTAAGTGGAGTAGAAACTCACTTCTTCATGCCAACTTAATACATGGCACAATACATATGCTAAGCCTTTATGTATGCTATGCATAGCTATAGATATCTACCACATGTGAACACATACAAGAACACACACAACCACATACAAATAAATGAAAGAGGAAAGTAAATAAAGTCAGGGGGTTATACAGGAAGGGTTCCTACACAGGCACAATTGCTTGATAGTAACATCACAAAAAAATCTTTCAGAACCACAGACTTGCACAGAGGCCACCACAGCCTTAAACACAAAGCACTTCTGCAAGGACATATATTAGTCAGCTGTCTTTCCTCTCCATAACTGTGGTCTTTGCGGTAAGAGATTCCTATTCTTCATTTTTTTTCATTCTGAAATATATCCAGAACTTAGTTGAACTCAAGAAGGTCTTTTAAAGATAAATAAACGAGAGAATAAATGACTTATATTCATCTTTGAGTATAGAAGCTGGGAAAATTTGGAAAAAGAGGTGAGCAGGTAAGGATAAAAACTTCTATGGGCTTACATTAGTGAAGTAGGTAGCTAAGGGTAGCCCTGATCCCACCTCTAATTCACACACACACACACACACACACACACACACACACACACTCATTTGTCTGACATTTTCTGTAAAGCTGCCATGTTCCCAGTACTGCACCAGGCACTGGAACACTGCACATGATAAAGGCTGCTTCTTGTTCTCCAGGAACATGTGATCCAGAAGGGCTGTTTGGCCTGAAAGCATCAATATTGTAGGGAGCTACAGGAGCTACAGGAGCTACAAGGGAAGGGGAAGCAGAGGAGCAGAGGGAATGTGATACCATCGCACTGGAACTGGCTGCTTTGAGGTCACACTGTCTAAAAAGTATCCTGGAGAGTGGCAAGAAGATTGAGGAGGCATAGCTGATCAAGGGGGGTAGTATTTGCAAAGGCTTGGTGACCACATGTGCCACAATTTGTCATAATGAGCATAATGGAAATGGAAATTGGTACAAACCTAGGCCCTGGAAAGAAGGCTATGTAAAATCTTAGTTCTCTACCTGTGAACTAGGAAACATTCACCTGCCATGAAAAGGAGCTGATGACAGCACCCACCTAATCGGAGTGTTGTGAAAACCCTGTGAGAGACAATTGACACACGAGAGGTTCTTGGTTCCTTTTGTGGGACCCAGTGTTGGCTAAGGAGTTCCAACCTGCAAGATAGAAAACTTCACAAGAATTTCCAGTAACATGGTGTTCAGTAAAAAGGTCCACATTGTAAGACATGCCTGTCGGCTGTGTGGAGACTTGACTTAAAGCTAGCACAACATGGCCTCTGTGACAAAGGCGGCAGTGAGGGTTGATTAGGTTCCCAAGATTTTCCAGAGATGTTAGAGAAGTCAAACCACAGAACAGGGCCATTTAGGGTAGAAAGACTTGACCCCATTGTTTTGATCTCTCGCTGTGGTGACAGACATGAGGAAAGCATTAGCAAAGGGCCATGGAGCCAACCAGATGGGAATAAAAGTTATGTTTCCTGTTGTTGTAATAAAACACTATGACCAAAAGCAACTTATGAAAGAAGAGTCTATTTTGGCTTATGGCTCTTGAGGGATGAGTTCATCAAGGTTGAGAGTCATGGCAGCAGGAAGAGAAGGCTGAGAGCTCACATCCTTAACCACAAGCCTGAGGCAGAGAAAGAGCAGGAAGTAGCCTAAGGCTTAAAGCCTGCCCCAGTGATGTACTTTCCCAGTAGACCACACCTCCTAAACCTCCCTAAACAGTGCCACCAACTGGGAAACAAATGTTCAAATGCCTGAGCCTATGAAGGAACCTTTCTCATTCAAACCACTATGGATAGTAAGTCTCATCGCTCTTGGGTTTCTTTCTTGGAGGCTATTATAAATAAATCTGGTTCAAACTGGACCCACAGATAAGGAAAGCAATTGCATATTACTCATAGTTACACTGAGATTTAGAAATAGATAGACTTACGGGGGAAAGCAGAAGTAACCTGAAAATACTAGACTACTATGTCACTAGGCACCAAGTATGTTAACATTCCATCTTAAGGTTTGGAACACACTTATTAAATAAATTAGTATTATTTTAAACTTGCCTTTTGTAGAAGACAAAACTGAATTGAGAGCAGTTAAGTAACTTATTCAAAGTCACCCAGCTACTGAATGCTCACACAGGGCCGGGAATTGAATCCAATAGCATCATTAGTCCAATGGCATTAGAGAACCAAGTCTTAGCCACTACTGTCAACACTGTATGCTTATCATTAATGCACTTTGATTTGTAAGAATTTTGCTTTGTGCCCATAATATGCCTTACAGTTTGTATTTACAGCTCTCCTAGGCATGAGTTTCATTCACAGGCAGCAAAGTTAGAAGGGTGGAAAGAGAGAATACAGTGCATGAAGCAACTGAGCCTACTCCCCAGCTTCCCACACCCAAGGTTCTGACCAGAACTTGCACAACCTTCTTTGAAAACGCTGCAATTTTTATCACCTGGGCTGCTAGCTTCTCATATCACCAACTGACCTACTTTTCAGATGTGTTTGTTTTAAAGTAGTTGTTAAAGATGAAGCATCTTGAATGTGTCAAAGGTGAGACTTGGGGTCACTCAGCTTTATGTGTAGACAGGGCAGCTGCACCAGGGAATAAATAAAGCAGAAGTTTGACTGGAAAGGATGTTTGCTAGAGGCATTGACGCACTTTAACCAGGAAAGGCAGTAAACAGAGGGTACAGTCTGCTTGCTTTCCCTCCCCTAGCCCATCCCAGAGACCCTAACAGCACTCCAGTCTCTCGTACATGAAGTGTCTGTATACAAGACTGTAAGAACAAGAGTGTTTCGTGGTGCTGGAAAAGGCTGGCATAAGTTCATGAGGTCAGTCTTGGTGACGACTCGGGGCATCACAGATGAGCCCCTTTGATGTATGAATTGTCCTGCTTCCAACTGGGATTGAAGGTTAGCAAAACCATATGTGAATGTGTCCCGTATGAACTGTCTGTTTTGTGTCAGAGATAACATTTAAACAAGTTCTCTCACTGGTAACTGTTTCATTAAAAATCCAAATAAGTCATAGGAAGCAAAGAAACGGAATCTTGAGAGGACAACGTCTAGTCTCCCAGGAGAAGGGATACTGCAACAGGAACATGAGCTCATGATGAACCCTCAATGCAGGTGGAACAAAAATGGACTGTCAAGTCGAGGGAGAAGTGTGTGTAAGAGCTCTGTGGTAACAAGAACACTACTGGCCTAGACAGCATTTCTATGCAAATTAGAAGACAAATACCTCCCCAACTTCTTCTGCTTCTACAAATCTAATTATCTAAAATATCAGTGCCACAACCCTAAGCTAATATTATACTGACTGGTCATGTGTTGTCACCAAGCATGATGTGAGTAGACACAGTCGAGGTGTGGTCTAAGTACAGTGTATACATTCAGTATCAAAGATTTAGCCAAGGTTAGAAAAAATGAAGATAGTTCAATTATTGGCCACAGGTTGAAATGATATTATTTGGATGCATAGAGTTCAATAAAATATCCTTAAACTGAGCTTTATGTCTTTTTGTTTTTTAAAGAATTATTTTAAAAATGTGTATGTGTGTGAGCCTGGGTGAATATATGTGCATCTCATGTATGCAGGAGCCAGAAGAAGCCTGGAGAGGGGATCTAATCTCTTGGAAGCCACTGTATGGATTCTGGGAATCAAAATCCCATTCTCTGCAAGAGCAGTAAGCCTAAGATACTGAGCCAGACTTCCAGCCTCAGCTTGGTTTTACTTTGTATGTGGTTTCAGAATGTTTAAATAATGCATGGGGCAACCTTATAGTTCCCACAACATTTCCATTATAGTATTGGCATACTCTTTGGTAGAGTGGCCTTGGGTACACACAGCCTGGCCAGCCAGACTGTTAGGAATGGCCATGAAGGCTTGGGAGAAGATAAATAGAACAGTCATGGTCTCTCAAGGCCAGGGACAGCTGTGTGAGATAAGACGAGGCCATGTCCTGTCTTCTGCATCTGGACCTTTCCACTGTGCTCATGGGGCTTCCCTTGCTTTGAACTTTGTCCTGTCATGCTCAACTTCAAAGGAAATAGTCATACGACGATCTCTAATCAGGAGCACACAGTTTAGCATGAGACCAGGCAAGCAAGTGTGAAAAGTCCTTAACTGGGAGGAGCCCAAGTGCTAATAATTGGGTGACGTATTGATTGATGGACTTGGAGAGAAAATGAGATGATTCCTATAGAGACGTGCACGTCAGTCGTGAAACAAGGTGTCAGTGTGTGATTCCTGACAGAAAGTAGGTTCTCAGAGCAGAGGGCAGTGCACCTTAAGGCTAAAGAACAGGCGAAGCAGACCAGCCCACCACTGCCCCTGAAGCCCTCTCAGGGCCCCACAGGTGGTTGTTTCTCCTCAACAAGAGCCACACGCAATTCTCTTTAGCTTGCTGGTTGACTAGGGCATGCCTCTCATACCTTCTCCAATCAGAGAGGAAACCAGCCAGTTTCATTAGGGATTCGGGGAGGGAAAAAAAAGCAGTGATGTGAAGTGCTCACTCCCAGAACACTGAAGAGACGAGAGACTTGTCTCCTAGAGACACTCACACAGCCATCCAATCTATCCCCAACAGCAAGGAAGTGGAAGCAGCGCAGACGGCCATCAGCACATGGAGGGATAAGGAAAAGGTGGTACATGTGCACAGTGGAATTTCACTCAGCCGCACCGAGAAACAAAATTATGAAAATTTTAGTGAAATGAATGGAACTGGGAAATGTTATTTTAAGTGAGGCAAGTCTCAAAGACGAATACCACATGTTCTCCCTCACGCGCAGAGCCTACCCTCTGACTTGTACATGTGTGTTTTTATGTGAGAACGAGTTGAGTTGAGGCCAGGAAAGTAGGGAGGGGCACATGAGAGAGGGAAAGGCTTTAAAGGACGGGCAGTGAGGAGAACAGTGGAAGACTGTGATGTGCCAGTAGCAGGGGAACGGGAGAAAGAGGGTGTGAACCAGGATGCAGGGCAGACAGTGGGATGAGGCAAAGGAGCAGATGAGGAAAACCAATAAAACTATGCGTGTGCAGACACCATGAGAAAATCTGTTCCTTGTATATAAACTTAAAAATTAAATTGCATGTAAAAATTTCAAGCATTTTATTAATTCTTTGTAATTTTTAAACAACTCACCTTGACCATAGTCACCTCAACTCCTCTCAGATTCACACCCAATTACTTACCCACACCAACTTGTTCTTTTTTTTTTTAATTAACCTGCTGACTCCAAATTGTACTGCCCAATATATTCCTGGGTTTGAGAATATCCCCTGAAGTGTGCTTGACCTACCAGAAGCCACACCCTTAAAGAAAACAGATTCTCCCTTCCTGAGGGGCCATTAGCTCTCCATCACTCCTTACTTCCTCTCCAGGCTAAAATGTTGACTGGTTTGATCATAGGTAGGTCCTGTGCAGGCAGCCAGAGCTACTGTGTGTTCATGCATGCAACGTCCTTATCACATCTAGAAGACACAGTTTCTACTGGTCTGTTTCAACCTTCTTAGTAAAAATATAATATAAAATATACATTTTATTACATTATATGTTTATATTACATTATAACATACATTACATATATAATTACATTATATATATTATATAATGATATGTATATATAACGGTATGTGCTTTAATTCTAGAATTGAAAATAAAGCCAAGTCAGCTATTTAAGCTGTAATTTTGTCCTTGGAAAGGACATTGAAACTTTGCTACAACACTGAAAGTTGATATTTCAACTGCTTTCATTTTATTCTCAGGAAATGGAAGCCATGAAAGGATTTCTAGGCTGCCTGGGGGCACATGACTGCCAAGTTCTTAGTGGCTTCAAAACCCAGGCAGTCTCACGTCCTTTACTACAGCTCACCCCTCCCCAGGATCTTATTGCTCCTGGGCTGAGCGTAGCCATATGTTTCATTTATTTGAAAGACAAAAACTCGTCAAGGAAAGCTAGAGCAGGAGTTGCTACCCCCTGTGTCCTTGCTGCAGCCCTGGCAACCCCATCTCGGCCTTCGACATTGCAATGATTGGTAATCCCTTGAGATACATCTTTGAGCCGTTTGCAGACTTAATTCCAAAGACAGCAGAAAACTTTGGGGTTCTGAGCCCTGGAGAGAAAGGGGTTGGATCTAAAGTTTCCTTCTTTCACAGAATTGTTCCAGGATTCATGTGCCAGGGTGGTGACTCCACATACCATAATGGCACTGGTGGCAGGTCCTTCTGGAGGGAGAAATCTAAAGATGAGATTTTCATCCTGAAGCATTCAGGTCCTGGTATCTTGTCCATGGCAAATGCTGGAGCAAACACAAATGGTTCTTATGTTTACTGCCAAGACATCGCTGGTCTTTGGGAAGGTGAAAGAAGCCATGAGCATAGTGGAATCCATGGAGTGTTTTGGGTCTAGGGATGGCAAGACCTGGAGGAAAATCGCCATTGCTGACAGTGGACAATTCTAACGCTTTTGACTTGCAGGATCTTACCCTCCCCCATCCTGTCTGTTCACCAGCTCCTGGAATCTCTGCTTTCACTGATGGTCTTTGGGTTTCATATTTTCTTTATTCCCCTCCAAGGATTGCAGAGTCAAGGTTATGGTTATGAACTTAAAACTAAATATGAAAAGAAAAAGAAAAGAAAAACTAGAACACTGGAAATTATCTATTTTGACGTAGTCAGCAAAATGAAAAGCTGTTGTTTCTATAGATTGTTGACTCAAAACGAAAGTCATTCTAAATCTCTAAAGGGACTCACTGTCTTTCACTGAGAAATCAATGCATATGATTTTTAAACATAAAGCAATATGAATGCTGTTCACTTCTCACAAAGGACCTGATGTGGGTGGTGTGTGCATACACTGGTCCTCGAGGTCACGGTACAGAGACAGCTTGCCAATATTGCATCAGAAATGAGGGTCATGCTTGCTCGACTCTCCTGCTGGGAGGACTACTCTAGGTGTCTCCAGGAGTGGGAGAGCTCTATCACGCAGACCAATCTACTGTGAGAGATGCCTGTGTGCCTCAGCTCAAAGCAAACAGAAGCCAGTGTGGGTTGATATTGACGTCAGCCACACCATTGGCACGACAGCCAGGAGGGCTAATCTGTTTGTACAGATAACGTTTGCTGCAGACCAAGCCTATGCCAACATTTAGACTGGGCCACCCTCAGCTCCCCCACCAACATGACCTCTCACCACTGCCTTTTGGGTGACCAACCTGTAATGACCTTGCTTGAATACAGAAAGAGCCAAGCCCTGCAGTCTATGTATAGATTCTAAAGCAAGACTGTGAGACAGGAAGTCCAGCTGTGTGTCCATAAACCTTCTTCGGGCCTCGGCTCCCTTGTCTGTAAGCTGGAAGTGTGTGATAGCACCCACTTCAGGAAAGAGAGCAAGGGCCGCATGGGTGGGCACAGAACTATACCAGCAGAGGCTCGTGTACAGGAAGCATAAGCTGCCATTTTTACCTTCCAAAACATTCAAGAAGCTTTACCCCTCTCCTTCCTGTTCACACACACACCAACTTAGACTTTCATGTCTCCAGAGACTCACTTACTTGCAATATTTCATACAAATGGTAAAATATATTATGTAGCTCTTTTCTTTTAAGATGATGGACTCGAAAGAGAAAATCTTTATATCTTACAAGCCATAGAGCAGGATCCAGCACCCCTCCCCCAGCATAGCACAGAATCAGGTGCCTTTCCTCACAGTCCCGGCCTCTCAGTGGGCTGACAGGAGGAGGCTCAGCCTGGTTTGGAGTTATGAAACATTTCCATCCCACTGAAGCTCATTTCCATCCCACGTATTAGAACAGGCCTTCTGTCCCACCACTTCTTCCACAGAGGTCTGCAGGGTGTCCCTTAGGACAGCATCTCATTACTGGTTAATTATGTCCCCTGCTAGGAGATGAATTCCTTCAGTGCTGACCTTCAGGAGGAGCCTTCAGATAGAAATAAGAACTGTTTCTTCAAACACAGGGTAGTCCCAGGCTAAGACTCTCCACGTGTTTACAGCATAACAGTAGTGAGCCTTGCTTTAAAACATAGCCAGGCCATCTTTTGGTCTGAAGAGTGCTATTGAATTACTTCTAGGAAGAAAAACCAAATTCAGCTCTTAGAGAGAAAGAAGTCATGTGGCGTGAAGGACATCTCAATTTTGTTCCTGATTTGAGAAGAAAGGACCAGAATGTTCATAAGACTCTCAAAATCTTGACATCTTCTGGCATATAGTCCTGGAGGAGATCACTGCATGGGGAGCAATTGGCTTCAGCTACAGGTCCAGCTATGAATTAAAAACAGGAACAACCCCATGGCCAGTGAGCCACAGGGAGTAGCCAGGAGCAACATAGCACTGTGGATACCATAGTCAATTACAGGTCCAGTTTTAGGAAAAAATACTAGGAAAATATGTTCATGGGAAATATGCTGCACCTATTTTATTATGCAATTGAAGCTTTGGGGCACTAAGCATAATTTACTATGAAAATTTGTTTTATAGATATTTGCATGGTAAATTATAGAACTAAATAAATTTTATTTAGAAACATATAATAAAGAGAGCAGTGTATCTGGGACCCAAAATACCTAGAGCAAACCACAGCTCAGTCATTCAGTATCTTTGTACCTTAAATAAATATCTCTGTTTCTTCTTTCTCTACTTCCATTGTTTAAAAAAAAAAAAAAAAAAGCCATGACTCCCAGTTCTAAGACTTGACTGACCATCTAGTTTCACCAATGAGCTGATACTAGCTGTGACACGGCCTTGACCTCTCCCAGAGTCGAGATGAAGTCCAAGAAATGGAAAACAAGTCATGGCTCCTGTTTCTCTGGCTTGAGAATTAAATAAAATTTCCAGAAAGACACTGGTCTCTAGCCAGCCATGAGTATGATAAAACAGAAAGTATTATTAGTAGCAACATACTAAAGAAAAACAATGTGCTTGTCCTCCTTGCTGTCTAGCTGTCTGTCAGAGGGGCAGGGGTGCCCTGACACCTCTCTAGGAAAGCCACATCCTACTGAAGGTGTTAAGCCTCAATCTTGAGCTGCCCAAATCTTCGAGCGGACCAGAGGAATAACAGACAGAGAAATGAACAGACACTGTTTGCTGCTCTCCCCAGAGTGAGAGAGACCGATTATAACGTGCGCCACTTTTGTGGGTCACACATTGATTGGCCCTGGAGAAGGTTGTTTGTTATCAGAGTGGACTCAGCCTCTAGCCAATGGTGAGGACTCCCACTGCCCTGTGGTTTCTCGGATTACAGGCGTCCTCAGAACCATTGGGATTTCTTTCTTCTAGGTCAGTCTGCTTTATCAAAAGACTTCATGGTCTCAGACACTTGTCCCTTTATAACATCAGTAAGGCTAGCAATTACAGAGAGGTCACGTTACACTGTGACTCTGTCTGAAAGAAATATTGAGATCCACTCGGCAAACCATGCTCAGTCATCAGGCTGGTCACTGCCCTGTTTTATAGCTTTGTAGAAACTAGGTTACAATACACAAAGAAAAATATTAAAGAATGGGCCTACAAATCAAACAGTTTACAAGCATGCATGCTTAGACTCCCTTTTGCAATTCAACACAGCTTGCATTTCCAGCTTAGAAATGGTGATCCATACCAACAGAATCGGTGAAATAAAACCAATAACCCACTTAGGTTCTTTCTATCGTTGGGATTTTTTTTTAAAACTGGAGCTTGTTTCTCAATCCATTTGAACAAAGTGAGAGAGACATCAGCTCTCAGTGTAGCCAAAATATTTTGCAGGAGCTGATAAAAAAAAAAAAAAAAGTCATCGTGAGGTAAGATAACAGGGTACACACGATGTCACCACAAGGTCAAGCAGAGCTGAAGCTAAACAAACAGCTCTCTCGGTGGCCCGGGCTGAACACCCCATCACTTTGCCTACAGGATATAGAATTCTTAATCTTTAGACGTGCTCTCATTACACATGATCAAGAGTGGAAATCTCCCCTTTCTTGCTCGTGCTCCTAAGTTTATATCTCAATACCTACTGCATGCCAACTCTAACACGAGATTCAGGGCTGCAGGGAGGAAAGCTCAAGGTTTCTCTGCAGGGCCACGAGAGCAGGCTTGTGGTGGGTTTACATGCTCCACAGAGAAGCAGGATTTGTGGTGTTTTTACATAAACTGGTCTGCACTTCTGCGAAGAATCAGGGGAACTTTTTTTTTTATTAAGCATTCCAATAGTCAATAGAGCAAAGGTGCAAAGTGTCTGTTAAAGAGACGTTTACAAACTGCCCTCACTGCTTGCTATTTACTTTAATCTTTTTCCTAGGACCCTGAGGTGGGGATGAGGACGTCTGTTTGTGCTACACACAAACGTGGGAGTGATTCCACTTTGTCTTTTTGAGTGCTTTCAAGAGACACAGCATCTGTAATTTGGAACTAGGCTGGATGCCTGCGTGCCGGTCTTCCTGCTGAGATCACAGATGGCACCCCTTGTTTTCTACAGCAAAGAATGCAATAACAAGAGGGCAAGAAACCAGACACCCATCGTAAACTCAGACTTGATAGATCTATTGAGATACAAGGTTTTCAGTCTTGGACGACTGCCATTTGGAACCTGGTAACTCTCCTTGAGTAGGATTCTCAGTGCATTGGAGGCTGTTTAGTCCATCTCTGCCTCTTCTTCCTGGATGCCAGTAGCAATCCATCTCTTATTAAAAACCATTTTTCCAAATGTGTCTAGACATTTTCAGGTAGTCAAGAGAACTCAACCACTCTTGTTTGACAACCATGGCAGGAGTAAGGTACATGAGTCAACCAGAGGATCTGAAATGGATTTCTAGTTATTACAAAGGGGGAAAAAAAAATCACATTTTAAGGCTAGTGAGAAGGTTCAGTGGGTAAGGATGCCTGTACAATCCTGACACCTGAGTTTACTTATCAGAACCCATAATGGAAAAAGAGAACTGACTTCTGAAATTTATCTCCTGACACATGGCCCATGACACAGAAACTCCCACACTCAAACTCACAAATACCTCTCTCTCTTTCTCTCTCTCTCTCTCTCTCTCTCTCTCTCTCTCTCTCTCTCTCTCTCTCACACACACACACACACACACACACACACACACATACACACACACACACACACATTCACTGAATAATAAAATGTTTAAATCACATTTTGCATTTAGACAGAAGACCACGGTGATTTGAGCAGATTGCTAGCGGCTCCTCTCCCAGTCTGTAAACATAGCATTCTGGTTCTGCAAGTTCCTGACTTACCTGAAAGGTGGAGAGTTTTCTAGTTGAAAACTCCACAGAATCCTGACTGAGTGCTAGACTAAATAATGATGCTGGTCTGAATAATATTGGGGGTGTTCTAGAACATATTACTGATAGAAATTGGAAAGAAAACTGACTTCTTAACATTTATGTTCTGATCCCATCAAATTGACAACTGCTTTGTGCCTTTCAACTCTGTCACTCATAACATGGACACCTGTGTTTCACAATGTGCCTTAAAGATGCAGTAGATGAGATTCTGGGTCTAAATGTTTGGACAAGTCAAAGGGTCTCTTTTCACCATCTCTGACCTTCCTGCCCACCAAGCAGACAGGCACACACAGACTAAGAGCTTTATTAATCTAGATTTCTATCTTCCTTAGCTATAAACTTTAACTGTGGTCATAGCTTGGTTTTGCTGTTGTTGTTGTTGTTGTTGTTGTTGTTGTTGTTGTTGTTTTGTTCATTTGGCTGTTTGGGGAGTGTTTGAAACAAGAACTCGAAGTGTAGCCCAGGTTGATCTCAAATGCATAGCAATCCCCTACTTCAGCTTCCAATTGCTATATTGGCTGGTTAAAGGAGTCAGGCATCTTTCTCTTCAAAGAGCTCTTCAGACAGAAGCTAAGCTTGTGAGACCTCATACTTCTTCTCCTGGAGGGGTATTCTTAGAGTGGATTCTGAAACCACCAGCAGAAAGGGGCATTTAACTTTGAAAAGCATAGTTATTAAAGACAACAGAAAACGTAATAATATGAGCATTTTAAGGTCAAAATGACTAGCTTTGTACATAGTAAATTCTCAATTAGCTTCGGGGAAGGGGAAACAGTTCTCAAAGGCACACAGAGACTAACATTGTATGAAAAACAACTCTTTCAGGCTTTACAAGCACAAAAATATCCTGTCATGAAAATTCTGCTTATTTCATGTCTATAGTCTATCTCCCTTAACTTCATTTCAGTTTGATGTCTTCAGTGAATACCAATTCTTTACTATGAGGAGTCATTTCTTAATTTTAGACCTTACCAAAATTCCACTACATTCTTCTCTTGCCAATCCAGAGCCAGCTTGTCTGTCTGTCTGTCCCCGGTCAGTCAATCAAAACTTGTCCTTCAGGCTATGTGTTGTTCCTCTCTGCAGACACTGTTCTTGCCAGGCAGGAATCTTCTTTAACTATACTGTTTTGTTATTTTAACTTAGTTTCAAATGTCTCCCGAGTATTTCTATCTGTAAGGCTGTGGCCCTAGGTAAAACACCTCAGAATCTACAGTGGAGCTGGACTAGATCATGGTCTTCACTCTGAATTCTCCTTGAGCTATTTCAGTAAGTTGGTTACAGATGAGAGTCCTCAAACACAAGACAGTTCCCCCTCTATACTCTAACTTCTGTGTATAAGATCTATGCTGAGGAATGAATTGCAGATCTGTTTCTTTTAAAATGTTCAGGATGAACCTGAGTCTAAATAGATCTTTTGTAGAAATAACAACTGATTTATTTGCTAGAGTATGATTGATGCTTGAATTTGTGTATCAACCCTAATAGGATACAGGGTGTCCAAATACTTGACCAAGTAGTATTCTGGATGTTTGAAGATAAAATTAATATCAAACTCAGTATATTAAGTAAGGCAGGCAGACCTGTACCATGTGGGTGTTCTGAAAATCTGAATGAAGCCAAAGGCTGATGTTTCCCCAGGCATCTGCATCTGAGTTAGAGTGTCTACCACACTGGTTTCACAGTAGCCTGACAACCTTTGGTCTTGAACCGAGACACCCTGCTCCAGCTTTTGAACTTGCCAACCTCCACAATGACTGGATAAACCAATCCCTTATAAAATCTCTCCTTCTCCAGACATAGATGCTGTAGATTAAACACACATGTATTAATACCTGTTACAAGGTCATCTCTAAGCAGGGTCATTCAGCGAACTAGGCCGACTGCAGAAGATGGAATAGCAGCATGTGAGACTGCCCACAGCTGCTCAGATCAGCCCTTTATTATAGAGGGAAAATAGCCCACGGATCCTAAGGGCCCACAGGAGTTGTGGTGGGCCCAGGTCTTGTGGTAGGAACATGAAGAATAGGCAATGGGAAGGGGGTATTTTTAAGGAAACAAATATGAAATGACAAAAATGCAAATTATTATAAACATATTGTTAAGGGATTTTGTACTGGCTGGTTTTGTGTGTCAACTTGACACAAGCTGAAGCTATCACAGAGAAAGGAGTTTCAGTTGAGAAAATGCCTCCATGAGATCCAGAGGTAAGGCATTTTCTTAATTAGTGA
>CM052717.1:39536589-39562055 GCA_028551405.1 Uromys caudimaculatus | reverse complement strand
CTATAGATATCTGTTAAATCCATTTGGTCCATAACATCTGTTAGTTTCACTGTGTCTCTGTTTAGTTTGTGCTTCCAAGTTCTGTCCATTGATGAGAGTGGGGTGTTGAAGTCTCACACTATTATTGTGTGAGGTGCAATGTGTGCTTTGAGCTTTAGTAAAGTTTCTTTTATGAATGTGGATACCCTTGCATTTGGAGCATAGATGTTCAGAATTAAGAGTTCTTCTTGGTAGATTTTTCCTTTGATGAGTATGAAGTGTCCTTCCTTATCTTTTTTGATGACTTTTGGTTGAAAGTCGATTTTCTCCGATATTAGAATGGCTACTCCAGCCTGTTTCTTGGGACCATTTGCCTGAAAAATTGTTTTCCAGCCCTTTACTCTGAGGTAGTGTTTGTCTTTATCATGGAGGTGCTTTTCCTGTATACAGCAAAATGCTGGGCCCTCTTTATGGATCCAGTCTGTTCATCTATGTCCTTTTATTGGGGAATTGAGTCCATTGATGTTAAGAGATATTAAGGAATAGTGATTGTTGCTTCCTGTTATTTCCGATGTTATTTTTATGTTTGTGTGGCTGTCTTCTTTTGAGTTTGTTGAAAGATTACTTTCTTGCTTTTTCTAGGGTGTAGTTTCCCTCCTTGTGTTGGCGTTTTCCATCTATTATCCTTTGGAGGGCTGGGTTTGTGGAAACATATTGTATAAATTTGGTTTTGTCACAGAATATCTTGGTTTCACCATCTATGGTAATTGAGAGTTTTGCTGGGTATAGCAGCCTGGGCTGGCAGTTGTGTTCTCTTAGGGTCTGTATGAGTTCTGCCCAGGATCTTCTAGCTTTCATAGTCTCTGGTGAGAAGTCTGGTGTAATTCTGACAGGTCTGCCTTTATATGTTACTTGACCGTTTTTTCTTACTGCTTTTAATATTCTTTCCTTGTTTTGTGTATTTAGTGTTTTCACTATAATGTGACAGGATGAATTTCTTTTCTGGTCCAATCTATATGGAGTTCTGTAGGCTTCTTGAATGTTTTTGTTTATCTCTTTCTTTAGGTTAGGGAAGTTTTCTTCTATAATTTTGTTGAAGGTATTTACTGGCCCTTTAAGTTGGGAATCTTCACTCTCTTCTATACCTATTATCCTTAGGTTTGGTCTTCTCATTGTGTCCTGGATTTCCTGGATGTTTTGGATTCGGCATTTTGCATTTTCTCTGACTGTTGTGTCAATGTTTTCTATGGTATCTTCTGTCCTTGAGATTCTCTCTTCTATCTCTTGTATTCTGTTGGTGATGCTTACATCAATGACTCCTGATCTCTTTCCTAGGTTTTCTAACTCCAGGGTTGTCTCCCTTTGTGATTTCTTTATTGTTTCTATTTCCATTTTTAGATCCTGGATGGTTTTGTTCATTTCCTTCACCTGTTTGATTGTGGTTTTCCTGTAATTCTTTAAGGGATTTTTGTGTTTCCTCTTTACGGGCTTCTAGTTGTTTACCTGTGTTCTCTTATATTTCTTTAAGGGAGTTATTTATTTCCTTCTTAAAATCTTCTATCATCATCATGAGATCTGATTTTAAATCTGAATCTTGCTTTTCTGGTATGTTAGGGTATCCAGGGCTCACTGTGGTGGGAGAACTGGGTTCTGATGATGCCAAGTAGCCTTGGTTTCTGTTCCTTATGTTCTTGTCCTTGCCTTTCGCCATCTGGTTTTCTCTGGTGTTAGCTGGTCTTACTCTCTCTGACTGTGGCTTGTTCCTCCTGCAAGCCTCTGCATCAGTACTACTTGGAGACCAGTTCTCTCTGAGAGGAATTTGGGTTTGGGGAGCTATGGTACAGGGTCAGCTCTGGGGTGCAGACAGAAACCAGAAGGATTCTGTCCCTAGCTGTTCCTTGGTTCCTGTGTCCTGATGACTCTGCAAGAGTCCCTCTTGATCCAGGAATTTGAACAGAAGTGGTGGTCTTGCCTGTGCTCAAAGGTTTGTTGGCAGTCTTGGGAGACCAGCTCTCTCCTGGCACTATTTGAGTATGGAGCCCTGTGTAACAGGACCAGTTCCCCAGCCACCAGAGGAAACTGAAAGACCATGCCTCAGTCCCTGTGTCCTGTGGATTCCTCTGAGCAGAGGTGCTGGTCTTACAACCCCCCTTCCCACTCACAGGCTTGTCCACATTCCTTGGAGGCTAGCTTTCTCCTGGCGCTATTTGGCTATGGAGCCCTGTGGCCCAGGCTGAGGTGCCCAGTCACAGATGGAAACCGGAAGGCTCCTGTCCCCAGCTGCTCCTTACTCCCTGTGTCCTGAGGATTCCGGGCAGGTCCCACTGAGCAATGGTGCTCATCTTACCTCCACTCACGGGCTTGTCCACACTCCTGGGAGGCTAGCTTTCTCCTGGCAATATTTGGCTATGGAGCCCTGTAACTGAAACTTTTTAAAAGAGAGTAAATGTAGCCAGTTAAACTTTCCCTTCACTAAGCTTCGTTTGCATAACAATGCCAGAAATTAATAAGAAAGGAATTAAATCTGTAAGAGTTAAAAATCCAGGCAATCATTCTGGCTATTGATCCAAAGACTTTTAATTTAATTTTAAAACAAAAATATGCATTTTCTACTTTAAATAATGAATCAAACTCAGAGAATTATGTTGTGCAAGAATCAGATGTGTACTAAGCATACAACAGATACCCTGCAGCTAGTGCCCTTTCCTTGATTATAATCTAAACGCAAAGGAACCCAAAAAAATGGACATAGCTCAAGTTCTTTTATTTCATCTTTATAATCCTTACACTATCTTGTTTATTTTAATCTATTACTCAAGTGCAATAATATCCCAACGGATTGAAGATATAAACTTTATCAGTAGTGAACTCAAAATATTGTTATGAGCTTGTCCCAGAAACAGGCACCTAGTTAGGGTTTTCATTGCTGTGAAGAGACACCATGACCAAGGCATGCCTTCTTATAAAGATGGCATTTAATTGGGTCTGGCTTATAGGTTCAGAGGTTCAGTTCATTATTATCAAGGTGGGAGCATGGCAGTATCCAGGCAGGCATGGTGCAGGAGGAGATGAGAGTTCTACACCTTGTTCTGAGGACAAACAGAAGAAGACTGGCATCCAAGCAGCTAGAAGGAAGGCTTGAAGCCCACCCCCACAGTGACACACTTCCTCCTACAAGGCCACACCTCTAATAGTGTCACTCCCTGGGCCAAGCGTATTCAAACCAGCACAAGGTTTAAGTAACTAAATCATTGTTATGTTGAGAGCCAACTGGATAGGTGTTTACTAAAGGGCAAGCAATAAATGTATAGAATACACACACACATACAAGCTTGTGGTTGGCACATGCATTACTGAAACGTGTGTGATACTTAAGCCAACAACAGACTTTCTTCCAGGATTGTTTCATCACAGACTTATAACTACTTCATCACATGGCTTAGATTTAGCACACGCTGATGACAAATGGTGGTTTACTGGTTGTCACTTTTGTCACTGGTAATCTGTATTGCTACATAGAGATCTGACCCAATTGGAGGTCCACCCTCCATCTATCACTACGCTCTATTACTGGATTGAAGATACTATATATTTGCAGAAATTCAATGTGCATATAGGTTTAAAAATAGGTTTCTATTTAGGTTTTTCCTGGCTTTTTTTTTTTTTTTTTTTGTTTTTGTTTTTGTTTTTGTTTTTGTTTTTCAAGACAGGGTTTCTCTGTGTAGCCCTGGCTGTCCTGGAACTGACTCTGTAGACCAGGCTGGCCTCGAACTCAGAAATCCACCTGCCTCTGCCTCCCAAGTGCTGTGATTAAGGAATGCGCCACCACTGCCCGGTTTTTTCCTGGCTTTTTAATATTTAATTTTTAAAACATATATGTGTGTATATAGATATACACATCTATGTGAGTGAGTTGCATGCATGAATGTATGATCGCTGCATACATGACTAATGCCTGTAGAGGTCAGAAAAGGGCATCCGATCTCCTGGAACTGGACTTACAGATGCTTGTAAGCCACCATGTAGGTGCTGAGAACCAAACTCGGGTCCTTTGCAAGAGCTGCCAGTGTTCCAATTGTTTAGCTATCCCTTCAGCTTCCCTCTGCTGGCTTTTGGACTGCTTCATTCAAACATGTATATAGAGAATGGTGGACACTTGATCTGCTTTTTTGAAATGCTACTTGTTTGAAACTTAACTAGTTCTCTGTAATAACTTTGAGTATTCCATTCACCCCAGAATTTTTATGACAGATTTATAGAGCCTGCTCAGGTTCATAATGGTGAATATCGGAGGGTTAAAAGTTATTTAATATATGCAGAAATGCCCAAACTTTTTGCTCATTTTAAAAGCTCTGGCTTCCAAAATCCAAGCTTGGGCTAGTTTTGGTCCCATTTTAGAAATGTGTTCAGAACAGGAAAAGGCTACCAAGTTAGTTGTCATCACACCTTTCACCAACATTCACACCCATATATATCAGTGGTGCTAATTAGACATAAAACTGATCTGAGAAAGAATAAAACCAAGCTCGAAGTTCTAGCTGAAGCTTTATTTGCAGATAATAGCCACGATGCTCAATGGGTCAGAAACTATCACGCGCACTGGAAATCTGGGATCCCGAGGCAGCTCTGCATTCCACCTGGAATGGCTACACTGCAGTGGTTGGGCCAAACACACCTGTGTTTCCCATTCATGAGCACCTGCTGACTAATACCTCCATGTTGTGCCATGATGACCGACAAACTTCTTTACCGTAACATTTTAACCTGTTCCCTCCCTGCAGTGATGCAAATGTCTGTGCCTTAATCTGCCCCAACTGCATATAAACAGTGTCCTGGAACCAGCTTGTATCAGCTGTTCAGAACTGACAGTTAGATATAGCCTCTCCCCCAAATGTGTGCCCAGTAATTCACACTCATGACTTAAAATCAGCCAGATAAAAATATTTGCAACATAGAAAAGATCAAACAGTGTAAATCAGGGGACCCACCCCTTCTTCTTCCACAGAGCTTGTTTCTAAACATTTCCCATAAAGTAATAGGACATACACATCTGTTCCTATTTCATTTTTATTCTTTAGCTCTCCCAGCTTAACCACCAGAAAAAAAATTTCAAGAAGACATATACAGCAGTTATTCAAAAGGTACAAGAGCCCACTGAGAGGTCCGTGACAGAGGTCTGAATTCCTTCTGCATAAAGTAGACAGAAGGAGAAATGGTGTGTAGGCACTGGAACACACAGTAAATCTGTGTCTAATATAAGAAGGCAAATGTCTTCAGAGCGAGAGTCAGTATCAGCCAGAGCCCAACAGACACAGTGTTCACTGAGAATGGCGTAATGAAAGTTGTGGGCAGCTTCAAGGGAGCCAAAGGATGGTGACATGTCCAGAGACCGGCAACAGGGTCTATAGGACCAAACTGGGAGATATACAGAGTCAACCACCAAGAGCTCTAGACACAGAATGTCTCAAACTGTGATAAGCCAAGACCCAGACATCTATCTGTCTTTGCCTGCCACCTATGGGGCAGCCAACCAGAGAGCCCAGGGTGCACACTCAGGTGATGCAGGCATCAAGGTCAGCTTTTGGCACACAGGACAGAGAACACCAGAGGACACCAGTGACTCCAACTCCAAGCAGCACTCAAATGCAAATCACCTTTATAATGTATAGAGAAAACCCACACAGATTAGAAAATAGACTAGCAGAATGGAAATACATTCTCTTTAACAGGCAAAACCAAAACTTGGAGACATCTTTCTTTTGAACAGAACAGCAATAGCATTGTAATAATTCTGCAGTGCCCAACAGTGGACAGCAAAGCCTGTGGATTCCTGGTGGCTCAGCTTGAATGTGATACAGATGTTCTCTTGAGCTTGTCACTCTGTAGCTCTCACTGAGAAAGTACCTTATTTCTACTTTCTATCTATAGTACAGAGATAAAGAAGATACACTTTAAGATAGTAAATGTTAGCCAGGCATAGTGGGGCATACCTTTAATCCCAGCACTCAGGAGGCAGGGGCAGGTGGATCTCTGTGATCTTGAGGCCAGCATGGTCTACACAGTGAGTTCCAAGAGAGTCAGAACTACATAGTGAGACCCTGTTTCAAAGGGGGAAAAGGATTGTAAAAGTTGTTGTTATGATATGCATAGTAAAATTATAATAGCAGCCACCCACACCCAGCAAAGCATTGTCTAAGAGGCAACATCTCTACATAGGGTTTTGGCCAGTGCAATTGTTGGCTAGGGCTGCCATAAGAAACTGCCACAGACTGGGTGACTTAGGCAGCATACATCCTTTTCCTCCCAGTTCTGAAGCCATGAGACCAAAATATCGGTTTCCTTGAAGGCAACTTGCTCAGTTAGTTACTATGAACCGATTAGATACAGTTTCATCTTGTTTTCTAGAGTGGCAATGTAGTAAAGAGCTAGGAACTTTTAAAAAGTAGAGCTTAAAGAAAGGTCATTAGGTCACTGGAAGAGTGTCCTTAGAAGGAATTCATGTATTTCTCCTTGTGAGACCCCCGGTACTCACCATGTATTCGCTCTCTGTCCCACCACGGTGAACCCATCTTCCACAAGAACATCTCTGGAGCGGAACAGAAACCAGCATCTTGACATAACACAGGAGTCTCTTTTTAAAGTACCCACCTTGAGCACTTGGTTACAGCAACTGAAAACAGACAAATGCACTGGCAGGAAGCTGCTTCTTCCTCCAGGGTCTTCCCCCTGTATCTTTCTGCATCTTAGTCTCCAGTTCTCTATAGGTATGAGTCATATTTGAGAGTCTACCCCTTTGAACCTCTTGTCTTTGTCATGTCTTAGAGGACTGCCTCCAAACGCGTTTACATCCTGAGATGCTGAGGGTCTGACCTCAATGTAAGAGTTTTGCAGAAACATATCCCTCCCCCAAGAGCCATTATTCACACCGCTTCTCCCCGCCATGTGTCACACCACAGGGACCTCGGGGAGGGGAGGCTCTACCACTGGCCTTCTTTAGCTTCTCTCTGCTCTAAATGTATCATTCCTTGGCTCCTCTCTTCTGGTTCATGCTTTCTGCCTTCACATGCTCAGCCAAATTGTCTGATTAATTATAGTTGAGAAGGAACTTGATTCTTCCGGTGTGCAGGGCTATTCATCTCCCCAGTCACAGGAGCTTTCTGGAGAGGATGCCAACACTGATATGGGACTAGGATGCAGTAATTCCAAATATCTTTAAGGCCAGAAATAGGGATGTCCAAGGAAAGAGGATGATTTGTGTTCTGCTTCAGACTAAGAGGAAACAGACTAAGGGCCCAGCACGGGGTGAGCGCGTGGCAGGAGAGGCTGCAACCTTGCTAGTTCCTCCTGTACGGAGGCAGATACCTCACACACCATCAGTGCCCCTGACTTTAATGGCCTTTGTCACCATTCAGAGCCCCTGAAAGTCTTGCCCTGCAGACTTCCAATGCGATTTTATAAAAGCTTTGGAAACAGCAACCTCTCTCCAATTTCCCTTAAACAACTCTAACAAATTCAGAATGTTCTTAATGTGAAAAAATCTTTGCTTTTAATCATGATTTTAGAAGTGGGGTCCACAAACGAGAGCCCGGTGGCACATGTCGCCCTGTTTTTTAGACATCTGTTAGAGTGAATTCCCTTCTGTCAAACGGTTGAAAACATTTTAAACGGGAGTTCATGACTCATGAAACTGCATGAAACTCAAATGGTGAGACTTTATCAAGAAACGAAGTTAGTGGTGCATAGCCGTGGCCACTGGCCTCCATATTGTCTGCCTGCTCTCACACATAGCGAGAACACTCACCAGGAGGTCACAGGGCGCATAAAACCTGGCACATTTACTCTCTGGCCTTTCACAGAAAAGCTCTGTCAAGCCGCATCTAGGTCGACAGGCACGTACGTCTATGTCCACCCTCACTCAGACACTATCCCACCTCTCCTTCAGCTACTAGGTCTACCTGCCAATGGCCAGAGGGTTGTCACCTCCAGGGCACCAGAATCACCACTGGGTTTGCTTGGAGTTCTCTGGTCCTGATAGCTATGGCTGACTTCCTTCTCCTTGGGACTCAGTTCTAAAACTCAAATCTCCCAAGAGGGTTTTTTGGGCATTCCCTAAAGCCACTTTCCAGTCTGTGGAATTTCAGTAGTCTTCCTCCAGTTGCATATACACATACCAGAGTGTTTAAGTAAATTGTAACTTTTGAGCTGTTGAAAATAAAATAATACAGCAGTGTGTGTTAGGCTATGTGGTCTTGTGTGTGTGTGTGTGTGTGTGTGTGAGTGTGTGTGTGTGTGTGTGTGTGTGTGTGTGTGTTTTAGGTTATGTGGTTGTGTGTGTGTGTGTATTAGGCTATGTGGTCATGTGTGTGTGTGTGTGTGTGTGTGTGTGTGTGTGTATGTGTGTGTGTTTTAGGTTATGTGGTTATGTGTGTGTGTGTGTATTAGGTTATGTGATCATGTATGTGTGTGTGGGTGTGTGTGTTAGGTTATGTGGTCATGTATGTATGTGTGTGTGCGTATTAGGTTACATGGTCGTGTGTGTGTGTGTGTGTGTGTGTGTGTGTACATCTATGTGGAGGTTAGAGGTCAATGTCACATGTTTTCTTCAATCACTTCTCCACCTTGTCTTCTTGAGACAGGATCTCTTTCTGAACCTAAAGCTTATGAATTCAACTGGGCTTGAGGGATCCTCCTATCTCCACCCTGCACAGCCCTGGGATTACAGATGCGCACCACCCTGCAGAGCTTTTACTTGGATGCTGAGGATGCAGTCTCAGGGCTCATGCTGGAACAGCGGGCTTCACCAACTGAATCATCCTTCCAACCACAACTTTAACTTCAAAAAAAAAAAAAGAGAGATCCATTGATTTTGAAAAGTGATTGTCTATTGAGAAAATCTTGGAAATTATAGGAGATTACAAAGCAGAAGAGAAAATTCAAATAACTGTTGAAAATTCGTCAGCGCGTGAGAGAGAGCAACAGGAGAGTGCACTGTGTGTAGAGCTGACCCCGCACGTGAGCCTCCTTAGGAAAACTGTCATCTTTGAAGCAGAGAGAAAGAGCTCAGCAGACTTCTAGAATTTACTAGAACCTGGATTTTGGATCTTCTGGCCTCACGAACCAGGAACAATAACTTCTGTCATGTAGGAATTATCTCAGCTAGAATCTTTTGGTAGAGCAGCCCAAACAAACTAAGGCACGTGGCAATGGAATGGTGGGCGTTTCCTCTCTAGGGCTCCTCTCTCTCCTGGGTGACCTGAGTGTTCTGAAATGGGATGGCCTGGAGATCACACAGGACTTTAGCAAAACAGTTTGTGTTTCACAGGCAGAACTGTGCGGAGAATGCATTCACTCTGTACATGGGATGTAGCCCTCAGCTGAACTGCCCTCTATTTCTTTTTGAGGAATGCTTTTCTTCAGGGAAGGATTTTGTCTTAAACAGAAAAGGAAACTCACAATCATGAGTTTCTTCAAATTCCTTCTTAATGTTTCACTCGTTGTCAAAAGACAGGAACTGTAAAACAGGCCGCAGGATATTTTATTTCAGTGTCTTTCCCCAGACTTTCAAGGGCCATCACTCTGACCTGTGTTTCATACAGGGGAGGCCAGGATGTTATAGACTAACTGAAACTACTTGCCATTCCTGCCATTGGGAGACCAAGGATTCAATTTTCCTGCTCACTGTTTGTATTTACTGGCTTTCATTTTTTATTAAACCATAATGCTCATGGACTACTGGGAAGTCCGCGGCTCTGAGGTGCTCCGCTCAGGCAAAGTTGAGTTCAGTCAGATGGAACTTTTCGACTGTCCTTCTAGGCATCCTCAAATGCCCATTCGTCCCCAGGAGCTGGGGACGGAGTGAATGCCACAACCTGTTCAAAATTTGTCTGTTCAAAAATGTAGATGACAGAGCAAACGAGGCGAGGCTCGATCTTCAGCTCAAGAGAGCCCTGAGTGACTGACTCGGGTACCGCCACTTGGCCTGTTTGTGTTTGCGACCCACAGGGAGATGTCCAGGGATGAAGATGGTGGGAGAGGCTCGTGGAGCTTGTCATAGTTTCTCCATGCTAGCATCCATCCTGTTTGTTGTCTGAACGCTCTGGACCTGTACAGTTATCCATAGTTAAAAGATCCCAAAGGGCAAGAACTGAACACATTGGACCTCACATAGGACAAACAGAAAACCACAGCTGTCCTTTTAATTATTGGAATTTTGACTATATTACAGAGTACATATTATTACACTCTTGATTAGTAGCAACGAGCTCTTTTGAGGTTTACCTGTCTCTAGGCTCAAAGTCATTACTACCAAACTCGGTGCCTTATCTGTCCCCAACACACTGACATTTTGGATATGTGTACATATAGCATATATATACAATATGCACATCTGTGTAGCTCTGGTTTCCCTCTGGGACACTTTTAATATACCAAACTCGTTTCCAGAGTGGGTCTGGGGTCATCATGGTTCATTCTTTTGCCTCTCTATTGGCAAAGAACAGCCAAAGTTCAACCTCTTTAAGAACTTAGACACTCACCCTCTCCTCTCTATACCCATCGCTGTTCCCAGACTCCTCAGCCCCTCCTGGACGCTCTCTTTCCTAAAGGGACAGATCTAGCCTCACATGGTCTTCAGGCCCTGGCTCACACAGTGTTTGGCACCTAATGGAACCCCCATGCTGTATATTTTAGTACACATTCTCATTTAATTTAGAACATATGGCTGCCTGAGTATAACATGAGTAGCTAGTAATCAGTGGAGTGCAAAAATGATTGAGCCATGCGTCCCTCCCAGCGGAATAACCTGCCAGGAATCTCCACTGCAAAATAGGTTCAACTGAGCTAAGATGTTGCATCTCCAGGCGGCCTGTGATAAACAGCAATATATTCTCTGCGGTTAGGATTCTCATTCCTGTTCCCAGCTACATACATTGCCAATTCTTGAGCTTGGGAGAGGGTAGAACCCAGCTGAGTGTCACAGATGACCAGATTCAGGAAGATGTGTAGCATAAGGCACTTCCCATGAGAAGACCAAGAAGAAAGCACAGCAACAAATGTAGCTAAGGCTGTGCCTCTAACCCCAGACGCATCACAAGAAATAAAAACTGATAATTCACATTTGAGTAAGACATAGGAGAGGCTATGCCTCCTCTGGGCTAAGCTCGCTCACTCTGCTTCCCTTATGAGCTTGTGGTCCTTATTCTAGATGTGATTCTAATAAATCTCTGTGTTAGACTTTCTGAAATTTTCTAACTGTGGATATAGATGTCTTCCCCAAACCTTCCATGTTCCTCTTGAAAGGGCATTTTCCATGATGTTGGGAGAGGGGACGCAGGCCACTGTCCGACAGCTGAGGGCGGCTGCCACACTTGACCAGGAGGCAGGGAAGATTTATTCTCCCTGAGATAGAGGAGCTGTTGAACTCATCCTGTGATTTATCAAAGCAGGATAAAATGGGAGCTAATAAAACAATCCACTTAGCCAGGAACCACTCGGCTTCTTATTTCAGAGATTGCTCAAAACTTAATGAATCATCTCAGTTCTCGGGAAATGTCACTGACTATTAAGCATCGCTACAAATAACTGGGTCTTTCTCCTCCACCCCACCCTCTCTCTTTCTCTCTGTCCCTCATTCTTTTCTCTTTTCTCTCTCATCTTTTTTGTCTGCCTGTTTTCTTCCTCCCTTCCCTTCCTTCCCTTCTGTCCCTCTTTGTTTCCTTTCTTCTCACCTAAGCTAATCTTGGAGATTAGTCAAGCTTGGAGCAGCACTGAAATGGTGTCCGGCGGCTCCTGCACAAGAGGCTTGCTTCTGAGCCGCTCGTTGTCTTGTAGGCTGTGGATGCTTTCACTGAGGCCTGGCTCCATCATGCAGCTTAGTAGGTTGGAGCCTTGAACGGTCAAACCTTCCCCCTTATTCATCTCTTTTCGCTCCCTAGGCCACATCCATACTGTATTTCCCTCCGCCACACAGCCCTGCCATCCTGGACTGAGCCACTTCCAACATGTTTCACACACACACACAAAGGACCGAAATTTCTGAAACCTGGAGCCAAGAAAAAACCCTGCCTCCCTAAATGCTTCTGTCAGTAATCTGTCACAGCCAAGAAAAGAGTGATACAGAAAACTGGTGTTGGAGAAGTGGTGTCACCACTGTCCTAGGCCTGACTGGGTGGCTCTTAGTCTTGGGGACCCGTCTAAGGGCTGAAGTTGGAAGACTTCAGAGCTAGCAGTACCCTCAAATGATGTGAGTCCCACTTCATGGGCGGTTCTGATTAGAGTTATGAGCCAGCAAGCCAAGAGATCTGTAAATAGTCAAGCTTGTACTCTCAAGGCTTCAGGTGGGAACTGAGCTAGAGGTCATTTAGGTTATATTCTGGTAAAGAATTTGGCTAGGTTTTACCCGTGTCTTAAGAGTCTAAGTGAAGATGCTTCAAAAGCAATGAGCTAATTCATTTGATGGTAGTCCAGTGGCGTGGTTACTGATCGCTGTTTGTAGTCAGATTTATAGTGAGCCTAGAAGATGAATGGCAAAGTCTAAGAATGTGAAAAACTTGTGGTTTGGCAAGAAAATGAGTGTGAATTCAAAGTCGTGTACAAGGTAGCCATAGTTAATAAAGGATCATTGCCACTGAAGAGTCTACTCTACAGTAAGACAATAGGAAAAGTCTCTTGGGAATCAGACTGCCCAGCAAGGCCTGTAGGGTATAAAATGCAAGCTCTTGCAGGCCCTGGGTCCCTCTCTTCAGCTTCCAGATGCTATTCCTTTGCTGCCTCCACTTAAAGTACACCCTGGCGTCTCTGTGTGGGTTCATCTCCTTGTTGTATGGGCAGCTCAGTAAGGTTGGATTAAGGTCATTCTAAAAGCTTCATTTTTAGCTCTATTATTGCTCTGAAATCCATCACATTCTGAGACAATGTAGGTTGTAATTCAATATATTAGGAAGAGGTGAAGACACAGCCTGGTCTACAGCACTCTTCCTGCTTCCTGTCCTTCATTTCTTTCTTTCATTCCAGTTTTTACTTACTCAATTAATACTTATTGAAGACTTACCATGGGTCAGATACTACAAAGAAGAATGAGACTGTAACTCTACAAAATCCTTCTTGTACACACACACACACACACACACACACACACACACACACACTCAAACACACACACCACTCTCACACACGCTCACATACATATACCTACAAAAGTCTGCTCTGTGACTCCTCTGGCGTCTTCTAATATTGAGACTGATATTGGTTCTTGTCTCATCGCAGTTAGTGGCACAGACCTTACTAACTGGGAGGGTTAATACCAAGACAGTATGGGACAATGGCCCCACTGATTATAATATCCAGAAGGTATTCCAAACATGAGAACTCTGTGACAATGGGTGAACACAAGTGCCCAGTGTGAGAGATGTTAAAATCAAAGTGGAAAACAAACTGCAATCTGGTTATTTAAAATGCTTGCTCATGGAGTAGAGGGAGAAAGCAAGACAAGAAGTAAGGGAAAGGGAGAAGACACAAGAAGAGAGGCGAGGGGCAGAGGGGTGAGAGGGGGAGGAGCGAGAGGGAAGAAGAGGAAAGGGGAGGGGAAGAGAGAGGCGAGAACAGAATTTTGCAGAGAAGCATTGCCACCTGCTGGGGAGAA
This sequence comes from Uromys caudimaculatus, assembly GCA_028551405.1. NCBI lineage: Eukaryota > Metazoa > Chordata > Mammalia > Rodentia > Muridae > Uromys > Uromys caudimaculatus. Next base: position 39,548,437 of record CM052717.1, on the reverse strand, counting down.
GTGATGCTACATCTGGTAAGTAAAACAAAAAATGGTCAGACTGAGGTTTGACTGAATATGTAATGGAGAGCATAAATATTTCTTTTTATCTTCTTCTCTTTTTTAGTTCTGGAGAGTCAGCCTAGGTCCAATTGCATTCTAGAAATATTATCTATCACTTAATTATATTCACAGTTTTTTTTTTCACATACACACGTTGAAGTGTGTCTCACTAAGTTGCCTAGGCTGTCCTTGAACTCAGAATCTTTGGGTCCCAGCCTCCAAGTGTCCTGGTATCACAGGTTTACACCACCAGGAGGATTATTAGTCTTAAGCAGAAGCTGTGTTTTCAAACTGTTTTTTAAGTTTGTTTACTTTTTAAATAGCCTTATTTTATATGCATTGGTGTTCTGCTTGTATGTATGTCTGTGTTGGAGCCCCTGGAACTGGGACTTGTGAGCTGCCATGTGGGTGCTGGGAACTGAAACCAGGGTCCTCTGGAAGAACAGCCAGTGCTCTTAACCGCTCAGTCATCTCGCCAGCCCTTGAGATTTCAGACCTTTACTAGACTGTGAGACTGGTAAGTTTCCCACCAGTTATTACAGCCTTGTTTTCTACTGACATGTGTGCCACTCCTCATGTCTGCTATCTCATGTTAATCATGAGCTAGCCTCAACGGTGTTTACTGTGAGCGCTCATTTAGTCAAACTGCACACAGCCAGACTTACAGGTTCAGTGCCATTTAACTCGGATCCTATTAATCAATCAACCTTCTCTTGACCTGACCAAGTCTCCTTTCGGAGAGAGAACTTCAACCTGTGGGGAAGGCTTCGGGCATTTCTGAGTTTTGTTAAACTCAAGGCACTGTATAGACGGGTTCGCGCAGGCGCTGTGCCATGCCCTCCTGTTCTCGAAACTCCAGACACTTGGAACAAAAAACAGACCAATCAAATAGCAATTATAAAAAGTCAGTTAACAAACAAAATGTGACCTCAAATGGTGTGGACAGGACTAGAGAAAGTTGTGTGGATGTACATAGGGCAAAATGATGAGGCTTGGATGGTATTTAGTGATGAGAAAAATCACAGCAAACACACAACACACGGGGGTAAGAAAAAAAAAAAACTGCGTTCGTGCTTTTGGTAAGGAAGAAATGACCTGTACTTGAAGGGCCACCGGGAAAAGCGATTAAACCTGAGTCGGGCTTTTTCAGAGAATAGCTTGAGATAGGGAGGAAAGGGAAGTTGGAACGCAGGCAGACCATTGAATAAATGCAAAGATAAGGAGCTGGGGGTTATGCTTGTATGTAATTTAATAGCGTTGAAGATTCTGAGAAAGAAAACAAAGCAGCACGAACTATGTCCTAGGCTGACTTACCTCCCAGTCATAAGCAGAAGAAAGTGACTGTAAGATAGGAAAATATACCCCAAATCTATAGAAATTAAAAGAGAGGTTTGAGACCACGGGGGTATAATTGAAATCAGAAAAGAAATCTAACTCTTTGATACATGTTCGTGTTGATGAATACACTAATGAGACATTTCTAAATATTAAGGCTTCAATAAGGAATTGAAGAGGATGGAGAGAAAACGCCAGAAAAGAAGGATTCAGACTCAAAGCCCAAGAAAAACAAAGCAATAGGTTAAAGATGGCAGTGAACAAGGTTTCAGAAATGACTTGGTTAAATATCATAATATCTTACAAGTAATTCATAATAAATAAATAAGCTAATGGGTTATTTAACTTTCTGGCATAACAAATACTTAGACTTGACTCCCACTCAGGACACTAAGAATTTGTGTGGCAACCTTATAAAAAGCCTGCTTGCTTCAGTGTCTTGTCCAGTGCACAAGACGACAGGTCAGGGGTTCGCAAGTGCTCCGACGTACACCTTAGAGCTCGCTTGTCGCCCCCAACACATTTTTATTCTAAGGTTAAATCACCACGCTCATTTTACATCAATGCTTTTCTATAAGTGAGGGTGCAAACTCTAAATTGCTAAAACTGCCCCAGGACTCAAAGCTTCAAACAGGATGATAACCTCTCCCTCTCCATTCGTGGTTCATGGAGCACAGCCTGGAGAAGTGCAGTCTGCTTCTGGGCTGGACTTGAGTAAGGCAAGGTCTCTTTGGTCCTGGATTTGTACACTTTGATTGTACTGGTGCCAAATGAGGCCCATTTTTTATGTTACTTCATATAACTACAGTTCTCAGTGTTCTGATAGAATGCCTGACAAAAACATCTCAAGGAATGACAAATTTATTTTGACTCATAGTTTGAAGATGCAATCCATCCTGGCAGGGAACACATGGGCCAGGAACATGAGTAAAGTCCACCGTGTGCCTGCAGCGAAGGACTGAGTCATGGATTCTGGTGCTTGATTGCTTTGTACTCTTTTATTCAACGCAGGATGGCATCCCCTGGAGAGGTCTGACCTCCGCTATGGGTGGGCCTTCCCTCTTCCCTGGAAACAGCCTGACTGATATAGTCAGTGGTCTCGTTCTAGGTATTTCTAAATCCAGTCAATACAGTGATGGAGATTACCGATCACACTCACTTTTAGAATTTTCTCTTTTTGTTCTCATTCCAATTCAAACCTACACAGTGGTTCTGATACCTGATGTTTACCAAGAAGTATTTGATGGATAATGGGTTTCCAATGTCCAATTATGTCAGACACACATACATACTCGCACACATACATACACACTTGCACACACATTCATATGCACATACACACGTACACACGTACACACGTACACACATACACACAAAGTGAGGGGGGAGGTGGCATAGATGTCTGGCTGATTTGATGAAGCCACTGATGCCTGGCAGTTTCTTTTCTTCCTCTTAAGCTCTATGCTTGGCTTTCCACAGAAATCGAGTGTTTAGGGCTTTGATCATTCCTTGTCCACACCCACATCAAAAAACCTAGCACAGCAGTTGGTATGAGCTCAGTAAATATATGTTTTCCAATAAGTTCAAGCTATGGATGAATTAAACAGAATGTTACAAACGCAACTCTTCCAGTTCAGAGAGAAAAACTTCCTGGAAGAGGCTTTATGGTGTGACTGACATTGAGCAGCTTGGTTGTTTATCCTCTGAAGAAGAACTACAGTGTGCCAATAAATATTTTGTCAAAGTGTTCAACATCCTCAGCTATCGAGGACATACAAATTAAAACTATCTTGCAATTCCATTTTGCCCTAGTCAGACTGGCTACTATCACCAATGCTGGTGAGGGTCTGGGGAAAGGAGAATCTCTAGCATCTAGGACTACGTACCTGTCTTAATCAGAGTTGCTATTGCAGCATCAAAATGACCATGAACAAAAAGCAGATTGGGGAGGAAGTGGTTAATTCAGCTTATAAGTCCACGTTGCTGTTTATTACTGAAGGAATTCAGGCCAAGAACTCAAGCAGGGCGGGATCTTGGAGGCAGGAGCTGGTGCAGAGGCCATGGACTGGAGGCTGCTTACTCACTTGCTCCCCTGGCTTGCTCAGCCTGCTTTCTTATAGAACCCAGGGTGGTATATAGAGCCCAGGGATGGTACCACCCACAATGGGATGGGCCTTCCCCATTGATCACTAATTAGAAAAATGCCTTACAGCTGGATCTTATGGAGGCATTTCCTCAACTGAGGCTCCTTTCTCTGTGATAACTCTACCTTGTGTCAAGTTGACACAAAACGAGCCAGAATAATACCCTATAGTACCACAGAGATGTCCACACATTCAAGCTTATTACTGCTCTATTCATAACAGCAAGGGAGTGAAATCAGCCTGTCTGGCCATCAACAGACAAAGGGATAATGAAAATGTGGTACATAGACACCGTGGACTTTGTTCATCCATGAAAAAATTAAATAAAATTGTGGAAATTGTGATGGAACTGAAAAATACTATATTATATAAAGTAACCCAAGGCTCAGGAAAACAAACACCACATTGTCGCTCTCACACACAGACCTTAGCTACTAATTTTTATTTGTGAGTGTTTATGTGGGAGTGAGTGTCTATAGAGGCCAGGAATCTCAAAGGGCACCCTGTGGGGGACAGTATGTAAAGGGGTAGGGATAGTAGAACATGTGTGATATAAAAATCAAGAGGGCGAACCTGGAAATGGAAAGGCTTAAGGATGGATAAGAGAACAGAGAGATGGTGAAGAGGAAGGGGGATTCATGAGTAGTAAAAATGTTTGAAAATGCATAGGGAAACATGCTACTGTATAAGCTAATTTTTAAGTCAAATTTATGAAGGAAAATGGATTTTGACAGAGGTACCCGGTGGATAGAGCAGTCCCAGAAGGCATTCCAGAGCTATGGTAACATATCTTCCTGATAACTTGTTGGTCAGGAAAGCCTGAGGCTCCCAAAATCAATACAGGACACTGACACTGCTCTTGGTTGCTCAGCAGATATAATGGTAAGACCCTATTGCCAAAGACACCATAGACTTTGGTTGCAGGACATAGAAAAATCAAGCTGGAACTGAGCTGGCTAGCTTCATAGTGCCAAAGGCACTACGCAGGATACTGGGGAAGAATTGTCATCCCAAGGTCTTACTCAGCTGTGGACCTTGCATGATACACTCCCCACTTGTCGGGCAAGATGGTCTCACCGGGGCATTGTGGCAGATAGGCGTGGACAACAGCTTTCTTGTTGAAGTTAACACCCATGTAGTAGGAGGTAATTCAGGCCTGGTACACAACCTGGTTAAAAGTCCATGGCTGAGAAGATTATAAGCCCTGGTGTAGAAACTATGCTAAATTGAACTCTTATGTCCATCAACCTGCTTTCTGAATATTTCTTCTTATGCCCACAAATAAGTGATGTCCACAGATATTTTTTCTAGGAGAAGGCTTTGCAGGTGGTGAGTTTTTTATTTTGTTTACTTGTTTTGCTTTTGCATCACTACAGAGACCCATGACTGATCAAAGTGTTTTTTTAAAACATGAAATAGTGAATGCTCAGTCCTAAATGAGGCATCTATTCCCTGCCCCCTTGATGACTCAGGGGACATTGTGAAGGAAGGAGCAAGCATGGAGAGTGCAAGAGCAGAGGAAGGACGGGAAGTTTATGTGGAATTGTGGAGCCTTATCTTCTGGACACGACATGAACAATTGAGTTGACAGCAGCTATGACTGCCAGACAAGAACTGCACAAGATCCAGTTTGTCGACATTCCCTCGTGGATGAAGGAGAGGCGCTCAAGAGGCTTCACCCCCTCCTGAAAGTTTGTGGACAGCTCAGGAGCATTAGAGGAAAGCGACGCAGGAGACTCCATGGCTCCCTGAAAACTATTGGCACTTAATGGCCACAGGGGAAGGGAGAAACATTTCCTTCAGTGTGATAGCCCCTGGTAAGTTGCCTCTGTTACTGTAAATAACCCCTTACACTTAAGCATGCATAAACCTTAATTAAATTCCCTGGGTCACCACAAAAAGATTAAGGAGAGACATGGAAGTAGAAAAGGGGTTCGTTAGGGAGGAGGAGCTCAGTGGGAGTGGTGGTGGGGAGACAAGATAGGAAAACGGAAGAGGAACAGTATCGCAACATATTATATACATGTATGCAAACATCATAACAACATTTACTGTTACATATAATTAATATGTGCCAATAAAAATGTAAAGAAATGGGTAAATTATATCATGTGTAATATGTACATGAATAATGGTTGTCTTCGTTTTACATTGCTGTGACATGTGCTGAAAAATCCCCTTAGAGAATAAGATGCATGTTGGCTCATGGCTTTAGAAGTCACAACTCATGGTCAGCTGCTTCCATTACTTCTGGGCCTGTGTTGAGTCAGAACATCAAGGAATTAGGAGTTGAGGGGCATAGGCGTTTACCCTGTGGCAGCTGGGAAACAGAAAGGGATAAAAGAAGGGGCCAAAGACAAAGTGGGACTCCCTGACCCCAGGACCTACCTCCTCCAACTAGACTGGAGTCCTAACGTCCACTCCCTCGCACTACAGATCCAACAGCAGGGCAAGCGTAAGCTTCCATTTTAGGAAGTTGACCCCATACTGTGTAGCACCAGTCTCCATGAAGTTCCAAGTAGACCCGAGACTCTACTTTATCTCTCACCTGCCAAATACACCCTTTAAATAACCCTCTCTTGCTGGCTAGTCATAGGTCAACTTGACACAAGCTAGAGTTATCTGAAAGGGGAGAACCTCAATTGAGAAGATGCCTCCATAAGATCCTGCTGTAGTGTATTTTCTGAATTAGTGATTGATGGGAAGGGCCCAGTGCATTGTGGGTGGGGCCATCCCTGGGCTGGTAGTTCTGGGTTCTATAAAAAAAAGCAGGCTGAGCAAGACAGTAAGCAACACTCCTCCATGGCCTCTGTATAAGCTCCTGCCTCCAGATTCCAGCCCTGTTTGAGTTCCTGTCCTTCCTTCCTTTGAACAGTGATGTGGAAGTATAAACCAAGTAAATCCTTTCCTCCCTAACTTGTCTGTTGGTCATGGTGCTTCATCATAGCAACCTAACTAAGTCACCTAGGTCCTACCTAGAAGGAAAATTTTAGTGTCATCCAAGTCTTGACAAAACTCTAAATGTCTCATTTCCCTAAAACCCATATAAAATGCTCTCCCTTGGTGCCTTTCCCCATGCCATGGATCTTCATGGTAGCACATCAGCCTAATCTGTGAATCAGTTTGGTTAGATAATGTATGTGTCTCAAAGGAATGGAAAAACATTTTGGAGGGAGGGTAGGAAACAAGGGGTGGAACCCAGGGCCTCTTTCTTGTTAAACAAGTACTCTCAGCCACTGAACCGCATGCCCAGTTCTGGTTCATTTTCATTGATTTGCAAGATCAAATAAAGAAGAAAACAAAAGAAATATTTTACTCTTGTCAAAAGAGACTAGGTGTGAAGGAGTGGTAGAGGTGTGAATGGGATGTAGAGGTGTGAATGGGATGTAGAGGTGTGAATGGGAGGTAGAGGTGTGAATGGGAGGTAGAGGTGTGAATGGGAGGTAGAGGTGTGAATGGGAGGTAGAGGTGTGAATGGGAGGTAGAGGTGTGAATGGGAGGTAGAGGTGTGAATGGGATGTAGAGGTGTGAATGGGATGTAGAGGTGTGAAGGAGTGGTAGAGGTGTGACTGGCTGGTAGAGGTGTGAATGGGATGTAGAGGTGTGAATGGGAGGTAGAGGTGTGAATGGGATGTAGAGGCATGAATGGGATGTAGAGGTGTGAATGGGATGTAGAGGCATGAATGGGATGTAGAGGTGTGAATGGGATGTAGAGGTGTGACTGGCTGGTAGAGGTGTGAATGGGATGTAGAGGTGTGAATGGCTGGCAGAAGTGTGAATGGGTGGTAGAGGTGTGAATGGATGGTAGAGGTGTGACTGGCTGGCAGAAGTGTGAATGGTGATAGAGGTGTGAATGGGCGGTACAGTGCAAGTCTAGCATGCGCAAGGCTCGGGTTGAATCCCGTGAAACCATGATGCACTACACTGTAAGTATTTCCTACACCTCTTCTCCATATACGAACAACAAAGAGATGCCTAAGAAAAGAACTGAGGAGGAGGTGAGCACCACACACTGAGGAGAGAGCACTAGTGTGTCTATCACATTAGCGGGCAATGTTGTCCCCTTTCTATGCTCTGGCCCAATCCAGGTCAGGGAAGTGCTGCCAGTACAACCAGAGAAGGATCTGTGCCCAGAGCAACTGTGCCCAGCTGCCTGCCTCCTCTAGAACCTTACAAAGAGCCTGGATGGGTGCCCTGGCATCTGAGCACCCAGGGACAGCATGTGCTGCTCACCTGGAGGTATTCAGGCTGGCCAGGGGAGGAGAAGAACAAAAACCAGCAGCAAGATGAGTGACAGGCCCCTTTCCACACTGCACTGCTGTGAGTTCAGGGTCCCAAGAGACTGGCAATAGACAAAGGCGACACTGAAGTACCACACTTTGAAAGATCAATACTTACAGCCCGGTAATTCTTGTGTTGCCAAGTATAAACAGGTAAGCAGATGTGTGCACAATATAAGATTGTGGATCTAAATACCTCTCGGCACAACAGTTGGCTGTATCTATCAAAAACTTTAAGGATTGACTCTCCAGCTAATAATTCCACTTTTAATGTGACTTTATGTCTTGAAGATGTATATGCTTTATTTTATGTGTTATGAGTGTTTTCCCATCTAATGTCAACACGTGTCACAACAGAGAGGATGGGAGGTCAAAGCATTGGAAGTAGCGGCCACCAGAGGAGGCCTGTATATAGATACAGATGTGTGAATATAAGCAAATGCAAAAAGAAGAAATAGCAAATGCAAAAGGAAGGTCTTGAGACCTTCCAGGACACGCGCAGCTGTGAGACAGCACTGAATGCAGGTGGGCTGCTTCACCAGAGTCATGGGTGTGTCTAAGCCCCACCCCGCCCCAGCTACAAAACCTTCATGGTGTAACTAACAGCACAATAGAGCAGTCTAGGCCCATTTATTTTGTTGAGGGGCATGGATGGCTATGTCCTGTCTTCTTTTGGTATTTACCCTCTAGCCATGTGGCCAGCAAACCTAACAAGGTGGTAGTCTCCACCTAACAAGTCAGCCACCCAAAAGTGAGTGGGCCAAGTTTGCCATTCCTTCCAGCAGTGCTACGTTTCATGGGTACAACACACTCTGGCTTCACCCCAAGCCTTTGCAGGATAACCGGGTCCCTGTGAATGGGTCACAGGGTTAGAGTAACTGTCTTCCAAACAGGAAGAGGTTTGGGGAGTCTGGGGACTTGTCCAACGTTGCATAGAAGAGCCTGGAGAAGGACGCTTTCCAGACCACTGGACTGGGTGCCCACCTGGCCTTTTCTTCTCATGACTATAAAATCCCATGCTTCCTGTCTTGATATTGGTTGACTCTGGCCACTCTGGATTTTAAACTTTTATTGAAGTAAAATACATATTTAATACAAAATTTACCATTTTAAGTACACAGTTCAGTAACATCAAGTACATTCACGTTGTTGTACAGCCATCGCAACTTTCTTCCAGAACACTGTCCTCATTCCTGCTGAAACTTTCTCAGAACACTGTCTCCTACTCCTCTCCTAGTCCTCCTCTTCCCCCTTTTCTCCCTTCTCCTCTTCTTCTACCCACTCTAGAGATTCCCCTTTCTGTCTCTATGAACTGAGTACTTAACAGTAAGCACCTCACTGTATCTGTAAAACTTAACACTAAGCACCTCACTGTATCTGTAAAATTATTCTGCTCATACATTTGTACTGTATGCCTTACTTCCTCAAGGAACCAACACTTATATTGCCTTTTAAGGAACTGGCTCTCCTCTTTTCATAAAGTCTGGCCGCTGTTCTTTGTTGGAATGAAAAACAATCTGACAACAGAATAAAAATGAACCAGGATGTTTAAAATGCACACATGTGCACACATGGCTTACCCAGGCCAAGCCGAGTAATAGTTTTGGCTACACTGGGATATTCTGTGTCTAATTCATTCTCAAACCTGGTTTCCTAGCTTTCTTTTGACCACGAGACTTTGGTGATATCCAATATTAGAATTGGAAACCCAAGAATTCTAGCATCCATCAAAACTAAAGAGGTGTCCTCTTCTATAGCTTCCATTTTTAGGGATATGATGGTTTTCCTTTATAGAATGTGCACCATGTCTGGATATTATTATTATTATTATTATTATTATTATTATTATTATTATTATTTTACATAGATTTGAAGGTGGATGTAGAATACAAGGGTTAGGAAGCAGGTAATTAGGATGGAAATATTTGCCATATATTTGTCCTATCGATGAACCGGGATTTCTTTTGAGGATGTATGTGTATTCACTTTATTTTATATTGAATCTGAACCAAGGTATAAAGATTTTCTAGTCAGTATTACTAGGCAGTATAACTGTCAATTCCAGTCTCCCAAAATTCACTGAGAGAGTTGAAATTTGTTTCCAGAATTGGCAAATTCCCTAAGTGCTCTCTAGTTCTAAATACTAAGACGCTCTCTTGCTTTCTTCTATAGAAAAGTAAAGTTCCATATTCCTCATTTATTAAACAATGAACACCTAAAATATATAACGCATTAGACTGAGATCCAGGGGCCCATCAACAAACAGGACAGGCAAGTTGTCCACCCTCACAAGATGCGCTTGCCAGTATGGAAGACCAGCTGGACTCAACACTCAGGCAAGAATGTGAGGTTTAGCCCAAGCCCTGGAAGCTTTGAAGGAGGATGCCCCAGTCAGGGATGCAGTAAGAGCTTCCTTGAGCAAAGATAAGTTAAATGGGTTTTAAATAAGAGTAGGCTAAATAGGAGTTTCCTGGGTAGACCAGAGGGGAGGTGGATTCGGGCAATTCCGAGCATACAACATAGCAATAGCCTCACGATTAAAGATGGCCCAACATCTCTGTCTCCTGAACGTTCAGAATTTCTGTTCTAGTTTCACTTCATGCTTTTCATATGGACTTTCTTCTTGAAATTTTTTGGTATACCATATGGCATGTTGTTAGGGTCTGTGATTAGCTGAAGAATGATACCCCAGACTTAAATAGTGTGCAAATCAAAGAGCGTTTATTCAGCTGAATTTCCTACATGCAGGGGTCTCCACATTTGGGTATGGGACCCCTGGTTTTATTGTCAGTTAGGGGGATTCCAAGGAGGGGTATGTGCCCTTTTACCTTGATTGGTTAGCTCTATCTCTAGGCATCTGACTGGTTCTATAATTGGTTACTCATTCTAACTACCTATTCTTACTTCAGGCCAGATGACAAGGTGTCCTTGGATTGGCTGTCCATGGCTGTGGTTGGCTGACCACAGATTCCTAGATCCAGGTTCTCATTTCTGGGAAATAGAAACTTAAGCCTAGTCTCCCAAATTGCCAGTTTGCAGCCTGTCATGGAGTCAGCCTGGCTCTGGCTAATTCAATCCTCTCAAGGTTGAATTCACAACAGCCCTTTAGAGTAAGAGCTATGGGGCTTGAAAGAGGGCCCACTTCTACAGTTCATGTCTCTGCTGGATAGTCTGTGTCAACTTGACACAAGTTACAGTCATCTGAAAGGAGGGAACCCCAATTAAGAAAATACCTTCATCAAATCCAGCTGTGGGCAAGCCTGTGGAGCATTTTCTTGATTAGTGGTTGATGTGGGAGGACCTACCCTTTGTAGGTGGTGCCATCCCTGGTCTGGTAGTCGTGGGTTTTAAAAGCTGAGCAAGCCATGAGGAGCAAGCCAGTAAGCAGCACTCCTCCATGGCCTCTGCATCCATCAGCTCCTGCCTCCATATTGTCCTGTTTGAGTTCCTGTCCTGAGTTTCTTTGGTGTGGACGTGTTAGCCAAATAAACCCTTTCCTCTCCAAGTTGCTTTTGGTCATGATGTGTCATTGCAGCCATAGTGACCCTAAGACAATGTCACCCCCCCCACGACCTCCCCTCCTGTACACACAGCATACACTTAGCATTCCTGTATTATTCCCCTGATAAGGAAAGGGGCGCTGGAGGAGTCCCAGGTGATCCAATACAGCGGCTAACTTAACCTTTTGCTCTGATACTCAAGTAGCAAAGACAGGACCCTCTTCATCCCCGTAGGATGGCCTTCCCGATGCTGTCATCGGGGCTGTGCTCACTGTCTAGCCCTGATTTCCTCTACCTCCCTACAGGGATTCAGAGCCCCATCCCGGATTCTAGCAGGGCCCAGCTGTCTCCACAAGACTTCTGGAGTCCATGTTGCTTACCAGACTTTAAGAACCTCGTCTGCCTGAACAGAACACCAGGGGCTTATGCTCTAAGATCAAGAATAGACAAATGGGACCTCATGAAACTGCAAAGCTTCTGTAAGGCAAAGGACACTGTCAATAGGACAAAACAGCAACCAACAGATTGGGAAAAGATCTTAACCAAT
>CM052717.1:39495094-39536089 GCA_028551405.1 Uromys caudimaculatus | reverse complement strand
GCAGCCATATTTATAATAGCCAGAAGCTGGAAACAACCCAGATGTCCCTCATCAGAGGAATGGATACAGAAAATGTGGTACGTTTACACAATGGAGTACTACTCAGCTATTAAAAACAATGACTTTATGAAATTTGCAGGCAAATGGATGGAACTTAAAAATATCATCCTGAGCAAGGTAACTCAGTCACAAAAGAAGGAACATGGTATGTACTCACTGATAAGCAGATATTAGCCCAAAAGTTCAGAATGCCCAAGTTTCACTTAACTGCTTGACTGAGAGTGAGGTCCCAGATGGAGGAGCTGGAGAAAGGACTGAAGGAGTTGAGGGAGTTCGCAGCCCCATGGAGGGAGCAACAGCGCCAATGGGCCTGACCCACCCACCCCCGGTCATCCTGAAGTTTGGACCACCAACCAAAGAATACACATCTATGGACCCATGGTTCGGACCACTTATGAGGCAGAGGACCACCTCGATGGCCATCCAGGAGAGAGGAGAGACCCTTGGGCCTGAGGGTGTTAGAGGCCCCAGTAAAGGGGAATGTCAAGGTGGGAATAGGGGAATGGGTGGGCGGGTGGGTGGGAGGTGGAATTCCCTCATAGAGGTAGGGATGGGGAGGGGATAGGGGGCTTCCAAAGAGGAGACCCAGAAAAGGGGAAACATTGGAAATGTAAATAAAGTATCAAAAATAAAAATAAAAATAAAAATAAAAATAAAAATAAAAATAAAAATAAAAATAAAAGAACCTCGTCTGCTCATTTCCATTTTCTCATTTTACACCTGGTAGGTAGTTCAGGATGTGCCCCTAAGCCTCTGGCTACTCTGGCAGCAGCCTCCAGTGGATCTGATGACCACCTCATCAAGATGGCATTTCCTGTTTCATCTCTGTTGGGTGGACCTACCTGCCCTAGTCCTTTCAGAGTGTCCACTGCAGAGTTCTAGTGGTCACTTACCTGCCACGGGTAAGCAGGCCAACCATTCATGGCCCTAGGCAGTAAAACAATCCATTCTAGTCCCCCAGCCCGGGGCTCAGAAACTCTATCCGGGTCTTGCAACTAGTAAATAACACAGCACTAATAACTGGGATTTGTGGACATCATTTAGATGAAAATATATAATTCATGATTGGGGGGGTGTTTTTATTTTATCTTCATTATTTGAGAAGCTTTGTCACCCATGGTATGACATGTCACTGCCTGGTCAAGACACTTCTGTAATGAGGACGTTTGGCCCTGGTGAAACTCACCCCATCTACAGATTGCCAGAGCTGTAAGCCAAGTGACTAAAAGTCACAGGGATCAGATCAGTATCTACAAATGAATCTGACCAGATCTCACCTGCTTCCCCTCCCCTCAGAGGGACAGGGGACAGTCTGTAAATGGCTGCAGGCTTTCTATGTCCTACACTCTTAGCAGCCTGTGCCTCGTAGCTCAGGGTGCTCCAGGCACTAGGAGAGTGAAAAACACCCTACAGTTCCTTCGAAGGCCGAGAAATCCTGAGGAGGGAGATGTTAGAACCCAGGCATCCCATGCCTTCACAGCTCTCTGGACAGCCTTTGTTCCAAGAAGGGCATTTCAACATGAATTGTGTGCAAGGTAAAGGGTCAAGGCTCCAGCCAGCCACACTGGGCTTGGCTTTCTCTCTGTTTCTGATCTCTGGTCCAATTTACAATGGTGGTAAAGGCGGTATCCCCTAACCAATTCCCACTCCCTGCCACTCAACTAGAGCAAAACCACTCAGCCATTTGTTTCCTTAAGAACCAAGGGTGTAGAATGGCCACTCTAGGAAGAGACGCCAGGGAACATTAGCTGTCACTCTCTCTAACATGGTGTCAGAGAAAGATAACCTGACATGAATTTGTAATCTTAACACCCCATCTTACTAAGTCTTACTCAGTGACACAAGAGCATGAGTGGAGCTCTGGGAGACTAGAGTGGAGCTCTGAGCACAGACCGTTCCGACCGTATCTGAGAAATACCTAAGGGCAGGGAATTGAGGAGGCTGGAGGGAGGAGGGAGGAGGGAGGAGGATGGAGAACATTTCGTGGTGCAAATATTTTAAAACTCCATGGATCTGCACCCAATAAAACTGCTATATAAAACACACTGAGGAATGGGAGGGAGGACAAATGGAAAGAGGGAAAGGAGAAGGAAGAAGAGGGAAAGAAAAACAATTGTTTTCTAATGTTGTGATAAAACCGTAATGGAAGGACACTTAGGAGGGAAAGGGCTTATTTGGCTTACAGGCCCCAATCACATTTGAGGAGAGCAGAGGCAGACACCATGATGGAAATCTCTCCCTGGCTCCCTCAGTAAGTTTTCATCTACAGCCCAAGCCCACCTGCTCAGGGATCATAGGGGATGATAACACCCACGGTGGGCTGGCCCCTCCATCATTAGTTAGAAATCAGAGGGGCTGGAGACATGGCTCAGCAGTTAAGAACACCTCTGTCAGAGAACCCAGGTTTGAGTCCCAGCACCCACGTGGCAGCTCACATCCATCTGTAACTGCAGTTCCAGGAGATCCAATGCCCTCCTCTGGCTTCTTCGAGCACAGATACATATAGGACAACAAAATTACACCCATCACATAAAATTAGAAACAATTTTAAAAGAAAATACTCCACAGGCAATCTGACCTAGGCAATTCCTCAGTTGAGGTTTGTTCTTTCCAGGTGGCTCTAATTTGTGTAAAACTGACAAAGGGAAGGACTACACAAGGTCTCCTGTACCACTCCATCCTGTGTGCCCAACAGCTAACGCACTTCATGGAAAACACTCATCACTAGAGGCCTTCCGCTAGGGTCTACAGAGAGAGCTTTATCATGTTCTTAAAATTATACGCAACTATTTCCTCAACCTTGAGGGTAGACATGACCAGCCAGAGTAACAAAAAATCATCTCCGAACAACACAAAAAAGCTCTGAGTGCAAATGAAAGTGAGAACGGAGACTGCCCGCCGTGCAATCCACTGAACGATGTTAAAGGAGCTCTCAAAGAGAAGAACTTGAGCTGGGACTAGTGGATTCTGATGTCGCTGTTGTTGGTTGGTTGTCTGTTTGTTTTCTCCTATCTTTGAGGTGAGGTCTCTCGTAGCTCCTACAGGCTTTGAATTCATAAGCAGCTAAGGATGACTCTGAACTTTTGATCCCCTACCTGTAGCTCTCAGGTGCTGGGGTGACCTATGTGCCTTATCACACCTAATCTCTGAGGTGCTAAGATTGCATCTGGGATTCATGCATACTAGGCAAGTACTTTTACCAACTGACACACATCCTCAGCCCAGGGTTCTGTTTTCTCATTGGCTTTTATTAGTTTCCTGCCTGAGGTTTTGGCACTGTTCAAACCTCAGTAAAGGAATTGTAAGATGGTCAACACCACCAGCATTAACATTTTCTGTGCACCGGATAAGCAGAGAAAGCACTAAGAACAAAGTATATCTGAATATTAACCAGGATTGAGCTATGGCTGCACACCCAAATCTATTCAGATATAGACATCATCTCCATGCTCAGTAAAGGGTGGCTTTGCAGAATTTGTACTTTAAAACCTCATCCTGACATATTTAAGGGAGACCCTGATATTTTAAAGATATCTTTTGTAATGCTAATTCCTGAAGCATAGACTCAGCCTTCAGAAAAGACTAATCAGACTACGCTAAGACTTGAAAACATTCATGAACACATCTGTTTTTCCACTGTGCTTCCTTCCAGTAGTCAATTAAGCCAGGCGTTTTCAAATGTTTTTTGTTTTTTGGTTTTTTTTCAGAAGGCAGATGTCAGTTAGTGGTAATTAGCAGCCTGTTTTATAATTTACGTATTTATGTATTTATGTGTTTGTGTTAATTTTGCTTCTATCTTTCAGTGGTCTTTCATTCTCCCTCACATAAAATGTTCTGTGAAGTGAGATGCAGAATCCACATTCCTTCCCTTCCGGTCTCCATTAATAAATCCTCTAAGTATGCAATGTGCACCCAGAACAGTCTGGTGGAATCTTGACACCATAATTCATTAAAAAATAAAATCCTGGATGAAATCTCTGCTCTAAGACATTAGTGAAAGAAAAGATTCCTCCCAGATATAACTGTGACTAAAAGCACCCAGTTCTACAGGGGAGGGAACATGTCCACTTCGTCTGTACGCCACATAGAAATCCCCTGCCACTGTCTCCTAATGTGGACACAGCTTAATGGGCTAACACGCCCTATCCAGTGGCACTCTTTCTTCATTTCAGTTCTAGGCTAAGCTTGGAGTCAGGAACAGAAAGTCCAGACTACCATTGTGCTTTATCCATGTTCATGTGGTATCCTCAACTACAGAAACTGAGAGGGCCTGCTTACTTACCCACGGCACCCATGTTACTGGCTCCCTAACCAGGCCTACTTTGTTCTCAGAATATATTACCTTAGCATTCTAAATATTTCTTCACATAGACTTTGTTGTCTGTGTGCTTTCTTCTTTATGTAGAGATACACGAGACGAAACTCAGAATATGCCTCTCCAAAATGTATTACTTTGGCATAAGAATTATTTTCAGTGCAAGCCAGCAGAGGAGGAAGCCTCTGCCTTCCCCTGTGGACTTCAAAGAAAGACCTTAACTGTCTTTGTGAAGAGTCACCTCACCTCCCATACCAGGAAGACAAGGATACTGATCAACAGGCAGGAACGTCCAGTGTGTCTGCATAAACAGACCTCGTGGAATAACTTGCTACCCCTCATGCCTCATGAATTACCTCCCACAGTTTATTACCAACGACCTCTCCTTCGCGTGGCCATTTCTCCACAGTTTATCGCCTGTTGTTAAAATGGTTAGCTCCTAAACTTAAATATTCCTTTCTTCCTCTCCTCCTCTCTTCCTTCTTTCCTCTCTCCCTCCTTCCCTTCCTCCCTTCTCCCCCACCTCTTCCCTTCTCTCTATCTTTTTGTAAAATCCCCAAGCATATAAAATTAAATTTCAAAATGCTTTTTGTTCTTAATCTGTCCTCTCTAGGTTTTATTTGCTGGGCTCAGCTGAAGATATTAAGAAGACACAACAAAAGCTTCACACACACACACACACACACACACACACACACACACACACACACACTGCAAACAAATAGGGTGAAAACCGAGTTTACTCATGTTCCTGTAGATCGTGCACAGCACGTCACGGCTATGTCCTTTTGGGACTAGGGACAAACTTTTCTGGCCCAGGCTATTATCTCCTTTTTCCATGACCAGATCATCTTACTAGAAGACTTCATTTTATGGAAGGAATTCATTGTTTTAATGACTTTAATCCCAAAGCATGCAAGTCCCTTTTCTGTTTTGACATTCCTACAAAATGCTAATCTGGTTTTAATCGCCTGGTTTTGATAGTCTCTCTAGCCTTTCTCTTACTGCTCTGACGTATTGGTAACTACGACCCCTCTTCTGTCTGAAACGACAGTGTTTGCTTTTTCCTCCTCTAACTCCCACCACATATTACACATCTCCAAGGAGTTATAATGCAGTAGTGATGGAGATTACAGCCTCTGAGCCATGCCTTGAAGAAGAGACCCCCAGAGGGGGGACAGTGCAGAAAGTCACATTTAATAAACTATCTGTACACAGTGTACTTGCACAGAGGGTGAGGCCAAGCCACACCTCCCTGAGAACCATAGCTCCATCCCCCAGGATTCAGACCTTTCTCTCCTGACAAGCAGCTAGCCTCATGCTGGATGTCTGGGTTGTCCTTGGAAATCAGTGAGAAGCTTAGTCTCAGCTTCTTCATAGTCAAGTATGTGGTTTCCAGACCATCGTGGCTCATACAGTGGTTCTGTCTTTTTATGCAATTCTATACAGCAAGGATTTTATATATATATAATTTCTACTTCTGTCTAAAACAAGGAGCTCAGATCTATAGCTATAAAAGCAATCTTGACAAAGATCTAATATGAACTGCATCCACCATCCCTCTTTTCAGGGAATGCACTCTGTGGAGAATGGAGTAGTGACACTCATTTTTAGGACACTGTTTGAGAAGCTCAAAAATTATGCTTAAACATGTTTCAAATTATATAAACCAAAAAAAGTAAAGAAAAGAAATAAAAGGCCTGAGACACCATAAAAAGTTTTGAAATATGGCAAAGAAATGTTGCTTTCTATATGGCTGGGTCTCGAGCAGTCAGCATGGGCTATAAGAAGCTTTGCTTTGAGCTGGAGAGATGGCTCAGTGGTTAAGAGCACTGATTGTTCTTCCAGAGGTCCTGAGTTCAATTCCCAGCAACCACATGGTGGCTCACAACCATCTGTAATGGGAAGAAGCTTTGCATGACTGCCAGTATTTATCAGTATCCAAGCTGTATGTGCAGAGACAAAAGGATGCATTTTCTGCAGCAAATGGGGGTGAAGGAGTGTGCAATCCCTTCACTGCTGCATTTACTTGGGCATCTGAAGCCAGGTCTTTGCTTCTTACAGCGGTTCTTAGTGAACAGCATAGAAAGAGGCAGCAATAGCCACACTTGCCCTATCACACCATGGGGGATGTCACTGTCTATAACAATACAGGCCAAAGGTCCAGAGAGCAGGGAGTCTGACCCGAAACAGTTTCCTCTCCTCGTCATTTTGACAGTCACATGAACTCCAGAGAAGGGGTTTTCTTGTCTAATTATTTCTAACTTAACATTCAGGGAGTTGGTCTTTCTGGAGATTAGAATGCACTAAATATATCCAGAGCACCCTTGCTCCAAACCGAGTCCAGGGGACGTGAACTTTCTCCTTTATACGGGACAGCAGAGGAAGATGCCAGAGTGGGCAGCAGAGGGAAGGAAGGTCAGTAGTCCCAGAGTAAAAGCCCCAGCAAGCATTTTAGTGTCACTTCCATGGGGGCAGCAGCAGAGACCTTATCACATCCACCCTGATGACAGATCTTGGCCTGAACACAAACCATTCACTCAGCCCAAGTCCGAGACAGTGGCTCCAGAAACCCAGAGTTATAAATAACCCCCCAGCACTGATATTTAGTGCTTATCACTAATAAGCAGAAGAGCTCCTTCCCCAAAATGCCTTAAAATCAATGCAAAGGGGACTTCCAAAGGATGTAATCCACTGAGCCTTTAGGATTAGACAAACAGTCCAAAAATTCCCTCCAAAGAGGTAACTACACCAATTAACGTTCTGGCCTATCTCTCTGATTCTCACATGCTTTGATTTCTCAAGGACAATGCATGAAAAACAGATATTCCCCACTTGGAAATTCATGAGATCCTGTTCTTGCTTCCCATGGGCAGCCATTGTGACCCCACATGTAAACGCACAATGGGACTCTGAATCTGGAGATCCACCTCATGTCCCACACAGGACTTCTTCCCACACACGAAGCAGGTGCCTGGACCTGCCGAGCCCCACAGCTCATGGGCTACCATGACAATTACAGAGAGTCAAAACTGTTTCCCACCTAGATGCCCAACCAGCCGCAGAGTCCTTCACAAACAGGTTGTGATTCTTTCCTGCCTCTGAGCTGCAAGCATTAGAGAGAAGTTTTTCTTGTTTTAGACATAAATTCAATTCCAGGAGCTATGATTAAGCACTGGGCAGTGGTGGCGCACGCCTTTAATCCCAGCACTTGGGAGGCAGAGGCAGGTGGATTTCTGAGTTCGAGGCCAGCCTGGTCTACAAAGTGAGTTCCAGGACAGCCAGGGCTACACAGAGAAACCCTGTCTCGGAAAACCAATAAATAAATAAATAAATAAATAAATAAATAAATAAATAAATAAATAAATAAATTTGCCTCCATTTGCTGCCCTCACCCTCAGTGGGGGCAGAGGCCAGCTGCTTAGGATATGGGGGTGAGAACTCTAAAATACTTCTCAGAATTCTAGATGACTTTTTCATTGTCCTCAAAAGGCCTTTAGCTCCTGTATGGGTGTGTATTTCTGGGTGTTCTGTGTATTCTATATTGAGAACTACCTGCAGACCCCTTTTGCAGCTAAGATTCTTAGCAAGCAGGTAACTTCATTTGCATCTCATTGTTCTTCTAGGGGAGGGGAGAGCAGCCTCAAGATCTCTGGCAATCTGATTTGCTATGATTCATTCACTTTATTTAGCCAGTCCTTAATATTTCAGTGAGTAATTTCCAAAGCTCTGGGGGAGATTGTTGAGTCACACTGGAATTAAATGCAATTATGAGATTGGAGAATAATGGCGTCTCCATGGGTAAGAGTGGACTGAGCCGTGTGGAGGAGGACTGGGAGGAGGTGTGGGATGAGAAACCCGTCATCACATTCATAGAGATGGCTCATCTTCAGACAACAGGCAAGATTAGGCAAACCATCGTCACACGACGCATGGCCAGCTGCAATGGGAAATATGCTTCTGATGAGAGCTGCCTACCATTCATTTGGCAGAAGCCTCAGAGTCGTGATGACGGTGGATTGCTCAGGTTTTGGGTGAGCAGCATTGCCTGGGTGCAGTTCAGCTTGGCAGCCGAGGCTGATGTGTGAGTGTTCCAGGCCATTCAACAGAGAGATGGTGACTGCCAGGATGCATTCCAGAAGCCGCCCTTTAGGTACCCACAAACAAAAAGTACCAAGGCAGCATTCCTAAACCCTCACCGGTAGGTAGGCCTGAATTGAGAGGCTTGTCCCCACAGGAATAAGTCCGCCCACTGTGAAGAGTCATGAACAGCTGCAGGGTCCCCTAAGAAGAGGACCAGGGAAACACACAGGACAGACTCAGGCCAGAGTGAGAAAGACTAAAGGTCTTAAAGGTTTGGGACCCCAGAGCAGCCGCCTACCACCACATCTAGGCAGGAGGGACCAGGTCTGTTAATGAGAGAAAGAAGCTCTGAGACCGGAGAGGACACTCCTTTGGCCTGACCCAGGCAGGTGTCAGTGGGGGAAAGAAAGTGTTCTTTCCAGTAGCCTGTGCTAGCCTCCCAAAATACTAGGCACTCTCAGCCCTGGAAAAGCAGCCTTGTTCCTGAGAAAGCATCACATGAGAGTGCAGACCTATGTCACTTTCTAACGCAGCTTGGTAACAACATGTAAACAAATGAACCAGTCAAAGAGGACATGCTGTTCACAAACAAATCTCCTTTCCCATCCTCAGTTCTTTTCCCAGAAGGGGAAAAAAAAAATTGAGATACTTTCTCACTCTGTAGCCCACGCCAACCTGAAACCCATAGCAATATTCCTGCCTCAGCTTCTCAAGTGCTAGGATTATAGATAAGTATGTTCCACCAAACTCAGAGCAATCAATCTTAAGTAGCTCTGCTTTTAGGCCTCCAGTAACATAATAACACACTATTTACAAGTGGACTTCTGGTTTTATGAACTTCAAATAACAAGTATCGGCTTCCTATGGCAACAATCTGTACTCTACCACACTTTCCAGACTATTACATCTTTTTTCTACCTCCAATTTTTTAGGTTACATTACTATTATTATTATAAATATTTATAATTATAATAATTTATAATTATAATAATTATATTATAAATATTTATAATTATTAAAACTATTAAGAGTTTTACTAGTTAAAGGCATAGCTTTTAAAAATATGCATTAAATTTTCCTTTCTTGACTCTTCTGTGGTTGCCATTAGCAACCCATTTCTAATCAGTAAGAGAGGAAAGGTCCAGAGCCGTGAACCCCAGTTCTTTCCTGTCCCAACTTGCCAGCTGATCAATATCTACCATGAAGATAGTGATTCCTAAAGACTAGAACTACTGAAGTCTCTTCTGCTAATACTCAGAATTGATCTCGGACTGAGCTAACGCAGGTTGCGGGCCTCAGACAAGAAAATTCACAAGGGAAGAGGAAGGAGAAGTAAAAGCTACGTAATCAACAGAGCCCAGTGCCATCACTAGCTCTCCCAAAGGCCAATGAGGAAATATACCTAAGAAAACTCAAGAAGCTCAGTCTTACCACCCCCACAAAGCCTGCCTCACTCTACACAACCAAAGCATTCCATTCTACAAGCTCATTTTGAGACCCTTCTGTAGTGCCAGGCATCATGGAATAAATTCAGAGTTCAGGAGGGAGTAATTGAGCTTGGGGTCTTCAGCCAGCCGTGGAATCAGACAGCAAATAAACAGTTTCAATCCGTGAGGAGAGGCAAGAGCTGGAGGAGACTCCTAGCGGCACAGCTGCTCTGTCACTCATGTGGGATGGAGCCAACAAGAGAGGAAAGGCAAGGTGGGAGACGGGAAAGGAGACCCAGAACAATGTGTTCTGGGATCCCAGCTCCTCTCCACTTCTGGAGTAGAACCCACGGTAGCAGTGAAGCTGTCAGAAACCCTGAGCTGCAGAGTCTGAGGTTCAAATCCCACCTCTGGCCCATAACTTCTGTGGAACTCTGAGGCGCTACGGAACTTCTGTAAACGTCAGCATTTTCCTCAGGGTATAGGGTTAGGGTTAGGGTTAGGGTTAGGGTTAGGGTTAGGGTTAGGGTTAGGGTTAGGGTTAGGGTTAGGGTTAGGGTTAGGGTTAGGGTTACACAGGCAACGGGACATTAGACATACTTTTATTAGTAAAAAGTCTGTACTTCTAACAGAATGAGGATAGGAGAATAACGCACAACTCAAGGCATATGCCGTACTGCTGAACAATTTATTGCTTCTTTGAAGAATTAGAGTTGATTAGACTTGACAGTGAAAATGGACCAGACTATGTTTTGTGTTCTGAAAATGAATAACCACCTCGCTTTCCTTTACTCGTATCAGACATATTTAGTAAGATCTATCATGTGTGATGCTTACAAGCTCTTCAGACAACCATCATTTCCCGATATTAATGGGCTCAGTCAATTATCAGTCAGTTTGGTAGTGGCTATGGGCTTGGGAGGGTCATCTCCACCGCTTTGTCAAGGCAGAAAATGATGGTGTGTTGTTTCTCTTCAGGCTTGTTGTTGTTGCTGCTGGTGGTGGTGGTGGTGGGGTGTGTGTGTGTGTGTGTGTGTGTGTGTGTGTGTGTGTGTGTGTGTGTGTGTGTGTGCTGTGTTATATATCACCAGGTCAGTCTTTTACACTGAAGCTGGGGATCTGAACTCAGGCCCGCATGCTTGTTGAGCAAGCACGTTACCCACTGAGCCATCTCCCAGGTCTATAGGCCTTTGTTTTGATTTGGTGTTTGCTGTGTATTTGCAAATAAAAATACCTAATTTTGGCAGATTTTCAAGAATTCATAAAAACTGCCTTTTTTTCCCCACAGGCTGGTAAAAAAATACCAACTAGCAATGGTCAGCAAGAGCCAGTCTCCTGGCAAGTCAAGACACAACTGAACACACACTAGGATTTCTGTTGGCTGCACTGCCTAGTGACGCTCCGCTGTCAGGCCTGAGCCACAGCAGCCTCCCATAGGGAAGGTCAGTGTTTAATGGTGATGGTTTTGATTTCAGTAAAGAAATCATAGGAGTCCTTAGCTCCTTCTCTTCCTACTCCAGAGCTCTTCATCCCTCCAAAGGGCAGGTTCAGCTCCCTGATGAGCCAGCAGTTGGTCCAGACGAGCCCTGACTGAAGCTTCTTAGCTACCCTGTGGACACGCCCCACATCCTTTGACCACACTGTGGCTGCCAGCCCATACTTAACGCTGTTAGCTCTTGTAATCACTTCCTCTTCACTATCAAAAGGGACAACGCACGTCACTGGACCGAAGATCTCTTCCGTCATGCAGCAGGACTCATCCTTAATGTCTGTTATCACCGTGGGAAGCATGAAGTAGCCTGCCCGGTTCCTGAGTGGAAGGTTCAGCTGGTCCACGCCCTCACCACATAGAATCTGGGCACCCTCAGCATGAGCTTTCATTACATAACTCCTGACCTGGGGGAGGTAAAAACCATAATTACAAACCTTTTACCGTTGGGTATTTTACACACGTCAGCAGAAAAATCAATATTTTCTAATGATCGAAAAGCAATGTAAGGTCAGTGCTAAGGGACCCCTTTAGCTTACCACTGCAGCAAAGCTAAAGGCAGAGCAGTTCCCACAGGAGTTTACATATTCATCCCTCATGTGAAAGGTGGCAGATTATTTAATGTACCAGGCACTAATACACGTGACTTTATGTATGTCACTTGTAACGCTATGGGTTATTTTTATCCCCAAGTTGCTCACCTTATCTCTGTGCCTCCAAAAGCATATAGGGGCCGGGCAGTGGTGGCAAACGCCTTTAATCCCAGCACTTGGGAGGCAGAGGCAGGCGGATTTCTGAGTTCGAGGCCAGCCTGGTCTACAAAGTGAGTTCCAGGACAGCCAGGGCTACACAGAGAAACCCTGTCTCGAAAAACCAAAAAACAAAACAAAACAAAACAAAACAAAACAAAACAAAAGTATATAGGGTCCATGCAGCTAATAAACAGCAAAGCTTAATTCACATTCAGGCATATCCTGTAGTTAGGTACAAAACAGTG
The DNA here is from genome assembly GCA_028551405.1 of Uromys caudimaculatus. NCBI lineage: Eukaryota > Metazoa > Chordata > Mammalia > Rodentia > Muridae > Uromys > Uromys caudimaculatus. The sequence goes on along the minus strand of CM052717.1, from coordinate 39,523,718 downwards.
TGTGTCTGTGTGTGTCTGTGTGTATGTGTGTGTGTCTGTGTGTGTCTGTGTGTGTGTGTCTGTGTGTGTCTTTGTGTGTGTCTTTGTGTGTGTGTATATGTGTGTACGCGTGCACGTGCGCACGTGTTTGGCAAGGGGCAGAAGTATTTTCATTGTAAGGCGTGGGAATTTGCCCTATAATAGGGTGGCAATGCCCTTATTTGACACCACAGGCTAACAAGTAAAACACCCAGTGCCAGGAATGGATTACATCGATTAGAGCTATTGGCCAGTGAGTTCTCATATGACAGACTAGTGCTCTTGCCTACCCTCTAGAATGTGACTCTGTTACTGAAGACATCACAGAACATGGAGGAATGAAGCTGTTATTGATGTGGAAATATTGTCCCTACTGATTAGCTTTCATAGTCATGGAAGGCACTATACACACTTCAAGAGGAGAGAGATAATCACCACTATTCTCCAGACGTGAACTCTACAAGCTGCAGTAACAATGTACCCAGACAGATATGTCTGTTGGTGCAGCATTGACATAAATCTCATGGGAGTAACCAACTATCTTCTGGTTGGATTTAAGGTCTGCTCCACAAAAACAGAATCCTTGTCTGATACCATTATCAGGATCAAGAACCTGTGGCTCAGCAGGCCCTAGGCCCTAGAGGACAACCTACAATTATTATCTTGTTAAGGAAACATAACACAGTATTAAAGTGACTCTTAATGATTTATTGTTATACCATAGATTAGTAGATTTCTCAGCCCTCATCAGCAAAGCTTTTTCCCCCAAGATGATGGTAATTAACACATACACCCACAACTCATCAAGGTGCAGCGAATAGGAAACTGAGGCGTGCTCAGCCATAAATGGGACAGCTCTATCACATCATCTCCTTGGGGATCTTTGCAGAGGGAATCAGAAAGACTGTGAGAGCCAGAACCAGTGGATGACCACACAGAAACAGTGTTTTCTGGGTGGCACAAGGCGACTGACTGCACATATGAACTCACAGCAACGGTGGCAGCACACACAAGGCCTGCACAAGCTCAAGACAGATAAAATTCCAGTATTGAGAAAGAAGTGGGTATAAAGTCCCACCCCTAGCTAAGTAGTTGTAGGTAGTTGATAGCTACTTGGAGAGAGAGAATTGTCTTTCTTAAGGGTGTAGCCCCTGGTACATTGGCCACACTCCAGTGGACAGCCATATACCCAACAGTACACAGGTGACACACAGGACTTAATGCAGTAAAACCTGAAAACAAATTTGGGTATATGGGACGGGGGTGGAACTTGGAGGAATTATGGGACATGGTGAATCTGATCAAAATACATTGTATGAATTCCTTAAAGACTTAATAAGGATAGAAGATGAAGACGAAGAGGAGGAGGAGGAGAAGGAAGAAGAAGAGGAGGAAAAGAAAGAGGAGGAGGAGAAAAAGAAGAAGAAACACATCTGAATAATATTCAGTATTACTGATTATACTCTAAAAACAAATGTAGGTAATGCAGTGTAGCTGATTATAATGTAAAATAAATTATGCCATAAGCTAACCCAGTGACTCGGAGATAATGATGCAAGTACTTTCTTGAACAGAGGCTGGGTAAATGAGTTTGTTTTCCATTTGGCATCTGTGCTGATTCATTCCAGAAAGAGAGATGTCCAGAACCTATGTGTTTAGATCCAGTTCCAAGTACTTTAAGCCAAGCGTCAAAAAGAAAATTTTCAAAGAAAATAGGTACCTTGAGTTTAAAGTATAGGGGAATACTGACAATTGCTGTATTTCTGGTGATTTTCTAAAGTCTCAGGACACAACAGTGCATAAACTTGCTCAAGGGGAGATGGTCAGTAAGAGAAGAAGTACATATTATGCATCGGGCAGTGTTAAGAATCATGGAGAGAGGGGGCTGGAGAGATGGCTCAGTGGTTAAGAGCACCGTCTGCTCTTCCAGAGGTCCTGAGTTCAATTCCCAGCAACCACATGGTGGCTCACAGCCATCTGTAATGGGATCTGATACCCTCTTCTGGTGTGTCTGAAGACAGCAACAGTGTACTCACATGAAATAAATAAATAAATCTTTAAAAAAAAAAAAAAAAAAGAATCATGGAGAGAGCTGGAGAGATTGCTCAGTGGTTAGGAGTATGTGAAGATCTAGACAAGGACCTGGGTTCAGTTCCCAGCACACACATGATGGCTCACTACCATTTCTAGTATTCAGTGACTTCTTCTGACCTCCTTGGGCAGGATGCATACGCATAGTGCACAGACCCACCTGCAGGCAAAACACTTGCACACATAAAAAAATCTAAAACAGGAAACGTGAGAAAAAGTAAGCACTGCAGAGTTGGGGGTGTTCCAGCGAGTGCAGTTTTATATAGGCAAGGCTGGAAGGCTCTCTTTCAGAAGGAACCATTTGCTTAAGGATGGGGCGGATAGGATCAAGAAAGTGTCTGAAAGGTTTCCTTCTGCTCTTGGTCCATGACAAACAGTTTCCCATAGCTGATAATTTCTCAAAAGGAATAAAATCTCAAATCCTGATACATAGTACTCTGCTTATACTGAGCTTCTCTTTAAGATTTGATTTATTCTATTTACTTGTGCATGTGTGTGTATATGTGTGTGTGTGTGTGTGTGTGTGTGTGTGTGTGTGTGTGTGTGTGTGTGTGTGCAGGTATGTGTGCCCGTGGATATCAGAAGGGAGTGCTGATCCCTTGGAGCTAGAGTTACAAGTGTTTGGAGCTTCTCAATGTGGGTCCTAGAATCCAATTCAGACTTAATCCCACTGAGTGACTTTTCTAAGACCTGAATTTTGTCCCCACACTGTTTCTGTTTATCTCCCCCACCCCCCTCTGTCTCTCTCTACCCCTCTCTCTCTCCCTCTCTCTCTCTCTCTCTTGGTTTTTTGAGACAAGGTCTCAGTATGTAGCTCTGGCTGTTCTAGAATTCACTATGTAGACCAGGCTGGCCTTGAACTCACAGAGCTCCACCTGCCTCTGACTCCTGCCTGCTGGGGTCAAAGGTGTGTGCCACCACACCCAACCTCTGAGTTTCTCTTTAATTAAGAACTTTCTGGAAGGAAGTTGGCAGAGATTCACTTACTTTCTCCAAATGTGCTTTACTTATCAAAGCACCCATGTTGGCTGCTGGATCAGAAGGAACGCCAACTTTCCACTTTCTGGTAGCTTCCACAAACCTCCTTAGAAATTCACCATAGATGCTCCTCTGGACAAAGATCCTGCTGGTACAAAGGCAGATCTCCCCCTGTCGAAAGTGAAGGCAGTGATAAAGCTGGGGGCATTCTTCCTCTCGGGCAGATGTCCCATGGTGTGGTCACCTGCCATGTATCAGGCACTGGTCCAGGCAATGAGATCCAGCTGTCCGCAGGACTAGTCCCTACCACACGGAACACATAATCTCACAGGAAGATAGACAAAAACCACAAATAAACATTCACTACATGATATGACTTCAGAGAGTTATCAAAACAATAGAAGAACATTAGGCAAATGATAAAATTAGGAGTTTCAGTGAAAGAATTTGTGGGCAGTATTTATAGAGTGCCTATTTGAAGGGACCGTGGCTAACATGAAGGAACTGGATAAGAAAGGACCAAGAGGTGAGAGTTTTCAATGGTAAGAGGAGGGAACCTACTGTGGGCCTGAGGTTGGTGTGGGTAATGAAGGGTGTGGGTGGAGGAGTGAAGGGGAGAAGATGAGGTGGGGGTGGGGCAGGCCAACACTCTCAAGGGCTCAGGGGGAAGTTGCTTCACTCTCAGCATCATGGGAAGAAAGCAAGAGGTTTTAAGCCACAGAGTAATGTGATCAGATTTACAGTCTCTGTGTGTGCATGTGTGTGTGTGTGTGTGTGATATGTGTGTGCATATGTGCATGGTGTGTTATATGATATATATATGTGTGTGTGTGTGTTGTATATGTGTCATATGTGTGTGGTGTGTGTGTGTGACATGTGAATGCATGTGTGCATGGTGCATTGTGTGTTATGTGTATGCATGTATGTGCGGTGTGATATATATATGTGTGTGTGTGTGTGTGTGTATGTGTGATATATGTATGCACGTATGTGTGGTGTGTATGCATGTGTGCATGGTGTGTTGTATGTTATGTGTCTGCATGTTACGTGTGTGGTGTGTGTGATATGTGTATGCGTGTATATATGGTATCTGTGTGATATATGATGCATATGTGTATGGTATGTGTGTGATTTGTGAATACATGTGTGTCCATATGTTCATGGATGTGAGTAGGCGTGTGTACATGTGTGTGAGGGTGTTACAGTCTGAGTGTACACGTGGAAGGCAGAGAGCAACCCTGGCTGTCATGACTCAGGAGTAGTTCTTGGGTTTTCTTTTTGTTGTTGCTTGTTTTTGTTTTGGGATGTTTGTTTGTTTGTTTGTTTGTTTGTTTGCTTTGGGACAGGATCCTTTCGGTGGACTAGAGTTCTCTGAGTAGGCCACGTTGCCTGAGCACTGAGCCAGGGGATCTGCCTGTCTCCATCTCCTCAGTCCTAGAACTGCAGTTGTGGCTTTCTTACGTGGGTTCTGGGTTCAGGCCAGGTTCTCATACTTGAGTGGCAAGTACTTTACCAACTGATCTGTCTCCCTTGACCCAGATGCTTACAGTTGTAGATGATCATTCTTGAAGTTGTGCAGAAAACAAAACTTAGAGTGAGGAGTAAAGAAAATATTCCAAATGTTCAAATAAATATAGGGAGCTCATACAGGGGAGGCACCAATAGAACGGAGAGAGTAAATATGATCCCACTGGATTCAAAACTCTTAAAGAAGTGTGGTACCCCCAAAGTACAGGAAACCTACCTAGATTAGAAAAAGTAACGATTTGGAATCATATGTTAATCATAGAACCAATGAGATTTGTCTATAGACCAGTCATAGGTACAAGGAAGAGAGAAAGCCATAACAGGGCTGATCCAGGCCTGGGGCCCCGTTCCACTTTGGATGGAATCCCTCTGTGGGAGGGCAAAAGGAGGCAGAGAAGAGTCGCTTCTCCAGTGGGTGGAGAGAGGGGGGACCAAGAGTTCTGCTGTGGGCATGTTAAAATCTGATGCCCACTAGACATCTAACTAAAGATGCTGAATGCCCAGGGGAAAGGTCCTGCTAGGCTTTGGAGAGAAAAAATAATCCTAATTGCCATTTAAATATAACATTAAGTAGTTTACAAACCATATCTAAGCATTTCAAAGCAAACTGTATGAAAGTGTACAAATGCATAAATATTGATAACATTTTCATCACATCTATATTTGATGTTCGCAGCAATCCTAGGCAACAGAATGGTTCTAATTGTCTTCATATTTATACAAAGGTTTATTGTCCAAAAGAAGCAGTTACGTTCTGAGATAATGAATTCTTTCTCCAGCAGGACAACCATCAGAACCATCCCCCTGTGTGACTTAGAAGATGGTCAAACATCTGTTGGGGTCATTTGCATAAATTCCTTATGCCGAAAAAGGGCGGGCATAGTGGAGAGAAAAGTTTAACAAGTTTCTCATCACTTGATGCTAGGAAAACATAGGTCCCACCGAGAGCTATGTCACCAGAAACAGTGACTCCAAAGAAAGCCTCATTCCCCGAATCTCCATGCCATGGCAAGCACTGATTTGGATATTTTCTCTATGATAGCTCTGTGGTGTGTTAGTGTTCTCAGTCCACACTTAGGAAATGGAGCTTTGAATTAATATATGCTCAAGGCCACCCTGAGAGTTCACCCATACCTCGCCTGAAGCCAATTATCTTCAATTAAGGGAGAACTGTGCTCTGTCTGGAACTCATCAATCAGCTAAGCAAATAAAACAAGATGTGATCGTTTGCTTAAAATCCATCTGCTACCTTGGCTTGAACATACCCTTTCTTTCATTGATGTCTTAAAACAGCACCCCTCGGGCTGGAGAGACGGCTCAGGGGTTAAGAGCACTGACTATTCTTCCAGAGGTTCTGAGTTCAATTCCCAGCAACCACATGGCGGCTCACAACCATCTGTAATGGGATCTGATATCCTCTTCTGGGGTGCGTCTGAAGACAGCTACAGTGTACTCACATAAAATAAATGAATAAACCTTTGAAAAAAAAATCACCCCTCAAAGAAAGGTTTGATGAGCCGACCCAAATCCTAAAAGAATCCTAATAGATGAATAATAGCCTATAGTCTCTATCTCCTTGCTTAGTATATGGCTATCTATACAACTGAATTTCATTCACTTCAATTCTCAGAGTTTGTCCCTCTTGTTGTCCTGAAACCCTTGATACACTTAGTTTAGGGGTTTACTTGATATCTGCTTGTTTTGACGATTAAATCAGTTGTGTTATAACATGGACTTGTCTATCAACACTCAAACAATAAATTTCTAGCCATCTTCTTTGGGAATTATGGTAAAGGAAATAACCACCATTTCAATTATCATGAAAATATAAGTTGAAAGCTATGTTTCTCACTGAACATTCCCAGAATCCTTTTGGAACGTGGCATTGTTCAAATGATTATAAAGGTAGAGAAACAGAGGCCTGTTCCCATGGTGGGAAGCTGCTGTTCAGTTAATCTGGTCTAGTGTTCTTAACACTCTAGGAGGCTGTGCCTTTGAAGAACCTGAAGAAAAAAAAAGATAGAGCCCACAGAAACACCTCTGATGTGATAATAACAGGAGTTGCAAAGATGTCCTGAAGTTCTCTGTCACTCCAGGCTCAGGGACTCGTTTTGGAGTGTTACAGGGAACGGGAACTTGGCTTGCACAGGCATCAGGGATAGTCTTGGAGAGAAGAAAATCTACTGTCAGTTGGATACATGGCTGCAAGGAAAAGACAGGCAGCTGTGGGAATAAATAAATGCAGAGGCCGAGAGTACCAAAGTCAATGGTTCTACCATGCTGGCACTGGATAAAAGTCGTGTGACTTAAGATGAGGAACTTGACAGAAAGGATCTGTGACCATACCAGGCACTCCCCTCTGCTAGACTAGAATAGAAAAATAACAGACCATTGCCAACCCCCTAGACTTTGCATTGTGATAACGTAGATCCAACCGGACAGGGCCTTGGGGAGCGGATCTCATACCTGGTTGGCAAAGCTGGACCTAACGGTTGTTGGGATACACTCCTCCAAGTTGGCATCCTCAAAGATGATAGCGGGATTCTTGCCTCCCAGCTCCAGGGAGAGCTTCTTGCAGTGGGGAGCACTTAGCTGGGTAATCCGTTCAGCTGTGGGCTGGCTCCCAGTGAAGGAGATCAAGGGTACCTCTGGGTGAGACACAAGGGCCTCACCAACCCTCGGCCCTGTTCCAAACACAATATTGATCACACCTGGTGGGACACCTGGATGGGAAATAAAACCAGTGGTAGTAATTCTCCAAGGGTTACTGAGGATACCTGAGGTGACATGCAGACTCTCCTCTGGGAGTCCAAAAGCTGGCACGTGGGGATGGGGTGGGCTGGTGTGACAGCACCTGGAGATTTTATGACTAGCTCAAGTTAATAGTAAAGCCAATCTACAAAGTCATCTCTGCTTATAGAATCCACCTGCTGGGGTTTCTCTGGGTGCTTTGGCCCAGAAAGATGCAGAGTGGGGACATCCTAAGAAACTCTGTGACACTGGCTAAGCTTTTGGGGCTGATGTAGAAGTACCATTGGGCAAAGCAAACTTCATGTGGAATGGGGGCTGGCTCCGAGTTGATGCCGAGAAGTTGCAGACCAAGGTGACCATGTTAAGTAAGTAGATATTTAAATCTGCAGAAATGCAAAGAGATCAACTCTAGTAGCTGAGGGAAGCAAGAGTAAGCTTCCCAGGGAGGGTGATTTTGACTCAAGATCCCGTGCTCGTGGTTATATACAGCATCACTGCAACCAAGATCATATGACAAATACCAAGACCATACAAAAATCAGTGCCTCAATCTTTTCTACTGCAAGACCCTTTAGACACAAATTTACATGTATACATTTACCTGTTTTCAGGATTAAATTCTTTAGGGTGTGTGCGTATGTTTTGTTTGCATGTATCTATGTATTCATGTGAATGCACACATGTGTGCATGTGTCTGAGTGTGTATTCATGTGAAAGCATGCCAATGCACATGAGTGTGTACATGTGCCTGAGTGTGAACTCATGTGAATGCATGTAGCTGCACATGAGCATGTACATGTGTCTGAGTGTGTATTCATGTGAATGCACATGTGTGTGCACATGTGTGTAAAGGCCAGTAATGAGAAGCTCAGTGTCATTCCTCAGAAGCCATCCTTTTGGAGACAGAGCCTCTCATTAGCCTGGAGCTCCCGCAGTGGGCTACACTGATTGCCTCTGAGCATCTGAGATCAACATGCATACATGCACACACTGCTCCCCTGTCCCCAACACCTGGATTTCTCCTGTGTGTGGACTTCCACACCTGGCTCTGTTACCTGAGCTGTACAGATTGAATTCAGATCCTCTTGATGTGTGCCAAGCACTTAACTTACTAAGATATCTCCCCAACCATGCATTTACTTCTCTATGCCTGGGCACCAAGGTTCTGGCTAAGTGCACAAGAACGATCTGAATTTTCTTCTCCATTGTATGCCCTGTGCCATCAGTAAATGCTGACACACACTGGGTGCTTAGTGGGCATCAGCTACTGTTATTAGTAAGGCGTGGTCATCCTCTGTTTTCTATGGGTTTCATTACCCAAAGTGACTTATGGTCTGAAATATTTGTCTTTTCATTTGGAGAAAAAGACTGCTCTCATATCATGTTTTATTACAGTACATTGTTTTGCCTTTTCTACTTTATTATTAATTTTTCATAATGTCTAATTTATAAATTAAACTTTTCCACTTTTTTTATATGCATAAAAAAAGGTACATAGAGAGACCAAAGCCATCCACAGTTTCAGGTGTCTACTCACAATCTGGAGACACATCTCTCCCTTATAAGGGGAGATTACAGACTGTTTTTTGACCTCACAACCCTTTAAGGTACTTACTGTTTATTATTAGCCCGCTATTCTGGTGAGAAATTTGGCAAAGTAAAGTTAAATGATAGTCAGTAAGCTTGGTCAGAGCAGGTTAACAAATGTTAGCGAATGAGCGAACCAACCCGTGCCTAGCGGTCAGTATCCACACAAGTTTGAGAAGGGAGAAGCTTTGCATGTTCACATTGTGTTTGTATCTAAGGGGTTCCTCTGTTTCCTCAGGTGACTGCAGCAGGTGCAGAAATCCTGCATGAGTAGCTTTTAGAACAGGCAGCTCCTGTCTCCTCCCCTTTTCTCAGGTATCTCTCTTCAAATCAAATCAAATCTTCAAGAATGTGATCTTAAAGTATACATGATCCTTTCACATTAATGACCTAATTATCCAGAACTCGCTTCCACAGAACCACAGCATAAGCCTGGACACTTTGAGGGGACGGTGAAGACCCCCGCCCCCATCCCCCACACCACCACCGCCAAGAAGATCCTTAAAGGAGACAGGTGGGAAGTCAATATTGTGATGACTCTGTCAGAGTGTCCCGTCTAAGCACTCTGCCTCTATTCACTGCACACATTTATTGAGTCTAGTTTAGGTTAATATTGGTTCACAGTCACAGATAGAGGAGCTCCATGTGCCATGTGGAAAAACTTGGTCCTTAGAGCAAAGAAGATTCTAGAACAGCCACTGACAAGACAAAAGCAAGGTCATGTTTCACGCCATTCCTGCTTGAGGCCCTGCCGCTCCAAAGACAGGCCATATCTTTGGGTAGACAGGAGAGTAAAGGCTTAAGGGGAGTCTGTTAATATTAGTAAACCCAGAATGGTAAGATGAACTGAGTTGTGTCTAATGCTTACTGTGATGTTTTAACAGAAGCTGAGAGGAAACACAGGAACACTGTGTACATGTCAGCACGGGACAGTGAGCTCATTCCACAGACCGACTGATTTCCACACACATTATCATTCTCTTTGCTTGAGGTCTGATGTTAATGTGGGAAGAGGCGGCACAGGTATCTGCCCTCTAAGCTCTAAGAGATTCTGGTCACAAGAGAAGAAGAACAGTTTAGTTGGCACACAGAAATCGCAAAACAAAACTGGGGTAAGGGGCTAGCAGATAAGCCCGGAGCACCTGAACCCACCAGAATGAGGCCTTTTAAGAGGTAAGGCTTAATGAAGAAGGGAAAGAAGTTTGAACTTAGTGGAGCAGGTTAACAACTGGTGGGAAATAAGATGTAGTGCCTCAAGAAAACAAGGACTATTTTGGAATTCCCAGAGAGATATTTGCTGCAAGGCTTTATTCTGCAGGAGGATTGATCATGTTTGTAGAAACACTCAAGGCTTCAAGAGTGAGCACACAGGGTATACTGTCACTTTGCTTTTGCCGTTCTCTCTCATGCCCTTCAAGGTTTCTCTTGCAGTGTAGAAAAGTAGAATTTCATAAGTAGGATTCACACCTCGTTCCAATCCCAATGTGAAACCAAGGGCAGCTTGAGCAGCAATCCAGTGTTCATTAGGGGGAAGACTGGGCGATGCCAGCCCAGCGAAGAGAAGAGGAGACTGCCTTGGAGCGGTGGCTCATTAGCTCCCAGGAAATGAGAGCAATGGGAAGCAAACCACAGAAAATGGAAAAAACTCATGATGAGTATGAGAGAGAGAGAGAGAGAGAGAGAGAGAGAGAGAGAGAGAGAGAGAGAGAGATTTGAAAGGAAAAGTCATCACAAATCAGTATCTGTTCAACGTCTACAGTCACACAGGAGCACACACATTCAGCATGCCCCTGTTCCTACCTAGGATCCAGGCAGAGTAAGATCCTGCTCTGTCTGGATTCAAGAGGCTCAAAGGCTTGGTCCTCGGGCCACTGTGCTGCTGTGCTTGAAGGGACATTTAAGAGCCAGGATTTAGAAGCAGCTCAGTCACTGAAAACATGACTCAGAAGGGAATATGGTGGTCCTGGCTGGCAATTCTTCCTCTTCTGTCCTTCCTGAAATGAGGTGAGCATCTCCCTCCAAGACATGTTCTTACCACGAGGTGCTTCCGAACAACAGATCGCCATATGACGGGGTCAGCTGACCGTGAGGCTTGCAAAAGTGAGAGAAAACATCACTATAGGCCGATCTGCCTCAGGTGTGTGCTACGATGACAAGAAGCAGACGAGCACTGCTCCTCTCCTGCCCTACTCTAGGAGCCTGCAGTCACAGAGCTGGCCAGACAAGGCCCATGTGCACACCAAAAGCTCAGTTTTGCAAAGATGGAATTAGAATGTCGTCTGTAACAAGGAAGGAGGGCAACATTCTAGGAAACGGAAGAGCTACGCACAGACTCCAGCTTCTCGAGGCTTGGGTATCTGTATAGGTCACCTCAAAGACGGCAGGCAGGAGGCCTTAGTCCCAAGCCTATAAGGACCAGTGCCATTCTCTAAACAAGCTCAGGTTAAACCTATCACCAGCATCCTAAACAGCTAGCTAAACTTCGCTAGAAGCTAACATGCATCCTTTTGCTTCTGAGGCATCAAGAAGCTGGGAGTCGGGAGAGAGGAAGAAATAGACTTCTACCTGATACCCATTCTTCAGATGCAGGAGCACCAGCAGTGCATTCTCTGTTCCAAAAGGCAGTAGGCACACCTCATGCTGACACAGACAGAAGGGTGATAAGTCTTTCCCCACTACCCAGTTGTCTTTCCCATCCTAGCTGTAGGGCTTCATAAGCTGAGGATCCTGACAGAAATGTCACTTGCTGGGGTTTAAATACCAGGGCAATGTCAGGCTTCTCAAGGCAGAGTTAAATCCCACATGAAACCAGGAAGTTTGCCTAGGTATGGACATTAAACTGTTAGCTGAAAGAGAATGGGGGGCAAATGGTGGATGTTGATAAGAAGTAATGTCCCATCCACTTCTGTGTGGCTGGTTCCAAAACAGGGAGGAACTGGGTATGGATATTTAAATCCCTTGAAAATGGCTGAATCTATAGACTTGGTTCAGCTACACAAACTCTAGGAAAACCCAACTTCCAAGACTGATCTGTAGCTCAAACTTAAATATAAAGTGACTTGATGATACTAGCTTGAACTAGTTGGTGCCTTTGATGTGACCAGGTCTCTCTAAGCCTGCAATATTCACTTCACGCTCTCAGCCAATGGGGTGAAGCTGTTCTTCAATGACACCCTTATGGGGTCAGCAGAAGAGAACCCTGCTGTGGATGAAGGCATAGCTAGGAAGTCTCAGGTTTACCAAATGGCAAGACCGCACTGGAATCAGTTTGTCTTGGCTCCGTGTCTCCTCCCTGCCCCCACATCCTGTTACCTGCTTTATCCAAGAGTTTACAAAACATCCAGGCAGTCACAGAAGTCAGCTCACTGGGCTTGGCTATCACAGTATTCCCAGCAGCGATGGCTGGAGCTATCTTCCAGGTCAGCAGGTAGAGTGGTAAATTCCAAGGGCTGATCAAACCAGCTACAGGATAAGAAGAAAAGCACAGACCTCACGACCTGCCTCAGAGACAGACAGCTGGGTGGCATTCCTAGCAGAATTCTGTGCTACTCAGAAAACCCAAACTTCACTTTAAGCCAACCCGGGAAAGTCATTCTAAAACACCTTACAAGCAATTCGTCCCACACAACAGCAATGTCGATGCATTTACATCCTCTGATAAGCTACGGTTATAGTTAGCCGTGGCAAGACGGGCTGCAGGGCTGAAGGCTGCCAATGGTTTGTCAATGTGTTCCCAATAGAATGCATATTGAAATCTGGAACCTGATCTTTCCTATTTCAAGAAAGCCTTCTCGCAGGGCAGGATTAAGCCATTTAGTTGCTGTTTCCTGCTGGGCTTCCCCACCCCTGTCTCTAGCCTGCTGATACTAAGACATTAATCTTTTGACTTTGTGACACAATATTATGATCTACCAAGTTCACACTCAAGAACCATGGAATCAGTTTACTTTTAAAATGACCCAAATAATCTCATGATATTATAAATAACGTAATTTTGTATATTACGCCCATTCGCAGTTATCTTGAAGCACAGGTTGGATGTGTAATGTATCTCAGTGAAGTATTCCTTTTTAAAAAGATTTATTTATTTATTTTATATATATGGGTGCTCTATCTGCACGAACACCTGTGTGCCAGAAGGGGCATCAGATCCCATTACAGATGGTTGTGAACCGCCATATAGTTGCTGGGAATTGAACTCAGGACCACTAGAAGAGCAGCCAGCACTCTGAACCACTGAGGCATCTCTCTAGCACCCGTTATGAAGTATTCTTAAACTGTCCAGTTTCCATCCTCGGCCTACACAAATATAAGGTCTCCCTTATGAATTGAAAAATAGATTTATTTTCTATTTTTGCCCTGTGGAAGTAAGTATATTTTATTGTACTAAATTTCCCACAGAAAAATATGATCTTTAAGAGTAACAGAATATATTCACACCAAAATATGTTCAGATGCTTCTTAGGAAATTAAAACTTCCCACAATGCCTTGGAAAATAGTTTCTAGAGGGCTCAGGGAATCAAGAGAGTGAAATGTTTCAATTGCTTTCTTTTTGTAGTCCTAATAGTTGAGAAGAAACATGGCGTTTCTTCTCAGAGGAAACAGCGACATCTACTGATGATACTTAGTCATTTCAGACACTTAAAGGACAAAAGGCAAATAAAACAACGCTTATTTACTAGACACCTGACATTACTTGAAGGGCCACATATGTATTTATTGGTTTTTTTAAAGACAGGGTCTTGTGTCGTCCAGGTTGACCCCAAACTCACTGTGTAGCCAAAGATAACCTTGTGCTTCTGATCTTCCGGCCATCCCTATCCTTATGCTGAGAATGAGGCAATGCAGCCGGCTGAACTTACTAATTTAAGAGAATCAGTGTCCCAGAGTACTGCAGCGTGCAGTTCTACACAGTACTCTATGACACCCAAACAGTAGCACTGCCTGTATTTGATGTTTTCTTATTCTCTTTACAAGCAACAAAGCACTCCCAACATGCCCTCCCGCTGTGATCTTCCAGGACAAAGTTTCTGCAAAAGGGAGAGAATTTGACACGATGAGAATGAACTAGAAATCATTTTTAAAGCCAAAGAATTTTCAGCAAAAGTAGAAAAGCCGACCCCTTGTGTTTTCATAGTCTGTCCCTGGTAGTCAGTGCCTAGAATTTTCTGAACTTTCTGATACAGGTTCTTCTTGGACGCCACCTACCAATTCCCACGGGGGTGCGAACGGTGTAGTGCATACAGCCCAGGTGGCTCATCTGTGTGCAGTCCGTTACGTGGTGCAGGATGGAGGAAGCGAAGAACCGGAAGTTCAGAGCAGACCGAGGAATGTCCATGGTCCTGGCCAGCGTGAGGGTTTTCCCTGTGGAAAATGAAGAACATAAAATGTTGCCTGTGTGGTTCATGTGGAGTCATCTGACACCCCGCTCACTTCCAGCCCACCCGAGGCACTTCTTCACCGCACATGCGTGGATCAAGCGAGAAAAATCTTTAGGGTGAGGTTGTAGAATGAGGTGGAGGTGGGCCTAAAATAGAGCTAGACCATCTCTGTGAACAGCTCTAGCTTTCATCGTGAATGTACCAGATGCTGCCATTCCATGTACATGGGCGCCAGCAGCTTTGAAGTGATGGGCTTGGGGTAATGAGTGTTAAAATGACTTCGTGCATTCTTTTTTTTTTTGCGATGTTTAGAACATTTATTAAAGTACAAAATAGTTGGAATTAAGCTGAATAGACAGACATATTAAATATTTACAAAAGACATCGATGACAGCACTGAGGTAACATATACATGAAACGGTCTCTGCGTGCATTCTTAAACATCCTCCAGACACACGGAGGAGACATCGAAAGGTCCGGTGAGAACCCTCAGCACAGGATGCTGGTTTCTGCATGGAGTAGGAGGGACCTTTCTTGAAATTCTCTCAGGTGACCCTCAGTGATGAAGTGCGACCACAGACTCAAGAACAAGGACAAAAGAAAAAATCCTCCGCTCCCCTCCCCTGCTCTCCCCTCCCCTCCCCTCCCCTTCCTTTCTTTTCCTTTCCTTTGTGCGCATCAGGTGTGGAGAGAGTGGGAAGGGGAGTCAGGCTATCACTATATAGCCTGACTACCAGGACTCACAATCCTCCTGCCTCAGCCACCCGAGCTCTGCGATCTCAGGCAAGCACTGCCACACTGACTTTGAAGAAATCTGCTCTAAGGGCCTGTTATTGGTTTCCTGACTTTAGGTTGGCTAATGGCAGGCATATTTCAACACTGCACGGCTACACATTACAAAATGTGTAGCTATCCACTCTATTCCTCTGCCCTTTGGGAGGGAGAGAAAACATGGAATGAAATAGTGGCACTTCACAATGTCTGTACTTGGGAGCCCTCTGACTAGGACAGGCTGGTTGCATGGCCACCTAGTTCTTCCTGTCTCCCCAGTCCACACTTTGCTATAAAGCCTTGCAGCTCCTTCCGGCAGAGTGTATTCCCCCACCATTTAGCTTTGGGTTCAGCCACTGACTTGCTGCAGTGGGGTAGGGCACGTCAACCACACTGCTTGACCTTCTGCATCCCTCACGCTTTCGCCTCCATCTCTAGTGTTGTCTTGAGAAGCAAGTGTGTAGGCTGCCTTGACACCTCACACAGGATGACATGACTAACTTGCCCTGAGAGTGATCCATTTTACTAAATGGCAGCGGATTATTTGACAAACTAGAGTGGGGATTCTAGGAGCCAATATCTATGCAACTTACGGCAGCTTTCAAAAGCATCTGGTAAGACACACCTGTGCTCAAACCCAGTCCCTGCTGGTAAAAGATCTTGGATGACAGACAGATCCTGCCAGAGACGCCCATCACCTTGGTCTTTAGATTCTGCCTGGGCTAACTCCTCCAAGGACTGCTCCAGTACATCGGCCAGCCTGTTCAGGATGAGAGAACGTTCCTGGGGACTCCGGGATGACCAGGCAGGGAAGGCCTCTCTGGCAGCCTCCACGGCAGCTTCAATCTTTGAAGAACAAACCAGAGAGGGTTACGTTAGCACTGTTGTTTCTGAGGGGCTGGCAGCATTCAGAGTCCATGGCTCCCTTCAGCCCTGATGACCGTTCTGCCCAATTTCAGGGATTCAACATGCCCTAGTACTAAACTACACACAAAATAGACCACACAGTGTTCATGTAACCAACAAAGAGGATTAAAAACCAAGGAAGGGGCATTTGTTGTCCGTCTCCCACTGCCCTCGGGCAAATCCAACCATCTGAGTTCTGAGTTATAGCCACCATGGGCTCTAAGTAATGGGCAGCTGACCATGTGAAAGCATGCGCCAAACTCTTTCTTCCTTTCTGCTGATTCCCTTGGGAATTTCGTCTCAGAACCAGTAGCAGGCCGGCTCACATGCTACTGTACAGAGAGACTGGACCAAACTCTAGCATGGATTTCTGTCAGTGCAAAGACAAGTCAGAGAATGACCCCAGCTCCTGTGAACAAGCTAGCCCGGGTGCCGGGGATGGAATGGGGGATCTCAGGGGAGTCGGAATAGCTGCTCCCCTGGCTCTTCTGACGGGATAGGCAGAATGACTGTTTCAAAGGGTGGTCTGTGAACCTAGGGAAAAATACCTATACATCAGAGAGCTGGCCTGGGGTTCTGAGCTGCCCCAGTGCACAACAGCAGAGGCACCAGCAACTTAATTAGGAAACAGACAAAAGGTGTGAGCTGATATCTCACAAAACGACGTGTACCCACTGTAAATAAGGATGGGAAAAGATGTCCAGTCTTAGCAGCCACAGGGAAATGTGTTTGAAGCCAACTTCCACGCTTAAAAGATTCGGGACTGCGAGTGTGGTTCAGTGGTATTTTCCTAGCATGCCCAATGCCCTTGGTTTGACCCCCAGAACCACAAAAAGAAGTGGGGACGAAACAAAAAACTGTCAATCTCAAATGTTGGGAAGGGTGCTAAGAAAGGAGACCTCTCACCCACTGCTGGTGGGGGTGAGAAAGGCAGGCACTCCGGCAAAACAGCACCAAACCCCTTAGTCAGGCCTCCAGCCCTGCAAGTCAGCAACACCCAGAGAAATGAACACTTACTCTCATTAAAAAAAAAAAAAAAAAAAAAAAAAAAAAAGGTCTTTGGTCTTTGTATAGTAGTGATAGTTACAGCCTGGACTGCAAGTGACTAGCTCTCCTTTGCTGGGTGAGGGGTAGCCAACTGTGACAGACGCATGCTAGCTGCACCCTTCTCTGCGCTAAAAGGAGCAAACTGCAGCTCCACCACTGAGGGATGTGCAGAGCTGACAGAAGTGCAGTTCTGTGCCTTCACCAGGGCAGCTTGTCCTTTTACAGATGAAGCAACTGTGGCCCAGAGGCCTAAGCTAGTCCGGCTGAATGGGGATCTAGGAGGGGCTAAGGCTGCCTCTCAAAGGGACTGATTGAGAGGCAACCATTACACACACAGACGCACAGACACACGCACGCACGCACGCATGCACACGCACACACACACAGCCACCACAGCAGCATGTCGTTCTAAGGTAGGTCAGATGCTCAACCTTCAAATTCATACAGTCAAAGGCACAGACAGGAGCTGTGGGCGGGGCTGTGGGCAGGGCTGTGGGCGGGGCTGTGGGCAGGGCTGTGGGCAGGGAGGGCAGCATGCACCATCTCTACCAAGGTATCTAAAATGCTGCCATCAAGTCACTTGGAAAGAGTGATTTTAATTTTAAAAGATGAGAATTCTCAACCATTTTTCAAAGAACATACTGTTTTGATTTAGTGTGAGAAAGGAAACTTGTCTAGATGTGTCAAACTTCTAAAGTTCTTAATTCAGAGCTAGCAGTTTATGAAGTCAAATGTCTGCTGCGGGATTACATCCTACATCTGTCACTGGCACTTGGAGTGACTAGCTTCACCGGTTACTCATGGACCCATCTGTGTATCTGAGGGAGTATAACCAAAATCACAAGGTACTTAACCCTTCTCCTAACTCTACTGAGCACCAAGTACTGAGCACCATTCTGTAGGAAGATGGCTGAGACAGGAAGATCATGGAACTTGACAGGGGTCACTCCTAAGTGGCAGTGCTGGGATTCAAACCCAGTCTCTGTGGATCCCAAGGCCATTGTCTGACATGCTACAGCCCAGTGGTTCTCAACCTTCCTAATGTGTGGCCCTTTAATATAGATCCTCATGTTGTAGTGAACCCCGTCCATAAAATTATTTTGTTACTTCACAACTGTAATTTTGCTACTGTTATTAATTGTAATTTAAATACCTGACAGGCAGGGTATCTGACATGCAACCCCAGTGAAAAGATCTTTTGACCCCCATCGGAGTCTCGACCCATAGGTTGAGAACCACCATTATAAGTTTCCTTGTCCTGCCCGTGGTAGAGGCTTCTGCTGGAGAGGGAGTGAGGAGCTCTCAGGGTAAATGCATACAAACAGATGCCCTCTTGTGGCCAAAATATGATGCACTCAGAATGCATCTGAGTGCCTTTCTGTCCTCCTCTATGGTTCAGATTAAGTCCACAGGCTGTGATATCTCAGTTAGTTCTGCACGAGCACACACACGCGCGCGCGCACACACACACACACACACACACACACACACACACAATTTGAAATATGTATCTTGTAAAGTCAACAAAGACACAGCTTTTGTGGAACACAGAATATTTGCAAACTGGATTGCTGAGAAAATAAAACATGCATTAAAAAAAGCACAAGCAAATATGTTTTATTCTGTTTCCGGAAGAAGCCAGCCGGTACCACACTCCACCTGCATTTCCTCACTTTGGGAACACCACCAGATGGAGACGAGAAACCTTGATCTCATGCAGTTTGGGTCAGTGGAAGCAAGCAAAATTGCTGGTTACAATGTAACTAACAAGTTACCCAATGTTTGTAAACTTTAGTACAGAGTCTAAAGTTGGTTTTTTCCTCTGTGAGACAGATTTAAAGTTTAAAAGTGAAGAAAAAAGCAGAATTTTTGAGGAAACAATCTTTGCATATAAGATATATTTATACAGGAAGATTGGAATCATATTAGAATTGAGTTGTTTGTGCTGTAAAAAGAATAAATAATCAGTTTGCATTAGGTAAGCATACACACATCAGTCACTCAGCACAGCAAACACTTTTTATTCTCAGTGCAATAATTCATAACTAATCAAATATATTTTAGGCATTTTACAAAATTCTCCAAATGACTTAATTCTTCATAACTAAAAAAGAAAGAAAACGAAAAGAGAAAGGAACCTGAGCCATCGTTTTTAAGTTGTTAAGTATAATGAAAAGGCGTGAGAGTTCAGTTTTTAGCTGCATTACTTGAATGGCTGGCTTTGTTTCACGGGGTATTGCTGGAACTACGAGGAGCTGTCAGATGATGGACTAAACTAACATACTGGGCTTTTGTTTTGTTCTCAATTGAAGTTTTCAAGACTTATTTTTTATAAAGCCATAGAATCAGTGGGCACTTTGTAGAGAAAGGATGCCCTTCATACTGTGAGAGTTTTGAATACTTTGTATACATAACTATTACAGTCTGTCTGAGAATTACAAACCTTAAAAGCACTGTGCTCATAGGTAACAACCTTCTCCTGAACACAGTAAGCTGAGAGCTGGTCTGGCTCATACCTGTCCAGTCACATGATACATTACCTTATAAAATGATACGTTTTCCTTCACCCCCACCCCTTTACTTTTAGAGAATAGTTGTTCACACCCTTTACTTTTAGAAAATAGTTGTTCACAATCCGTCAACACAGTAAATACATTTTAGTTTCCAAAGTGAATAGACTCACCTCTTCTTTCCCGCTGTTTGGTACTTTGCAATACACTTCCCCCGTTGACGGATCATAAGAATCTATATATGAGTTACAGGGCAAAAATTTTCCACCTATAAAGTTTTCCAACATCAAAAGTTCCCTTTTTCCAGCCATGTTAGGAGAATGCTCTCAGCCTGTACAGCAGCTCACTGTGACTGCCCTCAGGACTTTGTTCGGACACCCTCATCTTGACCCCAGGACCAGTGTCCTCATTTGCATATCAGGCACTGGGAGGAGGAGACCAGACGCTCTCCTGATTCCAAACTCTTGACAGTTCCTGAAGGCAACTGATGGTCCATTCTGAGAAATGAGTAACCTAACCTAATGAGTAACCTAACATCAAGTTACATATGCACAGTGTCTTCAGATTGTCCTTTCAGATCAGCCCTGTGTGTGCAGATCAACCCTGTGTGTGCAGATCAGCCCTGTGTGTGCAGATCAGCCCTGTGTGTGCAGATCAGCCCTGTGTGTGCAGATCAGCCCTGTGTGTGCAGATCAACCCTGTGTGTGCAGATCAACCCTGTGTGTGCATCAGGGCCACACTGTCCCTGTAAGTGTCCACTGTTTAAACATGATGTGCAATGCAGAAAGAAAGTTGGTTCCACAAAATAATTTCTCATGAAGCAGTTATCCTTATCTCCCCCTTTCTAGAGAAGGAATTGAGCCTCTGGGAGGTTAGGCAATGTGGTCAAGGTCACACATGAGCAAGGGATGGACTTTCTCATTAGTGCCTCACTGCCCTGACCCCGAGGACAGATAGAGGACAGACTCCCTCTGTCCATTGCTCATCTTTGTCTGCTTTCATCTTGGCGGTCTTCTCTCTGAAATGTGTCCTTCATCCCCAGACCAGGGCTGCAGTGATAATTTGCACATCCTAGACATGCCAAGACAATGAAGATACAAACCAAAAATGCATATGACATATACAGCAAAACACAGACTCTTGCCAGTTCTGCAAACCGATAGATACATGAATCCAGTAGAAAGGATAGGTCAGTAATAAGAGCCACTTGTATCTGAGAACAGTTGGCCATGAATGTGTTAACAGATGTTGGGCTAATTGTAAATCAAGAAAAGGGGCACGCAGAAAGGTTCTGCATTGGCTGATTGGACTAGAGAGTATTTTAAACTTTAATATTGGTCTGGGAGTGTCCTATGCTAGCAGGGTGCACAAAACACTTCTGGGAGCAACTTGTCCGTGTCAATACATTAATATGCCCACTTTGGGCCTAGTGATTTCCCTTCAACAAATCTCTCCTTTAAAAAACATTTGTTCAAGGACGAGAAGATAAGTTTCCTATTATTATAGTAATGAAGCCGAGAGCACACTCTGTGTCCATTCTAGTCCACAGAAGCCATGTCAGGCTTTTCAAGGCTGAAGACAGAGAAGTGTTTACATGGACACATAGATGTTGGAGACCGGAAAGGGTTCACGGACTGCTGTCATTATTTGGTGGTGGTGGTGAAGTTATGTGTGGCATGGTAGTCAAAGACATTTGATCTGTAAGAAAAATAAATAGAATGTCCCATGAATAATTAGACGAACACACATATGGAATACCAGTCAGCAATATCAATTATCAATAAACACACTAACTTGGATGGATCTCAAAGACATTATGTGATATCTGATTACCAAGCACAGCAGTGGCCGTGAAGTGGAGCCAGCTTAAACCTATAAGACAATCTCTCTCTCTGTGTGTGTGTGTGTGTGTGTGTGTGTGTGTGTTGTGGGTGGCACAGCCAGGAGTGGAGCTAGCTGCCCAGGCTCTTGGATAGCACAGCTAGGAGTTGAGCTAGCTGTCCAGGCCCTTGGATGGCACAGCCAAGAGTGGAGCTAGCTGTCCAGGCCCTTAGATGGCACAGCTAGGAGTGGAGCTGAGCTAGCTGTCCAGGCCCTGTGAAGCCTGGAGGACGGGGAGTGGATCCTCTGTCAAGCACTGAACTTCATACAGTTGAACTTTGGCTTTGCTTTGAGATGATGTAACTGTGCCTTGGTTCGTCCCTCTTGGGAATACATTACTTGTTGGTTTTATAGAAGCCCACAGTTTGAGACCTTGCACTTTTAAAGAGACTTTGGAGTTGGAGAGAGATTTTGTTGATTTTCGAGAAACTTTGGATATTTTAGAGACTTGGACATTTGTAATGTTTTAGATTGATATTAGTGTCACCTTGGGGACAAATGTGATAGGAAAGGTTCTAGTTGAAAAGTGGTGCCTGTGTGTCAAGTTGAACAAGGGATCCATTGTGCTGGCTAGTCTTCTGTCAACTTGACACAGCTAGAGTCATCTGAGGGGAGGGAACCTCAACTGAGAAAATGCCTCCATAAGATTGGGATGTAGGCAAGACTTAAGGGCATTTTCTAAATTAGCGGTGAATGTGTGAGGCCCTGGGCACAATAAGAAAGCAGCTGAGCAAGCCCTGAGGAACAAACCAGTAAGCAGCACTCCTCCAGGGAGTCTGCCCCAGTTCCTGCCTCGGGGTCCCTGTCCTGACTTCCTTGATGATGAGGAGCTGTAAGACTGAAATAAACCCTTCCCTCCCCACGTTGCTATGTGTTGTCACAGCAATGGAAACCGCATCCCTGGCATCCTTGAATCTACTCTTCTTTCTGGGGATCTAATGCAGGTCAGGAGGCTTGGGGGTAAGCACTTTACCCACTAAGACATGTCACCTGCCCCCAGCTTGTTATTTTTGTTTTCCAATACGTGCTCCTTTTTAAGTTGTCCCATCCACAGCTTTATTTCAGGCATTATTATGCTATGATCATTAACATTAATCATAAATAGCATCTCACTGCAGTTTGAGTGTACCATTCACAGCTTACATTAGTGTAGGTTTGCCAACATTTAGAGCTTATTACCAAAACCCCAGTGCATCCATATTTCCTTAGTTCTTACCGAGTTCCTTTTTCTGTAGGATCCCATTCCCGACTCCAGGTGACATTTGCTGTGCTTGGCAATGAGTTTGACTTTTCTTGTTTGATGACCTCAGTTTTGACGTCAAGGATTTCATACAGCAGCCTTCTAATGGAATTTGATGTTTTCCTCAAGATTAGACTAGTATTACGGCTTTCTGAGAGGAAGACCCCAGAGGCCAGCATCATACGCACTGGAATCTGTGATTTCACTAAACCTAAACATTGCGCTGCTGTTGACTGTGACCACCTGGCTAACATAGTATTTAACAGGTTTCTGCAGTCAGAAGTATTATTTTTAAACCATTTTCCCATAATGTATTCATTAGAAAAAGGTTGCATGCTTGGCCCAAATGCAGAGGTAAGGGACTGGGGAGATGTCTCCTTGGTGAAGTGCTTGCCTGAGTTTGGATACTCAGAGCACAGCAGGATGTGCCTGTAATCCCAGCGCTCTGAAGGCATACACAAGACTGCTGGGAACTAGCAGCCCACCAGGCTAACCAAATCAGGAAGCCCTTGATTAAAGGAGATTCCCCGACTAAAGAAAATAAGGAAGAGGAAACTAAGGACAGTGGCCACCAACCTCTGGCCTTCACATGCACCTGCACACAGAGAAGAAAAGGAGCCACGTTCTAGCTCCTTGAGGGAAGAACACCAACACTAATGATTTGGAACGCTGCTCCCTGCCCTGCCCGGATTTGTTCCATAGCCTGTTTCTATTATCAAGGACACAGGATGTTGTTTCCTGAGAAAGTGATTTTTCTTTTCTAATTTTTGAGAGGAAATGTTTATTTAGCTGATTTTTCTTTTTGTAACATTTAAGGCTATAGTTTGAGACCTTTCTATTATAGACACATGTCATACACACATGCATTACACTATATGTTATATAATTTAAATATATAATACAGGCAACATATGTGTACGTGCTCCATGCATACTCTGATGGCTTGTACTTTTGCATTCCACAAGGAACCTGGGGTGACATTCTTAGTGCAAAGCACAATGACAGCAGGTTATGAATGGGTAAGGATATTGAACAGAATATAAAATGCAAATAGGATAAAATCAGAGAGTAGTCATTTATAAAATATTAACATAAGACCCTGTGTAGTTTGAGAGCTGAGCAGCCCAAGAAGCCAGCAGTTGCTATGGGAGCCTCTCTGTTTCTATCTAAATATTATATTACATAGAGAGATGTTCTAATGCTCAAGCTTATCTCACCCAGCACTAGAACTGGCAGAGTCAGCACAGCTGGACTGGCTGCTTGACCCTGTAAAGCCTCACATGGGACAGGATGAGGAAGGTCACCATCAAACATCAGAGTCCCAGGGCCTCCCACGGGGCTTCACAGACAGGTGGGTTCCTGGCAGTCATAATCAAGTTACCAAACACAATTCTAATGCCAGGCCTTGATGTCATCACAGCAACTGTGGAGGTCCCAGCACCATTAAACTCGGCTGCTGTGTCAATGTCCCAGAAGACAGTACTGGTCAGGAACTTCCATCCGGCCACCTGGAGAGTGGAGCTGCAGCAGGACGGTGGTGTGGAAGCAGGGGGCAGGCTCAGGCTGGATGAGATCCCCAGAACAGGAGCTGAATGCAAATGGAGGAATGAACAGTGCTCATCAATCTGCACCCCCAATTCCTCAAAGCCCCTGCTCAGTTCACAGTGCTCAGTCATTTCAGGGCTCTCATTATTAAGATAACTATTTTTTGTTACTTAGAATCTGTGGAGATTAGGTTGTCTATAACGTAAGGTTTCCTTCATCACTAAGAATATATTGCTTCTTTAGAAATACATTTTAAGAGGTGCTTCAGAAGATAAACCTAAGCACAGGAGCAAGAGCTCAGTGACCATGTTGGTGTGTGGGTCACCCGTAAGGCATCTATAATGTGCCACAGGGTTACGTGTTCTGTTGAAATTGCCCACCTTATGTGCACTGAGGTCTGATATTATCAGTGCACCAACAGGCCTATTTAACAAGTGTGTGAGATGGCTATTCTAATGTTAATTTCCCTATCTGCTTATGAAACATGAGAATTAGGAATCTCAGAGTCATGAGTCATTCCTGGAAGACTCCCTTATCTGACCAAGTTATAATTACGACATTAAACTTGAACACTAATTATGCAAAGTTTACATATTGCATTTTTGGTCTCACTTTAAGCAGAGCAACTTAGGAAGCTCAGAGATAACAAAGCACTGAAGTACTGACAGGAAACAAGAAGAGACTTTAGCTACACTAATACCTAACAGCATCTGAGTCCATCTCAGCAGGACATACCCATGTCCCTGTAGGGACTGGCCATGGGAGCAAGGGAGCCGTTCTATTCTACCTGGAGATGCTGTGCTTTGAATGCCGTATCCCTTCAGAATTCAGGCTCAAGTTTAGCCCTCCAATGGTAATATTTAAGTGGGCACTCCTGGAGGTGAGTGAGGTGCTGCTCATGGCCTGGTCGGTGTCGTAATGGACTAAAGGTCGTTTGTGCCTTCTGCCTCCGGAGCACAGTTGCTCTGCCTGGTGAGGAGGTGGCAACAGACATCTGGAGGCAGGGAATATTTACCATATACAATCTGGCACCATCATTGTGGTCTTCCCAGTCTCTAGAACAGCAAGAATTCAGGTTCTCTCAAGTGACTGAATTTCAGTTATTCTGTCACAGCTAACAGACCAGCATAGGGCCTCTGAGCGGACAGGACATGCTGAGGCCCCATGGATAACTAAACTATCTTGTGCATCATGGGTTTTGTTTTATATTTTGTAATTAACCCTCTGAAGATATTCTGTTACTTCCGCTCTCCATGTTGCTATCTCCTGTTCCTTCACGTACTTCATGTCTCTGACTAACTGAAGGCTGGTCTTTATTGTCCTGGTTTCACCACAGTGCATTTGGTGAGGATTTGCTCTTAACCATAATTGAACAGGCTGCTGTAACTTTGTGTATTGCTGTGTGTCCATTCTCTGTATGTCTGCTTTCTAGAACACTTAAGATGTAAACAGAGATTCTTCAATTTTACTGACCATTAATTTCCTCTCTCCCACTCTCTGTCTCTATCTCTGTCTCTCTGTCTCTGTCTCTGTCTCTGTCTCTCTCTCTCTCTCTCTCTCTCTCTCACACACACACACACACACACACACACATACACATATACACACACACCTGCCTGGGTAAGTTTTCTGATCTCTATTCCAAGTCATTATATCTGTGCTCCTCCTAATCTGTTTAAACAGCATATTGTAGTTTTAATTATATAACTTAGCCCTCTAGAACAGCGGTTTTCAACCTGTGGGTCACCCCACTTTGGGGGTTCAAATGGCCCTGTAGGGATCACCTAAGACCATTGGAAAACACAGATATTTACATTACAATTCACAACAGTAGCAAACTTACTGTTTAAAGTAGGAATGAAATAATTTTATGGTCGGGGTCACCACCAGGAGGAACTGTATTAAAGGGTATTAACATTAGGAAGGGTGAGAACCGCTGCTCCAGAAAATAACTTTGTAAATCATGCCTGGCATTATTTTAATAGTGTCTTGCTTGCAGCTCTACCTTGTAAATAGACACAGGCTTGTGACATTTTGACCAGCTATTTAATTCTTCAGCCAACA
The DNA here is from genome assembly GCA_028551405.1 of Uromys caudimaculatus. Lineage (NCBI taxonomy): Eukaryota > Metazoa > Chordata > Mammalia > Rodentia > Muridae > Uromys > Uromys caudimaculatus. The sequence continues at coordinate 39,497,421 of CM052717.1, read as the reverse complement.
CGTCCACATCTGCAGTCCAAGGAAAAACCCATCTGGTCCATTTCAAAGCAAAGGCTTCCTTGCAAGTTCAACTCCTTGCTACTGCTGGTTCTGACTCACCAGGTTTTCACTTTTAGCAGTGTGCTCTCTTTCTACCTGGGTAAGAGACTCCTCTACAAGCTTTGTTTACATGATCTGTATGGCAGTATGAGGATTCAAAACAGCTTTCATTATATTATTTAATAATTTTTCATTATGTATTTTTTGAGGGGGGTTTTGAGGGTTGGGCTATATAAGACAGCCTTGAATTTATGATCTCTTGTGAGTCTCACTAAATTTGATTGCTTTTTGATTAATTAGTTAATTCAATTAGAGATTACCCAAAATCATCTTCAAACTTGTTATGGTTGTCAGAATCAACTTAGTCATGTAGTCAAATACGTCTCCTGTCTGGAATCAGCTCACTTATTTCAGATATGCCATTTTAAGTTGTATTTTACAACTATAATTACATCACTAATCACTGAGGAGAGGAGGAAGCATCTTACAGGGAAGAGCTGGCCTGGTGCTCACCGCAGGACCTGAGTTTTGATGAACACTTACAATTCTCAAAAAAGGAAAGTCATCAAGCCTGTTCATTTATATTGCTACTTATTTATGCTAAATTCTTAGTTTCAAATGTTATCGTGCTTCATATATATACATCACCACTGTTTAGTAGAACCCTGAATTTCAGCACCCTACAATTCTCAGCTCTGCCTTAAGTTATATTCACTTCACACTGCTGTGAACATGTCCCGGGGAAAACCCCAATCAAGGCCAGCAAATGGATGGGTTTGGGGATTCCCCTATACTCTCTCTTCTGGCCTGTGGATAGAGGGTTTGAGAGCATAGCATACAACTACCATGTTCTGTCTACAGCCTGTCACTACAGAAGAGTCTATAGAGCTGAGAGGCAAATGACCACCAGAGTAGGGCAAGCAGGAGAAGCAAGACAGGCAGTGTAGGGACAATCTCTTGAGCACCGTGTAGAAGCATCACCTGTCAATAAAAAGCTGGTGGCCAATGAGCTCAGACAGGACTAGAAGGTGGGACATCCGGTAAAGAGAGTGGAACTCTGGGAGTTAAAGGTAGGAAGATTTCCTTGGGACTCTGAGGAGACAAACACATGAAATTGAAGAGAGGTAACCAGCCACGTGGCACGCATAGAATAATAATATGTTACAAGTTAGTCCTAAGCTTATGGCCTAGGCATTTATTCATAAATAAGTCTCAGAGGGAACTGGGATACGGGTAGAAAAGACCTTGGTTACAAATGGCTCACTGAGTGTTGGACTAGAAATCCAAGCTTAGAGCCTGAGAACTCCCAGGTAGAAAACGATTTCCTAGCTAAGGAGCAGGAAACTGCAGATAGGCAGTGCAAAGGGCAGCTGGTTTTTAAAAAGCCCCTGCTGAATAGAAAAGCTGACTCTTCGACCAGGGCCTCAAGGCACAATAGCTATGGCTTATCCCAAGCACAGCATGGCTCCAGGAAAGGGTTGGAAAGTGAGCTAGAGAGTGCTTGTGTCCCATGGGAAAACCCGCAGCTCAATTCCAGTCCACGCAGGAAAAAGCCTGAAACCACTGAGAGAAAGAGACCAACCCAAGAGGGGCACAGCCAGGGCCACGTGTAGCCTGAGGAGGCTGCAGATGCACAGAAGAGCAAAAGGAAGATTTTCCTGGAGCTGCCTTATGACTGAGGAGCCCCAGACTTCTAAACTGGTATGTATGAGTTTGAAAACAGTAAAAGATTAAAAAAAAAAAAAAAAGTTTCAAATTAATAAAATGAAGTCCATAAATAGAGAATCCAATAATAATAAAAAGAATTCCCCAGAGGAAAGAATGTAGAGGAAATTAATATGGAAAATGATATTAAATTTAGAAAACATTAAGAGAGAAATAAATACACATAGAAAACAAAGTCTCCAAAGAAAGGAAAAAGAAAAAGAAAGTCTCTGTCTTATGGTTTCCAGTTTTGTGAAGATACACCATGACCAAGGCAACTCTTATAAAAGACATTTAATTGGGGCTGGCTTATACTTCAGAGGTTCAGTCCATTATCAGCATGGCAGAAGCATGGCAGCGTCCTGGCAGACATGGTGCTGGAGCTGAGAGTTCTACATCTTGATCTGAGGCAGCCAAGCTCTCTTCCACACTGGGAGGAACTTGGGCTCTAGGAGCCCTCGAAGCATGTCTACACGGTGACACACTTCCTCCAACAAGGCCACCCCTCCTAACAGTGCCACTTCCCATGGACCAAGCGTATTCAAACCACCACAGCCTCCAAAGAAGGGAAGCAGGAAAATAAG
>CM052717.1:39412720-39494994 GCA_028551405.1 Uromys caudimaculatus | reverse complement strand
GGGGGGGGGGGGGGTCAGGCCCATTGGCGCTGTTGCTCCCTCCATGGGGCTGCGAACTCCCTCAACTCCTTCAGTCCTTTCTCCAACTCCTCCATCTGGGACCTCACTCTCAGTTCAGCGGTTACTGTTAGGTGAAACTTGGGCATTCTGAACTTTTGGGCTAATATCCGCTTTTGACTGTCAATATAAATTATACATTCAGTAATGATTACAATTCAGAAGAAGTCAATCTGGAACCAAAAGGTAGATGAGAAAATCCACAATGGCCTGAGGAATTAGAATGGCACCCCATATTCCAAGTTACAGATTTGGATTCTGCTTAATGCTACCTTAGAGCAATGTCACACAATAGCTATGGGTTTCATTTTATAGAGTGTGGAGAATTGAGATACGTACATATGTTAATACATCATACAATTGATACTCAAGATTTCACATTTCTGCCATGAGTTCTGACAAGGCTGATTCTGAGACTGTACATTTATTAGAGGTGATGGCGATCTTCAGAGATTAAAACTGGCAATGCTCCAGCATATGTCTGATAAAATGAAACATTCTTGCATATTATAAGGCATATTACAGGTATATACACAATGCTACAGGACAAAGAGTTGTAGCAAGATCTAATCGTAGTTTAAAGGAGAAGCTTAACAAACAAAACTGGGTAACAAAGATTCCTAGAATTAGATTACATAGTGCTGTATTAACTTCAAATTTTTTGAATGCTAATAACAAAAAAACCAACAGCTGCTGAGAAACAGTGGATTATGGAAAGAACTAAAAATCAACTTGTCTATATTAAGAATGTTTTAACCTCAGAATGGAAGGCAGGGGATGTACTGTGATGGTGAAGAGAGAATATTCTTTTGTTTTAACAGAAGAAAAACTATAGATTCATCAAAATTAATAAAAACCGGATTTGACTGGGGAGACCTCCTGAAAATCCTGACTACAGACAGGAAGAATGAAACCAACAAAACAGGTAACTTATACTGCTGATCCCTCTACAGGGGAACAGCTCTGACTTCAGCTGTGCACAGCCAATAACCCTTGTTGGCTACAGAAGCTTCAGGACTTACTCCATCCTTTCAAATGGCATAGATGGAATCTATATTACAGTTTGATCATATGGTCCAAACTAACTTCTACGTCGACTGATACCCTTTTCCTGCTCACCTGGAGCAAAGAATAATCTTTAACTGAATTGTGCACACTGCACAATTGCATACACGTGTTAATGAAGAAATGTATATTATCTTTGAAAGCTTATACATTTGAAAAATAAAGGACATCAAAGGAAACAAGCAGCCCAGGTGATTCAAACTCACAGACTGCCTCAATTGCTATTTCCTGCACAAAACAATTGATCATCCAACATCACAGTTCCAGTCAGGACTTCAGGTAAGCCCTGCAGTTTCCCACCAGAGAGGCTGGGCAACAAATGACGGAGCTAGCTTTCCTGAGACTTGGCCGTTATCCCAGTTTTTTTAGGGTCCCCAAAAGAGAATGTCATCCCAGACAGGAGGAAGCAACTTTGGAGAACGCCCCATTGCCAGGAGGTGGGGTGAATGTTTTTTGGTCGTTCTGTGGGTGATGGATGTTTGTTGTAATCTTAGGGGGGGCTGGTAACAAGTTGTTAACGGCCTTGGTCAGGGAGGAAACAAAGTAAGGAGGGTTAGATTCAGGAATTTTTCTCATGCTTTTTCTTTTCTCTATCCTTCTTTCTCTGTGTTATGAGGAAAGGGGGGAGGAGGGATAAGAGGGAAAAGGGGCTGTGGGAATGATAAAGGAGTAATAGGATAAAAGGGTAGATTACTAAAGTCCACTTTTAGACCAAAGAACACTAGCAAGCCAAATGATTTTACACTGGTATGGACTTTGTATATTGATACAATTTAAAGGTTATATTTAGCTAGACATACTATGTATACTGTATTTCAAACCTTGTTTAAGGTATTGTTCCTATGTAATTCTTAAAAATGCAATGTTAAGTTCCAGTCCTTTTGAAAGCTATTGCAAACTGTTTCAGATAATTAAGAGATACAAGTTAGTAGTCAGTCAATAAAACATAAGGTCATGTTAGACGATAGTTTAGTTAATTACAGAAATGTTTCCTAGGTTGAACAGATAATTTAAAAAAATAGCTAGATACAAACAATGTTTGCCTATTCAGATATATGATTGATTGAGATAGATAGATAGATAGACAGACAGACAGACAGACAGACAGACGGGTCTTTAAAAACCTCAGAGATGCACAGAATATGGCATTTAAAGATTTTTTTTTTAATAGAAGGCTTTTTTGACTGTAACACACGTCTGCTCCTGGGCACCCCCATCCCACTTCAAAGATAATGAGCACTGAAGAACCTCCACATGGTGTTTGCTTCTCTGTGGCAAACTTTCTCAGACAGTATGCTGTCCAAACTGGACAAACATGACACAGGGAAGTAGGCTGCCAAACTTTGCAGGGACAAGGTAGGCAGGTCCTTCATCATTCCTGCTTCAACAGCAAAGTGCATCAGATATTCTGGGCCAGAAGACTGAAGATGATGCTCCAACAACTTGGAGAAATTTTGTGTGACTTTGGGTGACAAAGGCGGGAAGATTTTGCCTGAGGAGATGGATGTAACTGAGGAGAGGTAACCAGCCACGTGGCACAGAGAATAGAATAAACAGGCTATATAAGCTATGAGCTCGTCTGGGAGTAAGCCCAAGCTTACAGCCTAGGCATTTATTCATAAACAATTATGTCTCAGAGTCATTTGAGAACTGGGACACAGGTAGAAAAGACTGCAGTTACAAGCAGGGCAAAGGTCATGAAAGTTGTCCCCCCAGGCTAACTCAAAGGTAGCTTCAACTAAGTCAGTCAAAATGTTTTGTTACATAAGTCAACTTAAGGTTGTTTTCTATCAGAAGTATCATAAAGTTTCTGAACAGAATGTTCTTAGCAAGTTTCATCTCAACTGACAGCCACACAATGTTTTATTAGGATCATGGTATGGATCACAGGGCCATGCGCCCAGCAGAACATTCAGGGTCTGTACAGTAGACCATGTGGCTGGGATTCTTCAGCTGTGCAGCAGGTGAGGTGGGCTATACCTGCAATCCCAGGGCCTGGAGGACTGAGCTACACAGCAAGTTCAAGGCCAACCTAGGCTACACAGCAAAACCCTAAAAAAACAAATCAAAAAAGAGCCAGAAAACACCTATTAAATGTGGAAATCCATGCCTTTTCTAATTTTCAAAATATCTACAATAAAGTCCTTTAGTCCCAGGCGCAGATAACCTAAATTTCTTTGACTAGAGAAATGGCCCAACAAATCACCATTAAACCCTTCAAGTTTGTTGTTGACACTTTGAAGAAAATGGGAGTCTTATTCATAAATGATCACAGCCTATCCATACAGAAGACCTAGACATGGTCATGATTCCAAAGGAATGGAAAGCCCAAGGTATGATTAGAAATGGCTAAGGCTAAACTTGGTTCACCAATAGCATAAAAAGCAAAAACATCACATCAGTCAGAACTCTTGGGTGAAAAGATCCCGCACAGTGCCCAAGTCTCATCTGGTGATAGGGTAGAGACTCCCTCATAGATGTTTAAGAAATAAAACACATTTTTGCAATACATTCAAACTAAGGCATTTTATTAGCTGGCTTTTCAACTTAAATAGTATCTTTGTGACCTAAGAACGGGTTTCCGTCATTTCCCTTCACACTCCAGAAGGCAGACTTGATGGATGGTTTCATTTTCAGCACAAAATAGCTTTACTGTTGTTATCTTCAGTAAATCTTTTCTTAGTGTTAACTAAAAAAAGCACCAGGTCAAAGACGGACTCCAAGGCCCAGTAAGATCTGCTCCCTAGAACACACACAGCAGGGGAATGAAAACAGAACAGCTTGTGGTTTGGGTTTGGCTGGAAGTCGAGTCCACTGAGTTAAGTGTCTTCTGATACTTCCCACAAGTCTCAGCACAACAAACGCATTTACTGCCAACCCAAAAGGGACGAAATGAAAAGTACAGTTCTGGCCTCTGCCAGCTGGCACCTTGGAAGCTTTGCAGGAGTGACGTTAATGTTAACACTTGTTAGCAGCTAACTGTACTTTAGTTTCTCTCATCTACACAATCATGACTGCATGCTGTTTCCTTAGCTGCACCACTGAGTGCCTCAGGGGCCGACTAGCTCATCTGGAAACACGGTGAGGACTGGACCCATCACTCTTTTATCTGTAAAAGAAAGAAAAAGATGCCACTAGCATTTGAGACGCTTTACAACAACTGTAGAGACAGTGGCATGGGCGGTTCCTCCCTCACTAGTTCTCCCGGCCCATGTCCTGATACTTAGCTTTTTTATTTTAAGATAAAATACTCACATTACTTATGAGAATGTAGAAAAAATTTGAACTACTGAAATTCTGTGGTTCAGTTCTGGCTATTTCCTTCAAAATGTCATTGTATTTTGTCATATATGAAAAATATGTTTCAGAAAATGTTTACAACTACATTAATTCAATTTTTTGGATTAATTATTTGAAATACACTGAAAGCCAGTAATTTAAAAAAATATGGCTTCTTCTACTAAATAAAATTGGGACTCCCATTCATCTGACTGTAAGTATATGATACTTTTCTCCTCTTATCATTTGGAAGGTGAAACAGGCAAAGCTCTCTGGACAGAGTCAGATACCTCAGTGACGACGCCGGCAGCTACGGTGGAGCCGCCATAACGCAACATAAACCGCCCCAGCTCCTTGAAGTCTTTGTAGAGCTCAAGAGCCACTGGTCTTTGTGTCTGCAGCTCTACCAAGGCGTTCTGGCCCTTGGTCAGCAACCTGTTAGGAGTGCAGGGAGAAAGATGGGACAGATGAAAGGTGAACCAGGAAAGGTGAGGAGTTCACACCCAGTCAGCAAATCAACTTAGTCTTCCAAATTCAGGAGAAAAAGTTGCATGTGTGTATGTTTTAAATACAAGCATATACCTTTGACTTTTTCTGGGCTAAAAGGAATTTAAGTAATTCTAGATTTAAGAACCATTTAGTAGATCTCAGGGGTGCGTGCGTGCATGTGTGTGTGTGTGTGTGTATGTGTAAGCCAATCTTAAACTACACCTCTACCCGCCCCTTCAGGCCCACTCAAATGCCCATCTCAGTTCATGCTACCTTACCATTCTCTAGGGAAATCTAGAAGTTTAGCTATCTAATAAAGTAAAGTAAATGATACTAAAGTTTAATATTATCAGGATATTAACACTTACTCCTCTTTTTAAGTGTATTTATTCAATTTTGCAGTTCTGAGGATTCAACTATGGGCCTCACACATGCTAAGTAAATATACTAGATCTTGTAGCAGGTACAGGGAGGAAAACTCAAGAGTAGATATAATGAGCCAATATCAAATGAGAAGGTCTTCACATAGTTGTCTGGGTCATACAGCCCAGACAAACAACCCCACATAGAAGAGCACCTATGTGTCACTGAGCCAGTTAAGAATCCTGTTTCAGAGTCTAGCATGGCTGTCCTCTAAGAGGCTCTACCCAGCAGCTGACTTAGAGGAATGCAGAGACTCATAGCCAAACAGTGGTGGGGAATCTTGGGAAAAGCAGGGGGAAGGATTGCAGTCCCCAAAGGAGATGGGAACGCCACAGGAAGACCAACAGAGTCAACTCACCTGGACCCTTGGGGCCCTCAGAGACTGAACCACCAACCAAAGAGCATACCCGGGCTGGACCTAGGCCTCCCTGCACATATGTAGCAGACATGCAGCTTGGTCTTCACGACAGTCTCGAACAACTGGAGCAGGGGCTATCCCTAAAGCAGTTGCCTGTCTGTGGGATATATTCTTCTAGCTGTGCTGCCTCGTCTGGACTCAGTGGGAGAGAAAGTGCCTAGCCCGGCAGAGACTTGATGCGCCAGGGTAGGGGGAGGATACCCAGGGGAGCCTTCACCTTCAGAGGACAAGAGGAGGGAGAAGGGAGAGAAGAATTGTTGGAGAGGGTGACTGGGAGAAGGGGCAGTGAGCAGGATATAAAGGGAATAAATAAAAATAAAATAAAGAAAATATGGCACAGTTGCAATAAAAGAAAAAAGAAAATAAAGGGGGGGGGGGGAATCCTGTCTCTGTCACTTGTGAGCTGTGTTGCTTTTCTGCTTCATGTGACTGCTGAGGATGTAAGTCACAGGAAAACACTCATGACAGCCTAGAACACATGGATCTTGAGAAATGCCGTTCTTCTAGTGTGGTGCTTCCCAGAGCATCACAGTACACACTGATGTGAGAAGCTAAGGACTCCTTCAAGAGAGAGGCAGAGCAGCCCTTCCCTCCTGAGAGCAAACCGCCTTCAGTTGGAGACTCTTCACAGGCGGTCAGCACATTAGCTCAGGAGGTGCCCAGGCCCCTTACACAGGTGCAGAAGGTGAGAAAGGAAGGGGATTTTGGGTGGGATTCCCCATAGGCTCAAGATGAGGGAAACTCCAAATTGCAGGCAGCCAAGCAAACTGGGATGGCCTTAACTTGTACCAAATAAGAGTCTGTGTTTTGCAATATGTACTTGCATTACTTTATTTTTATTACAGGATGCTTAGTTTCTTCCTGTGTCAATCAAAGAACTGTGCAGCCTCAGCCTAGACACTAAGCAATAATCAGAAAACTAGCACGGAGGTGGTCACTGCAGTTGAAGGGCAGGTGGATGGGAGCACACTTACACCACAGGCTGGAAAAGGAAGGTGCTATGGACACGCAGAGACCCTTGTCTTAGACTGGGGGGAGGGTGGGGGTAAGCTCACAGCACAGGTGACAGAGGTAAGGGAAGCACAAGACTGAAATCTAAAATAGGTGGCAACAAATTAAAATTCATCTTTAAGAACATAGGACTTGGGGCTGGAGAGATGGCTCAGTGGTTAAGGACACTGACTACTCTTCCAGAAAAATAATATAGGGCTAGCATTTGTAATGTCTTTGCTCCATCAGTATCTGTGGCTTGATGCATACACATATTTATATCTTTATTCATAATTCCCATCACTACCACACATAACTTTAATCAAATCTAACACTCCTAAACTAAAGCTTTCATGTTCGTGTAGGTGTTTGTATGCTTGCATACGTATGTGCAGGTGAATGCGCACATGGGTGTTCATACATGCAGAGCCAAAAGTCAACCTTGTTTGACATTCCTCGGGCGCTATCCATTCCTCAGGCACTGTTCACCTTGTTCTTTGACTGGGTCTCTCAGTGACCTTGGCAATTTACGCTAGACTGGTAGACCAGTGAGCTTCAGGGATATGCTTGGCTCTGCTTCCTGCATGCTGCCATTCCAAGTGGGTGCATAAGGCCTAGCTTTCTTCCGCGGGGTCTGAGGACCAGACTCAGGTCCCCATCCTTGCACAGCAAGCACAGTTTATCAGATGAGCATCTCCCCACCCCTTAAATGTTTATTTATGAATACTTTTTAGAATGTTTTTTATGTATACTGATCACTAAAAAGTGAAAAAGCACTCTGGACCCCACTTACCCCAGCACACACTCGGGCTTATCTGTAAGGAAGTGCTTACACTGTTAGTGTCTACAGTTTCTGCATTAAACTCACTTGGGTTTCTTCTTTGTGACTTCACCAGTACTTTTGTTTAGGACACTAATCAATCGCTTAATAACAGCAGGCTCACTGATGGTTTGATAGTGTAACAGCACCTAAAACAGACAAACAGGGAACACTGAGAACACCTGCCACAGCAGTTCCAGCCTTCGCTTTTGGCACATGACAAATCACACACATCAGTTACCACAGCTCAGTCACTTCTTAATAATTCTACGTCCTGCACTAGAGAGAGGCTCCGTCCCATTTCTAGCCTGTACCCAGAGTGAACTTCAGTAGGCACATAGCCTTCCTGTCCGCTTTGCCTCTGGAGAGGTGAAGAGGGCAGTTCCTTGGAATCACTGAAAAGGTTAAAAGCAGCTACTGTTTATACCACCACCATGGCGGCATCATAAGGAGCTGTAGGGAAGGACTTTCACCTCCATCTGTCTGCAGGCCAGTTTCCTTGGCCTATGCTTTCACAGCATTGGGGCAGGCTGAGATAAAGGGCCCAGAGGCACAGATGTTCAGCAAGTGAACTGCTCCATCACGAGTAACAAGGGAGGAAGGAGGATCCATCATATTCAACAGTGATCTCTACATCCATTCTTGGGCAACAAGAATAAAATATTCCATATGCAGAAATAATGAAGGACAGCAACATTTATAAGCATCCCTAAGTACCAAGTACTGTGTGATAGAATTAGAGGCAATAGTTTTATTGATATAGGAGATAGACAGGGTTTAAAGTGTAACAGACAAGGGTTCAAATCACTTTCACCTGGGCCAAGTTCCTTAACTTACCGACTTAAGGTTCCACACACTAAACTGAGGACGCTCAGACGTCAGCCGGCCTCAGCAGCAGCCAGCACAGATACATCAGACCACGTACATGACCACCTATGACCATCACGCCCTGAACACTCCTGCTCTTACGTCATACACTGACTATTGCTGAGTCTAACATGAAGAGGAACAACAGAAATTCGTCCTTTATGTGGCTATGGAACTGCGGCAGCTTGAATTTCACACCTGAAACAGTTGAAACTACAAATCCCTGGCTCTTCCCATGTGGGCTCACTAAGAGTCCTATAGAAATAACATGGACAACTTTCTGTTTTATAAAAGAAGGCTTTATGAAGAAAAAAAGAGGAAGCTTTGGCCGATCTCAATCAAAGTCAAACAGACGACTATCCTTACTCAAATAATCAGCTTTGAGTATGCTACCAGCATGCCTACAGATCAGGGCAAGGCCACATTCTTGAGAAGCAGTAAAGCCACCATGCTTTAAATGCTCTGTAAACACCATTTTGGGCCATTTAGTTGTAGAAACAGACATGCTATATCTGGAATCTCCTAACCACAATAGTTTGCACTTGTGGGAAAGAATAGCCAGCCAGGGCTGCAGCTGCGTGGTAGAGGGCTTGCACACCATGCACTAGGTATTGGGTTCTATCCCTCATCTTGGACAAAGAGTGAATAAAGGAAATAAAAATTGTGAAGGAGACTGTGGATGTGCAAGCCTAGACTTTGGGAACCTCCTGTAAGTCATATGAAAAACAATAATGGCACACTGAAACTCTAGTACTCCAAAAAGGTAAACTGCTTCTCTCTCTGATGGTACTTAATGATGTGAGGGGTAAAGGCTTCAGTGTAAGCTCTGAGCAGGCAGATGGCAGCCACATGCTGCAGGGAGGACACCGATTCCAAGTATTCAATGGCTACAGGTCTTCAAGTTTACACTGAGAGATAAATGCAAGACTAAGAACCTAAGAGACATCTCTTCAGGACCAGAGACTCTCTACTAACTTCACACATGACTAGATCTTCATGGCCTCCCAAATACCAGAGAAAAGGTGCACGTGACCCTCATGACCTCACTGAGATCCTCCCACCATTTGCTGAGCTGTATGTAGACCCTAGAATAACATCAGAACTAACAAATGGGCTGTGACCAGAGGGGCTTAGGTTTCATTTTTCCTCCTCTCTCTACAGCATCGTGTATTAGTTAAAACAAAAAACCTGGTGGACACAAGTGAGACAACGATTTGCAAACAAGAGAATTTACTGTGTATCATCTTGATGTCTTAATATCATACTTAAATCAAACTCATTCATACTGTAGAACAATCTGCAGCACTGTGTTAACTGGAAAGTGTATTATATCTCATAGTGAAAGAGATGATAGACTGGGTCCTGGTCTGATCGTTCCTAGTCACCTAGTGACAACTGAACAAGAGCCTCTCCTTCATCTGTAAATACAGACAAAGCCAACACAGGCGCAGAATCTCTACTCACAATTCTCAAACCCCCCAAATCTGAAAACTCAAAAGTACTTCTCCTAAATCTGTTGTAAATCTATTCAAGCAATTAGCCGGTACACTCCACGTGTCCTGACATTACCAAGGTAATTAAGAAGCAGTATGTTTCAGACACGGTGCTACCTCACACTGCCTCTTCCTATGGAGTTTTAAACAGCATGTGCACATTCAGTATTCTGATAAAATCCTTAACATTTCTGAATTCTGAAAGATACTGGCCTAAGGCCATCCTTTGCTTCATTGCTGATGATGAGAACCAAATCATCTAGTGTTTTATTAAGCTTTAATGTTAGGCAACAATAAATAATCTTCCTTAAGTAGCCTTTTTTAAAAAATCAGGGAATATATGGCCATCTGATATTCAACAAAGGTGCCAACATTGTTCATTGGGGAAAATAAGTTGTTTTCTGTTTGTTGTTGTTGTTGTTGTTTTTGACAGATGTTCCTAGGAAACCGGATGGGCAAATGCAAAGGGCTGAATGGCACTGCGGCTCTGCCCAGCACCACATGACTGACTACAAATCAATCCGTGGCCTAACGCGCAAGGTAAACTGCAAAGCTCTTAAAACCTAGGCAAAGGCTTCGAGATACTGGCTTTGAAAATGAGCTCATAGACTTGCCACAAATGCACGGAGAAGAAAAAGAAACTGGGTTTCTTCAAAATTAAGACTGTATGACACTGTAGGACACAGAGTGAGAAGACAACTGCTGACTAGAATATCCTCTAAATTATACTCAGAACAAGCGCTGCAAGACTTTAGTCTGCGGTGATAAAGTTCTTGAGATGGACAGCTGTAAAGGTTATGCAATACAGAGTATACTGAATCCCATTTTCTTAGATACAGTGACTACAAAAATAAAATATAAATTAAATTTAATATATCTTACAATTTCCTCTTTAAAAGTATATAGCGCACCATAACAACTAAGGGAAATTTACACACACTTGTATACATATCATTGCAGAATGAAGTGCTAAGTAGAAAAATTTTAATTGTTTAAGAAGGATTATCTTAATTTCTTGGTTCTCAACCTGTGGGTCAAGACCCCGCTGGAGTAGACTGTCTCTTTGACTGGGGTCGCCTATCAGATATCCTGTATATCAGATCTTTACATTATGATTCATGACAGCAGCAAAATTAGTTATGAAGCAGCAACAAAAATAACTCTACAGCTGGGGTCACCACAGCATGAGGAACTGGACTAAATGGCCACAGTTAGGAAGGTGAGAGCCACTGCTGTAGTCCCTTAAAGCAGCTGAAAAACTTCAGCCGATGCTAGGTTTTAAGAAACTACAGGCAGGAAGACAGTGTTACTCTTCAAAGTAAATGCTGCCGCCGGGGCCTGCCTCCGCTGGTAAGCACTAATTACTGCGTGAGTAAACAGCTCCAACAGCCTCTCTTTCCAGGGATCCATTGCATCCATTCAAAAGCAATTAACTATGATCTATTTGCTGACCGATACATGAGTCCTAAGTAGTTAACAATGAAATATTCAATTATAACTACTCTTTTTGGTGAAACACTTTTTCTAAAGTGAATTAAAATACAATGTTTATTGAAGTATTTAAATGCCTAATAAACACGATGAGCACATTTATACAGAAATAAGAATCATACATAAGTGAGTCTGAAATGTCCTAAGTAAGTGTCTCCCTGGTTCCTCAAACACCACCACAGCTTTAGCAAGTTGAAATTCCTATTCCTGCTTTACTTCACTTCTCTTGAAAAAGTTCCCAGGCTCAAGATCAAAATTAAAAGTAAAATTAGTGTGATTAGTAAATCCAGGCTGCACATCTTTCTAGATCAGAATAAGGTGCCAGTTCGACACTTATAATAGTGCATCCTTATGTAAGTCAACAGCTCTTCTGAATTTATAAAAGCAAGGGTTCCATGTGGTGACGGGGACGTTCACCGTCAGGGCTGAGCACTTAAACCCACTGAGAACCACACTCTGCTGTTGTGGAGCGTCTGCACACTGATCTGACGGGGAAGGACCTGCCTGCCTGTTAAGTTACCAAAGCAGAGACCTGCACCAGAGTGTGGTCTCAAGTCCATGAGAGGAAAACTACACATAGAAATCCACAAGTAACATCTTTCTAGGATAAGAAACACTATTAAAAAATCCCTTATCCCACAGTGAAACTGCTCAAGGGAGTTGGCCAGTGACACTCCGGCAGGGACCGCTCTGCAGAGTCTAAATGAGCTGCTTTAGCACCACCAGAGCTCACCAAATGTGCAGAGAACTTGGGTACATGAAGGGGGAGGTGCTGATGCTAAGTTCCCGTTCCCCAATTGGTTCTTGATCTATCAGTAAACAAAGCCGGGGCCAATTGCTGGGCGGAAGGTAGAGGTGGGACTTCCGGGTCCTAGGAGGGGATAGGTAGGACTAGCCGCTGAAGTTCAGGGCAGGTGGGAGGGGCGGAGATAAAGATATTATTAAGGCGGGAGATAGTAACACCCAGCAACTGTGTCCTAAGGCAAGTAGAAAAGGAAGAAGAGAGGGTGTGTGTGTGTGTGCGTGTGCGTGTGCGTGTGCGTGTGCGTGTGTCTCTCTCTTTTATATGCGGATTCATGGGAAGCTGGGAGGGGGTAGTAGCTTGGCTGGTCCAGAGCAAAGCAGGAAGCATAAAACTACATGGAACACACACATGCTGGGTAGACAGAAGGTGAGCACGAAATAGGCTATCTACATATTAACAGGAGGTATCTATAGATTATGTGATCACAGAATATTCTTATTTTCTGTATTTCTATGGCTTTCTAAACTTTAAAGTTAATCTATCACTTTTGTAATAAAAAATACTTAAAATATATTAAATAAAACAGAAGCACCAAATTTAAAAATACTAGTAAGCTTTATTATCCAGGAAAATGTCTATATCTCACTCAGAAAAACTATATTATCAGCAGTTTGAATCAACTTGTGAAAAATACCTTCTCTTGAAAAAATTCCCAAACTCAAGCATCAAATAAGGGCTGGAGTAGTGTCTCAGGGGTTAAAAGCACTGGTTGCTCTTCCAGAGGACCTGGGTTCTATTGGGGGCTGTTGGCCTGTTGCTATGTATACAAACGCTAAATTCTGAACCCCAAATCTGGTTCCCATCCAGACCAGTGCATGCTCATGTATACTGGTCTTTGTTGTGTAAACCTTGCTCCTCAATTTAAAGTGATTGGTTAATAAAAGGCCTATGATTGGGCAAAAGAGAAACACAGGACCTGAGAATCAAGTGAGGGGTCTTGAGAGAGATCACAGCAGAAAAGGAAAGAGAAGATGGAGAGGGGAGGAGGCTAATGGGCCAGGAGCTTGTGGTCAGGAGAAGCGTATCCTGAGGACAAGCTGATGGAGCAGCAGCAGCCCAGATGAGACTCACACAGAAGGTAACAAGGGGCATATGGTCTGGAAATAGGTGAGAATAGCATAGAGCCTGCCCAATCTAGGCTTACAGCTTGTAAATAAAATGCTAGGTTTCTGTGTCTGTTATATGGGCTAGCTAGAATAAATATTTCATTAACAGAATTTGATTCTCACAACTGCCTATAACTCTAGTGCCAGGGGCCCTCATGCTCTTCTTGCCTTTGTGGGCACACACATGATGTACTGACATACATGAAGACAAGCAGCCACACACAGAAAATAAATAATAGGTAGATATAGATAATAATACACAGATAGATGTATAGCATGTATTTATATAATTATAATATATAAAATATATATTATATATAAAATAGAGAGAATAGCGCATATATATATATATATATATATATATATATATATATATACATACATACATATATGAGAGAATTAAAATAAGAAACCAAAAAATGACTTTCAAATCCTAACTTATTTTCCTAGGCAGAAGAGATGCTCCTGTGGAACAAGCAGCACACTTCAGGGTGAGTTCAGACTTCACAGGAGCAAGGACAAAGCACTGGAAACTTACAGGAAACCCTTTAGTGATAGGAACTTCAATATTGAAGATGAGGATCCGGGCTCTGAAGCGGGTGCAAGCCTTAATGGGTTCTTTGGGGCCACAAAATATGCAGCCAACACTATAACAACAGAGAGATGAATGAAGCGATGTGAGAAAAGCCTACCTGAAAAGAAAGCACAGTTAAGCGAACAGGAATGCTCTCTAAGGACCCCTCCGCCCCCAGCTACAGCTTTCATAACAAGCACACACACAGTTTGTGTGCCAACATAAGTTAACTCCACTTTAGATGGGATTTACTAAAATTATATTTGGTCAAATAAAATTCTGGCTAAAACTGAACTACTGGATTGCAAACTCATGCACTCTGACACCGTTTGTCTGATACGAAGACTGTTTAAACCTGTTTTCTTACTCACTTGATTTTGATGATATCCATCCCAACCAAAGTAAGACTAACGTGATCGCCTGCTGCTGCCCAATCGACAGGTTCATCGTGCAGAGTGATTCCTGGAAATGAGTAAAAACCAAAGCCTACAGTGAAACCCCTCTGCAAAGCCATAACAACCAGAGAGCTTCCTCCCTGAGCTCATCATTTTCAATCTGAATGGGTCAGCAGTGAGAAGTAAAACCCAGCGTGGAGGAAGCACTGGTCTCCAGAGTTGAGGCTCTAGAGCGCCTCCCTAAACACGATGGCAGATGCCCACAGGAGGCTGGGTGCTTCCCAGTTAATCAAATATTTTAAACTCATTTACACAATGAAGCTAGTCTCTCCGTAGGCTTCATTTAAACACTGCTATTAACAGGCACAGGCAGTTAAGGCATATAGTCCAAATAATTAATATTATTAAATTGTACCTAATGGCATAAAGACAGGACTGGCAAAGGTGACGGCAGTGGTTTATTCCCGTGAGCTTCCCGGTCCTCCCTTCCAATCTTCCACCCAAAGCACGGCCTAGGTTGGCCTTCAACTCTGATTCTCCTGCCTTGAAGCCCTGGATTCTGGCATCCTAGAAAAGTATACCCTCATACTGGACAAGCTGTTTTCAGTCGGAGAATGGCCTAACAGAAGCCCTGTGCTTGGAGGTGTGTGGGTTTGTGGAGCACCCATGTTCTGTCCAAGGCCCACTCAGCAAGCCCTTAACTATTCAGACTTCTCCCCAGGGTCTACACACCACCACTCATTACAGGAGGGGGACTAAGGCAACAGCAATAAAATTTAACTTAAAATAGTGCTGGACACCACCACATCTAATAAAGCTATAAACCTATACACCTACTCATTCCACAACGGTCCCAAAGAGCAGCTCCGCATGGCAGGGGTTAGCTGCCTTATTACATGGCTTCATGTGATGGGTAAAATATAGGGGCTAAATTACCTTTCCCTGGATGTCGGCTTGTGACAAAGACGGTGTGCAGACCACTCATGGGAGGGCGCTCTGGACTGACATGGTTTTAACACGTCATAACCCTCTCATTTCCTTATAAAAGCATACTTTCCCCCTCGTGTGACATGTTCTTTTAGGACAATATTCTTAGCTTCAAAAAATTTAGTGATTTAAATATAAAATCGAGTAATTTAAATGCTAGTCAAACATCAACTAGTTAAATTTAATTTTTAAGTGTAACTGAAAATGACCATATCTGTATTTCCTGGGAAACGGGGATTTGAAAAATACGAGATAGTTAATTTAATCAGGTAAAAACTGTCTTTCGACAGTCTTTTTCAAGGGCGTTTCCTTTCTACTGGCAAATCCCTAAAGTAGTTATCTTGGCTTTTCCCCCAAGCATCTTCCCATCTCATACCTACTCTCTAAGGCTTTTCTCCTTGCCTAGTCATTACAAAAAGGGGCTTCCTTTTTTCTTCTAACACTCCAGACACCCCAGGCTGGACACCATGTAAGCCACAATGTAGTCTAACATGGCCCAGAAGTAACAGCAGTCCTCCTGCTCCAGCTTCCCCAATACTGGGATTGAGGACAAGCCACTACTCTAAAGTCTGATGTCACTAAAGTGAAAGAGTGACTTGGAGTTGCCTTGATGGCCATCAAACCTCCATTCCTGGGGTACATCATACATGTACTTCACAGAGTCAGACAAAGAGTACACAGATCCGCAAGGGGAACCTAGTGAAAACAGTGGTCAAAGCCATGGGCTGGGCCTGCTGCGAGCCCCAGGCAAGCCCCTCAGAGCGGGAGCTTCTCTCAACAAGTGCCAGTAAGAGGAAATGTTCAGTCTCCATCTGGAGAAGACAGTAGTAAGGAACACAGGGCTTTCAGAGGTCACCACAGGCATTCAGTATTAAGACCTAAAATTTCCAAAATGGTAATTTAGTATCATGTTCTTAATTAACAGCTGCTGATTGTTTAGTTTTTTTTAACTCTTATTCTTAAAAAAGCTCATTAGCATAGACAGCAATTAGTATTTCCAAGTGTTTCAGTTCTCTCTCTCTCTCTCTCTCTCTCTCTCTCTCTCTCTCCCCACACACACACATGAGCACATGCGTGTGAGGACAGAGGTCAACCTCAGTTATTGGTCCTCAGGTACCAATCATCTCATTCTGTTCTGCTACTTGCTCTGAGGCAGGACTTTGCCAAGCAGGGCTAGCTTGGCTGCTAGGGGAAACCCAGAAGCTGCCCTGTCTGCGTCTGCAGCCCTAGGATTGCAAGCACCCATGCCAGCTGAGCCACCTCTGCACCCAGGGTCTTGGGTCTTCATCACTTTAAAAGCAGAAGCAGAGAGCTGCACTTGCAAACAGGGCAATAGAAAGTGGTCTTCTTAAAATACATAGTTTTCATCTAAACAGAAACGCCATGGTCTCTGTCAGGCAAGAAGAAAGGGCCAAATGGAAACAATTTGTTTCCATTACCATATTATCTTTAAATACAGCTCGAGCATATTACCTAAACAGATATTTACTAATTTCTTAAGATGCCTATGGTGGCTCACACACGGATCTCGGCACTTAAGAAGCCATGGCAGGAGTACAATATACTTAAGACCAGCCTGGGCTACAGATTGAGTTCAAAGCCACCCCGAGGTACATGGCAAGACTGTAAATCCAAATACCAAGAACTGGGGGTGTGGCTCAGTGGTATTTCTACCCAAGAGAATGTAGATTCAGTGTCTACCACCTAAGGGAATGGAGTTAGGAAGAGAAGAGCAGACAGCGGCAGGAAAGTCTTAAAGTTGAAACTTTGAAAAAGTATATTCAAATGTATAACCCGCCAGTAAAACTGTGACCACAGACTAAAGTGAGAGGAGTAGAGGAGTGCAGTACAATGCTAACACTCCTAATAGCTTACACTTCAGCTTGTTAGAGAGAATATTATTCTATCATAAAACAGCTTCCACTTTACCCTCAAGTCACAGAATTAGCAGGAAGTCATATTAAGGTTAAGTAGAACTGAGAACTTTTTCAGCCAAATTTAGACAAGAACTATACACAGGAAAGGCTAAATCTAAGCTGGAAATAGCTACCAACCGTCAGCACAGTGTGCCTCTGGAAACGTGGCTTCAATGGTAAGCCTTAAATGTCGGTCTCTTAATTAGGTCTTCCTATATTTACCCTAAACATACACACATACACACGTGCACACGCACGCACACACAAGGGGGGGGGCAAGCAAAGACATCACTTATAGGTATAAACATCATCAAAGCTGTTAACTGATTCTGAAATACAGAGTCTACAGTGACAACCTGCCTGCTACTGACTAGCTATTATTGGGCTGGATTATTTAGTTTCTTCTACAAATTATAATTTTATATGAATCTGTCTGGTATATATATGTGTGTGTGTGTGTGTGTGTGTGTGTGTGTGTGTGTGTGTGTGTGTGTGTGTGTGTATATGGCTGGTTCAATCATACACCAGTGCCAGCTTAGAATGTTATATGTACACACATAGACATGTGCCACAATGGGGAAACAATCGTTTAATGTTTTTACATTTTAGCGTTCAACAGCTAGTATCATTTTGACAGTTAGTTACAATTTCAGTAAGAGGATATATACTCTAGAGTTAAAACTAGACTACTGAAGAAGAGATCTGCTGTCAAGGCCTGTTAGCAAAAGCACGCTGCAGATGGGACAATACCTTTAGCAGTACAGGTTTCATTGGGCGGCATGGCTAACAGTCGGTCACCAGTCTGGATGTAACCAGCTTCAATTTTACCAGTCACACAAAAGCCAGATCCTTGATCTGTAAAACATACAACAACATACGAAACACATAGTAACGTTATCTAGTGGTTAATACTTTGACATTTGTTTCCTACATAGTTATGAAAGGCCAGGAGTCAAATGAACACCAAGCAACGGTCAGGTCAGAAGTTTCAATACTTCTACTAAATGTAGCACTCCACATTCCAGTTTTTCTTGTAAATAAAATGATTCAGATTACAAAAACTGAAGGTGCATTCCTTTCCAGAGATTTACTGACTAGTAAAGACCAGAGATTCAGTAAGGTCGGGTAAGAGAAGGAAACAGAGTTGTTTACTGTAAGAAACATGGGCCAGTAAAGAGAAAGACAAAAGCAAGTGAACTCAAGGGCCACAAATGTGATTTAAAACAAAGCACTGCACCCAAGAATCCACAGCGGTACACTGGGTGAGGTCAGCGGTCCGACACATGCAAGAATCTGGGTAAGGGACAGTGGGAGACAGAGAACTAAGGAAAGATGCTAACAGCCTCGCTTAACTTCAAATATCTGAGACTCAGGTGGCCGCCAACAGCCACTATTCTGAGGCAGAGGCGACATTTGGGAAACATCACGATGTGAGCAGTAGGGGAACTTACAGATAGTAGTTCATGAAAAGCAGGCAGAGTGAGAGAAATGAGGCATGAGAACACTATTTCAGAACCTGAAAATGAAGCCCACACACCCAGGGACAGGCCACAAAAATGAGGTGGCAGGAGAAAGTGGGTCACAGAAAACCAGGGAGAAAAGTGTCAGGATGGATATGACAACAACCATCATCAAAGGAATGCAAATGCAAGCACAGCAGGAGTCAGAACCAGAGAGGGTGTCACCTCAGAGGGCAGCTGAGGGGACAAGCAGAAACAGAAGCGGGAAGCTGACAGAGCAGGGGTCAAAACGCCAGTTAAAGACACCAACTGCTTGCTGTGTTTCCAACAGATAACGGGCATTTCAGAAGCATCGCTTCACCCTCTACTCCACCGCTCTGGAAGCCAGTCACAATGACATACTTCAATGCCGTCATTGAACCTCCTTTCCCACTCACAATCATTTCCTACTCTGTACTAAATGTACACTGTGCCATGTACTGGACCAGATTCTGCAGATAGCAAAGACTGCTGCCCTCAAGGGCTTATAAACGGCAAAGAAACCACTGTAACACAGAGCAATAGTGCAGACGGAGGCAGGAGTGCATGGGCACTGGTGTGGTGGGCACGGCAGCATCAGTTTAGACTGCGCAGTGCAAATGCACTCATCTCTGAGATAACAGAGACTTAGGAGACAACCAACATCTTTATAATATCAATCATTCCAAGGTATCAATATACTTTAGTTTATATCTTTTATCCTATGCCCTTCTAGAGTTTTCTAGATAGGGCCTTCCACATGGTTTTAAGTTAGATGCATTCTCGGGTCTTCTCCATCACCGTCGGAACCTTTGCCTTGCTCAGCTCTAAGGTACAGGGCTTCCTGGTATCTTAGTCACCAGTCTTTTATCATAGCTAATGGTTCTGATGCTCACATTACATTTCCCACCTAAGTCGACGTGATACCATGGCCTACTCAGACTGACACGGATGGGCAGGAAACAGGCAAGGAAGGAAGGAACACTGAAGCACAGAAACACGGGTAAACACAGTGCCAATCAGGATCGCAAAGCTGTGTGTGCACATGTGTGTACATATACACATATATTTCATACATATATATTTCATTCCTTTTAAGAGGACATTTATTTAGTTTGTGTGCGGTCAATCACTATAGTGCAAATGTGTGAACAGCAGAAGAAAACCTTCAGGGTTGATTCTCTCCTTCTGTCATGTGGGACCAGGGATCAAACTCAAGCTGTTAAGGCCTGGTGGCAAGTGCCTTTACTCAGTGAGCCATCTTGCCAGCCATCACTCTGGATGTTAAATGGTGAATTATCCAATTTGTTTAAGGTCACAAAGATGAAGCTTAGGGCTCTTTGCCCCAACAGGTGACTATAAAGTGGCAAGTGGCTGTAAACTGAAGGGTGTTCAGGAGCCCAGGCCTGGGCCTCGTGATGTAGAAGTGCCTGCTTTTCATCCTCAACTCATGCAGAGAGAAGTCACCATACATAATGTAACAGCATAACAGTCTGAGCAAACAAGACAGGGAGTGGACAGGCACAGGGTGCAGAACAGCACTCACCTTTGAAGACGTCAGACACACACAATCTAAAAGGTTTGTCGATAGAGCGCTGTGGGGGCTTGAAGGAATCTGGAAGAAAAAAGAGGCACAAAGCAAGGTTTGGTTTACGTTACGGGCTGTGGACCCTGCTCGGCAGAAGGTCACAGGCACAGCTTGGCCAGGGCCGGCCCGGTTTCCATTCCTAGCACCCTCAAATCCGAAAGGGACTTTTTTCCCCCCATCTCCACTGTGCCTATTACTCTCCCTCCTAGAAAAAGAATTTATTTTGTACATACTAACAATAAATGACTACCATTCATATATTTACATTTATAAACTGTATTTCCCACATTGCTCCATTTAATTTCAACTAGTCAATAAGACAGGTAGGGCAAGTTCTAAACTCATTAACGTGTCTTCAAAACACTGAGAATTACTTTAAATAGTCCACGTGATTTCAAAACTGAGCACCTAGCTTCTCTGATTACAAATCCCATGCTTTTTCATATACACTCTGTCTCATGAAGAACTCTAGAAAATAAATACCAAGTCTACAGCACATTAACAAAGAGTGGCCGCAGCACACATACCAATCTGCTCCAGTAAGCACAGCCCTTTGTACCACTTCGTGAGGTCACTGGACTGTGACCTTGCAGTTAAATTCTCACCACTCAGACCGCTCGTCGGGATAAAAGCTACATCGCTCTCCTGTGAGAAGACAGAGGACAGACAGTCACGACAACATAAGCAAACACTGCAAAGACTCAGCAGCACGACAGCTCAACCAAGTCTGCCAAATGAGCGACAGACTTTTCAAAAACCCAGGACTCAAGGCAGCACAGTTTGACCTTATCTGGACCAATATTTTTTTATTTTGGGGAGAATTAGGAAATTTCCTTGAAACATTAAAGCAAATTACTTGCTGATGAAGGCATACTGCAGAGTTTTTGCTTGTTAATTCTTCTCCTCGGACATTCTTCCATGACTTTCTTAAACCTGACTATAAAGTGGTAGGTGAAGGGAAATCTCTTATTTACATAAAACCCAGATCAAATACCCAATATATGTAAATTATAAAAGTCAGGTAATATACATATACCGGGAGGAAATAAAAAGAAAAATGGAATTAAATATACTTAGTAAAATAGTATCGCTACAGAAGGAAAGGAAAGAAGAAGAGGGATAAATAGCACTGCGGATCTCTGGACAAGATGTAAGGAGTCATTTTATACGTCTCTAAAATCAATGCAATACATGCAAGTACATGCACATACATAGAGTTCCAGTCAAGTTACGTCACTTGGGATGACAACACCACCTCAGGTGACACAGACTGTCTTACAAAACTCCAGTACTAGATATGAGAAACCTCTTTCAATTTCTAGTGAGGAAAGTCCAAGAGATTCCCAAAACAATACGCAGAACTTCTGCTGCCCTTGGTTGTCTTCCAAAGTTGCAAATAAGACCCTTTTGCTGAGGACACCACACACTTCTAAACACAGGACTAAGTGGAACTGAGCTGTATTGTCCTGAAAGCCACCTCCCTGAGGATTAGCAAGCTACCAAGTGAGGGAAGCCATCAACAACAGTGCTACCCAGGTGTGGTCCTTCTGACCCACAGCAATGAGCAGCATGGGAAGAGAGCCCCAAAGGTGCAACAGCGGCCCGTGTGTCTTGGTAGTAACCAAGAGCTGTACAGCCTCACTCAGCCAGCTTAACCGGAAAGAAACCATGCCTAGCACTGGAAAACTATCCAACCACCATCGCTGGTGGAATCAAAGATCTTAGAGGAGAAACGACGTCTGCCACTTACTCAATCAGTCTATTTCCTAAGAGCATTCTAAATATTTATGTTTTGATTTAGAGCTAAGTGTAGCTTCTCAACCCTCATCCTAGAAGCTTCTCAATGATGCAAATAGAGCCCAGGACAAAGTCACAACTGATCAAAGTGCAGAGAACAGTCAATTTTGGGTCGCCTACCTCCAACAGACCCACCTACAAAATACTCCCTACACCTAAGGCTAAAGGGACAGGATGGAAGAGGGGTACAAAGACTTAAAGTCATAGCCAGATGCGGGACAGATAGTCAACCCTCCCACCCCACCCCAGGTCATGAGAATGGGAGAGCTGGCCCTGTCCCCTTGCCAGCTCCAGCCCTCTGGAGAGCGGCCCACACTTCACCTAGGCAGCACAGTAGACTGGCCCTGGTGGCATGCGCGTGGCTGAGCATGCCGAGGCAATGCCGACCAACTCTAGCAACCACCCAAGCCAAGGTCCGGGGCTCTGAGCTGGCCACACCAACATCTACCACATCCATATATGAACTAGTAGACGGTGTGAAGGGGCTGGTCCTACAAACCCAAAGCTGTAGAATCCCCACGACACAGGGCAACAACAAATATCCAAGAAAAGTCCCTATGAGGATCCAGTATTGATAGGGTAGCAGAAGCCAGAGGCCTCGAACCAGACCAGTGACTCACCGCAGTGAACATTTGCAAGAAAGATGTGTGGGCAGAGGGTGTACTGTGGGACACACAGACACAGTGCAGCTTCCATGATGACATTTTTTGTTTGTTTTTACTTAGGTTCTTGTTTGTTTTTTCTATTTTTATTTATTATTTTCTTTTGGGGAACAGGTTGTATGGGTGGAGGGTGGATATAAAGAGACAGAGAAATGAGTGGGATTGGGGTGCATGACATGAAATTCACAAAGAACCAATAAAAATTTCCTTAAAAAAGAAATCACCATGAAGAAAATTATATGAATAAAAAATACAATAAAAAATAAAAAAGGAAGAACCTGAGAACCAGGAAGTCTGCTGCAAGATTGTCTCTTAGAAATGACAGGGGAATTACATCCGTGATACCTCAACAACATGGCTGCCTACGAAAGACCTGAGCAGTGATAGAACCAACAGACACATTAACAGGGACGGGAGGGGACTCTTGTCTAAGGGCTACCCTAGACAAGACCATGCGGCTGAGGGAAGGACGGGAGGGGACAGGGGATGAGGACATGATACAACTGTGCTGTGACTTTAAAAAGTGTAATAGAATTTTAAAAATAAAAAGACCAAAAAAGAATTTAATATATTAGCTTTTTTCTTCTATAAGTAAAATGATGTAGAGAAATAAACAAACTAATTTCATTTAAAATTATCATACCTTAAAACCTGCTTGCTTGAGAAAGTGCCCAAGTTTTCCAGTAATCTCTTGAAATCTTTCTTGTTGCCAATTTACCTGATAAAGATCCAATTTATACACAATTATACTTGAAAATATAACACATAAAATCAGAATTTCCACAGTAAAATGTACATAGCCAAAATTATATCAAATATAAATTATTAAAACTCAGAAAAAAACCCTTTACCATTAATGTGACCTAAGATGATCTATTCTCAGAACAGGAAGCCAACGAAGAATCTCTAATAGTTAGAGTCTACTAGTTATGCTAAAAGGGATTTCAAACTCGGAGAGGAGAGAATAATTTGTTAAGTCGTGCTCTGATCAAACATCAGATTACAATAGAGCACTAACACCTGCCTGCCAATCATAGTAACTGAGTACATAATACTGGCTCTAGGTACCAGGCGGAGTCTAGGCCCATGTACAGCAGTATCTACACATGTGTGCGGATGCACAGGGTGGAAGAAGGGACATGTGTGGGCAGTCAAGTCCACACACAGTCTTAGGCACTGGCTCCAATGAGCGTTTACCTAAACGTTTTCCCGTTTTCTCGATGTTTGAAATTTTTCATGCAAAAACACTAGAGAAAAATTAAAGCTACATGTAATAATAAACTATAGAAGAACCAACAGAGAATATTGGTGAATATTTATCAGATGCCAGGGTGAAGAAAATATGTAAACATAAAAATAAGCACAATACATATTTGTATATGACCAAATAACCAAAATGGATAACGAGTAAACTATACAAAGAATGTCCAGGAAAATATACTTAAATATTATTACTATTCATAAAACAATGCTTGAATACATTATATTAATAATAGCTTAATATAAAGCCATTAATATTTTTGACTGGCAAATTCTTAGAAAGGAGAGAGTCACATACTGTAGCCCAATGGCTGTGACGGAGGAAATAAGAACAACCCACTCCTATAGAAATGAAGTCGGTGGACACACAGTGAAGTGGTTGTGTGCTTTCATTTTACACTGTGCATATTATTTTATAATTGAAAAGTTTTAACTTATAAAAACTTATTTTCAAAATAAGATATTCTTGCTTAAAAATTACTATTATCATGTTCAGTTACTAGGAGATAGCAAATTTATTTTTCTTGATATGGCAACTAGATTAACAAAATATACAGTAGTTTCATTTGTGGGCCTCTATATGGGTTGAATAAAATCAATTTTAAAATGACTTAGTTTGTGTGCATGAATATTTTGCATCATGTACATACGTGTACTACATGAGTGTCTGGTGCTTGCAGAAGCCAGGAGACAGTGTGAGATTTCTGCATCTGGAGTTCTGAGCCACCGAGTGTGTGCTGGGAAACAAACCCAGGTCCTCTAAAAGAGCAACAAGTGCTCTACCCGAGCCATCTCTCCTGCCCACAGAACACCATCTTTACCAACACTTAGCCCTTCAGTTACCTGATCCATTTTATTGACAGCCACAGCAAGCTGTGTCACTCCAAGAGATCGGACCAAAAGGCCATGCTCTCGGGTCTGCCCTCCCGTCTCAAATCCAGCTTCAAACTCTCCCCTGCTGGCATCAACGACCAAGACAGCAACGTCAGCCTGAGGAAGGAGAGAGAATCACAGCTAGAAGTAAGGCCACGCCTCTTTCATTCAAAAGGACAGCTCACTCAGTTCACCGCTTGGTCAGATTGAAGGCAGGCCATAACATGACCCACACACCAGAGCACAGTGGGTTATAAATTTGAATAAGTTATATACTTCTGTGATACCAACCAACAACAATGACATAAGGAACAGGAAGATGGTCAGCAAGATAAAACTACTTCCTGCACAGCCTGACTTGATGAATTCAGTTTCCTAGACCCACATGGTGGCAGAAGAGAACTGACTTCCATGACATGCCCCATTTTAGTGTTGTGGCTCAAACACAGCCACACCGACACACACACAAATAAATAAGCATAATAAGAAAGCTTGCACTTGATTATATAAAAGGTAAAGCACCTATCTAAAGGAGGAGGGAAAGATAAAATTAAAACATAAAAATGGCAAATATTCTCAAGTGTCACCTTTCCCAAAACAGTATTATTAGTTAAGATATAATAATCCAAGGGATTTTTTTCTCAAGAAATACAAATAGGTAATGTTTAAATTTATTAATGATTCCCATTTAAAAAAAAATCAAAACTACATACTCCCAGATTCTACTTTTAGATGTCACGAGTGACTTAAGAGACACAATGACTTCCTGGAGGCAGCACAGGTGTCTTGTGTACGTGTTACTGGAGGACACGACCTCCGGAAGGGCATTTTGAAAGCAACTATCAGAAGTCCTGAATTATGCACATCTTACTCCCTATCAATTCCACATTTGAGAATTTATCTTATAAGAACAATTCTGCTATAAAACTATCAGAATGCTCTCTATAGTGAGAAAACCTGTGACACAAATTACCAAAGGTCACCATGTTCGTCTGCTGCAGTCATTAACAGAGATCCTGGTAATAACACGAGCTTCTCACATTTCTCCTTTCATACTCAGATCCACAGAGCACACAAAAAGCTAGCTCTGGCTGGGCATATCTCTGAAGACTTCAGGTTCCTGTGGCTCGTGGGCTGACCATTCTTTATGGGATTCTACTTCCATCTTGGGGAAATAATTTATAAAATTTTGCAAAATCCTCTGCAGCACAGCTGTTCTTCCAAGTCCATTTTTATCAATTATTTCTGTCAATGCCCCATCTGGATATTTCCAAAGGAGGTCGTTCATTTTCCCGTACACAGTCTTTCTCAGTGTTATAACTGTTCTCAGAGATACCCAGGATAATGTGACTGAGTGACTTATGCTCCCCTCCAGACCATCAGAGACTGCTGACACTCTCTCCAGGGGCTGCTGATATATCACTCACAGCTTTACGTGCTCTGGGCTCTTGATACTGAGTCCACAACACCATTTGAGTTGTTTGACAGGTTCTGTTGTTTTCTGTCCTGTCTGGTTTATAGAGAATTTTACAAAGTTTATCATGTAATCCTTACCATACATAATGGGGGATAAAACAGTCATAAAGAAAAGTCTAGAATCTATACATCATAGAGCATTCTGTTTAGAACTTTATTGTGTAAGCTGCAGTTATCATCCATAAGCTGGGCATGGTAGTAGCATATGCCTGCACTCGCAGCATGGGAAGGTAAAATGAAGACAGAGTTTGAGGCCGCGTCACGAGTCTCGGCTGCTTAGAAACTCTTAAGTTAGTCTGAACTCACTGCAAGTCCCAGTCTCAAAAACTCAAAACAACAACAAAAGTGGTCTTGAGGTACCGGGGTGGGACAGCTCACACTGCTTTCTTGTATTCTTACTTATTCTTCTCTTTCCAGCTTAGTTCTGCTTTAGTCTTTGTTATCATGCCAGACTTTAATTTTAGCAGTAAGTGGGGGAAAAACAGGCAAGAAATCTACACTTGTGCACCATTGTTTTTAACAGCAAACACACTCCTACCTGAAGTGTCCACAATTGTCACAACAGGAAGCTTAGACAACAAGTAAGCAGGGCATGGAAAATACAACGTATCCAATCTTCTTCTAACTACTCAAAAGTAAAACTTTCCATTTTAAACATTTTATGGGTTAAAACCCTCGACTTGCAAGCTGGGTGGGTATCAAGGACTGAAGGCACAGTCAGTGTGCCATACTCAGCGAAAATAGGTACCTGGGCTGCTCCTGTGATCATGTTTGGAATGAAATCCTTATGGCCTGGAGCATCCATTAACGTAATAACTTTGGTTTTGGTTTCAAACTTCGTCATGCCTACATCCATTGTTACTCCCCTTAAAGAAAACACAAAATGGTTAAAACCTACTATATAAATAGTCACTGATTTGGGCTAAAAACTCTTAACAGGCTAAATGGCAACCTAAATTGTTCATCATAATGAAGCAAAGGATTGGGACTGAAACATCAGCTAGAACTCATTACCCCTGCATGCTTTGAAAACAAGGTTGTATAGACAGTAAACTCAATCAACATGATAGGCATTTCCCATTTCCTTAATGTTTTGTAAAAAACTGTAATTTATGAACAAAGAAAGCCATATACACACATCTCTAGATGAGAGAAAAATAAATACTACCCATGAAGAAAAGATGACATGACAAATGATTACTTTCAAGAATTGGCTTTCCCTTGAAAAGCTGGGCAATAGTTACAATTTGAAAAAAAGAGGTATGAGAGAGACCCAATTTATAACAAAAATTGAGAGAGAGAAAGACAGTTTGCCTCAGATTTCATCTCATCATTTTTAGAGACCAAGCCAGGACCTCTTTTCAGCCAAAACAAAAATTCCAATGATAAGAAATCCCTAGGAATAGGTATAAGAAAGTTAAGTCATGTGACCTTGAAAACTTAAAAGGAGCAATCAGGTAGACAACAGGTTTGCTCTGGTGGTTCTCAACTTGTGGGTGGTGACCCCCACAGGGGTTAAATATCAGATATTTACATTCAAATTAACTAACAGTAGCGAAATTACAGTTATGAAGTAGTAACAAAACAACTCCATGGTTGGGGTCAGCACGCCATGAGAACTGTAGTGAAGGGCTGCAGGGTTAGGAAGGCTGAGAGCTCCTGCTCCAGGCTATTCAGGGGAAGAAACTCAGCCTGCCTTCAATAGCAACAGTCCTAACAAGTAAACTCCAGTCTGCCAAGGCAGTCAGGAAAGTGGCTTCCTTAGTCAAGCCATTTGAGCTTGCCAAAGTGATGCCTGTTCTTAACACCCAATGGCCACAGGTAACTTTAGAAAACTTAGAAGTCAAGACTTCGTCTCAGCTCCTCCCTGAAGTGTTTGACCTGGTGCAGTCTTGACTCAGCACTTGTCTGTATTGAACCTTTGTTTCCTTCCATAAAGAAATGTTACCTGGCCTATTAATATCTGTTCTTCAACATAGATTTGCAAATATTTAACATTTCAAATATGTTTAAAGAACATTATCAGTTTTAAAAATGCCATTCTGCAATAAATTGTGGAGTGAGCTAAAAACTTGTAACATGTACTCTGAAACTTCTGCTGTCTACAGAACAGTGTAAATTATACCATGGGGAGAAAGACAAAGTTAGTGACCACAATATCACCGCAATAAGCAGATGCTACAGCTGGAAAACTCAAACACGTGGTCATTTTAGGAACAAGTGCATTTAGCTCGCTTGCAGCTCAACTCACATAAGTAAATTTTACTAAACCTTCCAGCTTAAATTACACTCTTCTCAGTCTATTCATCTACACAATCAGGTTACACAAAGAAAATAAAAGCCATATACTTTGATAGTCTGTTAGACAGGTGGGAATTACTTGGGCTTCACTGTTTCTCAGTGAACTGACTGGTTAAGCTCTTGTGTGAGGGTAGAAAGCAGGTTCACAATAATATACAGAGAAAAAGATACATAAGGGAGAAATACCACAATGATGGAAATACCAACTATCAGAAGCAATGAAGACTCAAGCAACCTGCTTTAGAGAACCGCCTTACACATAATGGAGACAAGGACTGCAGGAAAATGAACACATGCAGAAAGTCTGCAGACCCAGATACACTCTCTAATCATAATCAGATTAAAGGCCTGAGAGCTGTTCCGCCCTGCAGACTCAGGATTTTGACAGGCCCTGTGCATGTTTGTCGTTACTTTGACTTAGTTGTTCTGTGTCTGCCATCTCACTTTATGTAAATAGACTTTGCTTCTCCATGTCTCATAGCCTTAAATATGATATACACTTATGCTTTAAAATACCTCAGAAGAGGTACTGGCCAGAGATATGTGAATATCGTCATCTTTCTGCTAGAATCCACACAAATTAGCACTAAGCCCTGAGAGCCACAGAAGGGATAATTGATACGATGGCTTCAATTGTTTCTTTCTGGACTGTGTGTCGTGAGAACGGAACTGAGGACCTGTAGTTTGGACTTGCTGGGCAGCAGACAGTTGACCCTTTTTTGTTCCTTTATAACCTGGTACAAGACTGTGTCAGATCCAACTTTAACTCAAAGTCGGGACAGTGGGATATGCTGAAGAAGCAACAACTGACAACTCTGCTGGCAGCAAGGCCAATTCAGGGACACCCCCTCCCCAACCACCACTGCTTGTCTGGCGGCACAGCTCCTTGTTTGGTTTGGGATAAATATTCTCTTAACCTTCTCACAGAATAAAGCATGACCAGTGTAGAAACAAAAGGATTTTTAAAAGTTTTCTCTGATGCATTTTATATGTTTTACATATACAACATACAGTGCACACTTATTTTAAAGGACTCTATCATTTCAAACTGAAAATTTTGAAATATAGCGACTACCTTTCCCTTTCTTCTCCAGTTTCATCCAAGACCCATGCATATGCAAATGAAGCCTTGCCAGCCTTTTTAGATTCTTGCTCATACTTATGCATAGTTCTTTTGTTTACATTACCCAGAAGATAAAGCATATGGCCCATCAGAGTACTTTTCCCAGCATCAACATGACCTAAGGAAGATTGATTCAGGGTTAATACTAGGTACATTTCAGATGTTGTTCACATTGAGGCACTGCAACACTAGTTCAACAGCTTGCGTCAGTATGGAGCGTAATAAACATCAATTTTTATCAAGGCTAAAACACCTAAATGGGAGAGGGTAAGGACTGCACACATTGTTTTAGAGATGGCAAATTTTACCATTTTTTGGGAAATACATCCCATTTTCAAAATGTTCACCAAATGAGACTGCCACAAGCCAAGTGGTGATGCCCTCCTTGGTAACATGGTACCATTTCACCCTGGGTGACTAGAATGAATGCATTATGATGCAATGCCTCTTTGCTTTAAGTCTATGCTGCTCCAAGAGGCTGTGGGCCTCTTGACACGGTCCTGCTGACCCGGCAGAACAAGGGCATACCAATGACCACTAAGTTGAGGAGCTGCTTCCCGCCCTGCCGCTTCTCCAATTCTGCTTTCACGTCTATCTGCTGCCTCAGCTTGCCAGACTTTCTCACTGGTGTGGGCGTGGAGCCCAGCTCTTCAGACGGAGGTGGAACAGAAGGAGGTGGGAGGGCAGATTTCGGAGCGCCAGTGTCAGGAACGTTAGAAGCCACGCTCACATCATCACCAGGAGGTCCTCTGTGAGGAGCATGCACACTGTGTCCATTTTCCTCAGAAGTTAAGCTGCAGAAAAGATCAGAAAAACTCTGAGAAAGCCATTTCAGATGCTGCCCAAAGGGCAGGGTGTCTCTTTGTAACCCCTCATATTCTGGGTCTCAGCTTGTCTGTCTGAGGTCTGTCAAGCTGGAAATGAAAGTGACCAAAGCCAATCCACACAAATGAGAACTTGGAATCCTAGGTGTCTACTAAACATGAAGACGCAGCCAGGTGTGGTGTGAACTGTCAGACAGCAGTCAGCAAAGCTTCTGCATCCTACGAGGTAAACACTGCTGTTTGAAACTTTCAAATGTCTCTAAGAACTGAAAATGCCCTTCTGGGCCCAGGCCCACACCCACTACCATGACTGAGAGAGCACACTGCTAACAATGTTTCTGATACTTTCTCATATAATTTTATGATCTTAACTAACTTGATTTTGTATTTCTAAATGACCTTTCCAAAAGCGGGACCAATTGTTCATAAATCTAAAGGACTAATCTTGGCTTGGGCATTTAGACACTAACTAGTACTTACAAGACTGAGTACTGAGTATCTAGTGGGCACTTAGACACTAACTAGTACTTACAAGACTGAGTACTGAGTATCTAGTGTGCATTCGGTGTCTGAATCACTACTGCTCACCTGTGTCTAGAGGTATAGTTAAGAATTCTCAGTGTGCTTACTCTAAAGTGTCCATTGGGAATTTGGAATCTAAATGAGTATTTGCTGCATGATACTTGAATGCTGACAAAATATAAATTAAAAATGACATATTTGATAAACACCAAAAAAAAAAAAAAGAATTCTCAGTGTTAATAAAACAGTGTGCTCCAAGCAATGAGTTACCTCTGACATATGAACATAGAAATGAATTGCCAGCATATATTTACAATCTCTCATCCAAGTTCTAACTTTGCTTAGCTTCCATGATCAGTCGGAGTCAGGCATGTGTATTTGTGATGTTATGGCTAGGACTAGCTGTACACGCAGTGGTATAGCCAAAAATAAATTTTTGGATCAACTAGACTTTCAAGAAAATTAAACACATTATGAATGTGATTCCTTGAATTCTTGGTAACTTTTTTTTTTTCATATGTGTGTGAGTGTGTGTGTGTGTGTGTGTGTGTGTGTGTGTGTGTGTGTGTGTGGGTCAAAGAACAGCTAAAGGGTGTTGTTGGTTCTCCCACCACATGGTTACTGGAAGTTAGAGGCATCAAGGCTTAGAAGCAAACACCACCATTATCCCCTCCCTGGGCCATCTTCATGGGCCATATTTTAGGTTCTGTAATTCTGAGAAAGTAAAGCGTTATCTGCTTTTCTCTGTTGCATTTGTTTGGAGTTGTTCTGAGACAGAATCTATTCAGTCATAGGCTGACCTGACACTCAGGACATAGTCAGCCTGTCTAGAACTCATGGTGACCTACCTGCCTCAGCCTCTAAAACACTGGTGTTGCTGGAGTGTGCCTGCTAGGTCTGGCCTTCATGCTTGACTTAATCTGAAAATAATTTGCTCATTTAAAAGTTCAACAAAAATGTTGAACTCAAGTTAAACGACCTATATAGTTTAAATTTTTCATGTTCCATTTTTCAAGAAATATCTGTCAGTATTATTTGTGTGTCCATGTTTTGAAGGCAGTCTCATTATGTAGCCAAAGCTGGTCTAAAACTTAGGATCCCCTGCCACAAACACTAGAGTACTAGGATTGCAACTGTGTAGAATGCCCAACTTCAGTATTATATATTGTCTGCTGTCAGACTACCAAAAACACTCCAAAAAAGTATTTCTATGTTAAACGATGTTTCACAGCATTTGATCCAAGAAGATCCCGTCCATCTGAAACACTGTGTTATGTATGTAGTATTGGTCTGAAAGCCAAAAAAAAAAAAAAAAAAAGAACTAGAATACACTATAATATATATAATACAATATAATACATATATGATATGCTATATATTATGATAACTTGTACACATATAGTAAATGTTCAAACACTCCCAAAAGGCTGGGACTCCAGTGTCTAGACATAATGCTGAGACATGAAACTTGAAGATACAAATCTACTAGAATGGTCTAAGAAAGACAGCTGGGACACGGTAGCACATGCTATCTCAAGTACCAAAAAGAAACAAGTTATTGTGTTAAAGCTATGAATTGTGCAAAGGTGAATAGAGAGCTTAGCACGTTGGTTATTTAAATGCTATTTGTTTTAGCAGAACTATCTATTCTGTGCTTTCCTTACAGACACCATTAGGAATCAAGCCATGTAGAAACAAACTCACCTCACACAGCTGAAATCAATGTGAGAGTGTTGCCTTGTTTCTAAGGGTTTTTGTTTTGTTTTGTTTTGTTTTGTTTTGTTTTGTTTTGTTTTGTTTTTGAGACTAAACCAGACAGGCCAAGATTTTATTCAGATTATGAATCCTACAAAGTATCTGATCCATCTCAATCTTTTATTGGACATTTCATACTCTATTTCCAAGGATTCTGATTAGTAAGTATTTACTGATGTCCTGTGATGAGCACGAACACACCGTCTTCATGATGCATCTAGCACTGTGTGACCCCTGGCCAGTGTTTGGGTTTTATAAAGCTGTCCTTGGCCATCATCTTCCATGGTTATTGTGTACTGAACCCTTTTCTCTCAGCATTTTATCTACTGTTTTGCAGGCGCTGTTAGAAGCTCTGTGTGTATTTACATACGATATATTACTTAAAGCTTATCTGTGAGCTGCTAAGACTTCGGAGACTTTCCACATCGTGACTGAAGCACCCTTAAAGTAAAGGTTGTGTGCTTTATTTGTTCAATAAAGGTCTCCCTAGCTGGACATGGTGGTGCACTCCTTTAATCCCCTCACTCAGTGTAGAGGCAGGTGAATCTTTGTGAATTCGTGGCCAGCTTAGTACATGTAGTGAGTACCATACCCTGTCTCAAAACAAGAGACTTCCATAAAACAATTAAATATAACTCAACACATTAAGGATAAAAAGGGTATTTGTATTAATTCAACTCTAATTACGAGAGAAAAAGACAACTTTTAAAATTGAACCAGAACTTAAAATTATCTGACTAGGTTAAAGTCACATGACAAAGATTACCTCACCTATCACTAAACTAATCTGTACTGGAGGAATTCTGTCTCCTAGACCTGACTTATTCCCACATTCAACTTGAAATCACATGAATAAAGTCTTACTGTTAAATCCAAACACTGAACTGGGAGACCATTAAACAAGGGGACATATATTCCCATTACCAGAGATTTTTATAAAAGGAGCAAACAGTAAGTTCCTGAGACTGAATTTCATATGGCTGAAAATAAGTCATCCTTGTTAGTATTGATGATGTTTTTCCCTTTTATGCTTTGGTAAATGAAGTATACACACCTTATAAATAGCACTTTTTATTTGTTTTCTTTTTTATAAGACAGAGACTCATGTAGCCTAGGCTGCTCCAGACCTCTATGTAGCTGAGGATGACCCTGAACTCCTGGTCCTCCTGTTTCCACCTCCCAAGTGCTATAACAGCAGGTTCATGCCACAAGCCCAGCAAAAGTGGTATTTAGAGAATAAAAATTCTGAACAATTTTAAAGAGGCTAAATATTAATATTTTATAAACTGAGATACATGTAACTCACTTCCCTTCTCCACTAAAAACTACTAGAAAAATTCTAGAGATTGATTTGAAAATAGCAAGTATTATCAATGTTGACAGTCATTTTTTCTAGATATCCCAAATTCTAGGAGTTTTTAATTGTATGTGATTGATACAATGAACCATTTTACTCAGCTTAAAAGTTAAAAGAGGGGCAAGAAACGTAGCTTATGGTGTACAAAGTGCTTGCTGTACAAATGTGAGAATCTGAGTTCAGATAGCCAGCACTCATGTAAAAGGCTGGACACAGTGGACCACTGCAATCTTGCTGCTGGGGTTGCAAACACATGAACCCCAAGGCTCCCTAGCGCAGTCTAGTCTACACAGCGAGCCAGTGACTGAGAGCATACACAGCTCTTCAAAGGACCTAAGTTCAGTTCCTAGCATCAATCTAGGGCAGCTTACTCTAGCTTCCTCTTCTGACCTCCACAGGTATCTGCCTTCGTGTGCACATGACCCACACAGGCACATTTACAAAGTTAAAAAAAAAAAAAAAAAAAAAAGGTAAATCTTCAAAATAAAAATAGGTGATGAGCAAGTAAGGGAAGCACCCATTAACCTCTGGCCATATGTTTACACTGGTGAGTATATATACACAAAAAATACGCAATCACACACAAACAACAACCATACACACAAATACACATACTTCACACACACAAATTTGCAAGCACACAAGCACACAGCTACAAAAACTTCAAGGCAGTATTTTTATTTTATTTTTTTTCCTTTAATGTATTTGCACATTTATGTGCTCCAGGTGTGTGCAATGCCTGCAAAGACCAGAAGAGGGTGCCAGATCTCCTAGAACTGGAGTTACATAGGGTTGTGAGCCATCATGTGGGTGCTTGGGTTCGAATTTGAGTACTCTGCAAAAGCATCCGGTGAGGGTGGTTAACCACTGAGCCATCTCTCCACCCCCAAAGCAGTATTGTAGTTAGTGAGTCATACAAAGACAAGGCTAGAATCAAAACTAACTTCTCAGCCCTGTCTGTCCTTTGCTTTATACAAAGTCCAGTGCTTTATTACGCAAAATTGAAAAGTTTGCTCTAACCAATCCATAGGAAGCCACGGATGTTTTAAAAAGGGGTGGAGGCTTGAAAGTCTTACCCAGGCACTTCAAATCCCATGGTCTGCTTCTTCCCGGATACAGTCATTTTAGCAACTTTTGGCACAATTTCAGATTCACTCTGGGATGACCGAGATATAACTGATTTTCCTAATTAAGGAGTAAAATATAAAAGGACAATTAATTTCCAGAAACATATGACATATTATAGAGACTGTGATTAATTTACACAGAATTCATGTCTTGCAAATATATCTTCTCTTTAAACAGTGAGATAAAGACTCCGAGAGACTAAGGCCTGTTCTGGGAAATCCCCGGGCGTCTGGACACCCATGTTCAACCCCACCAGATCTCTTTCAAATTTTGAGCTGACTGTTAAGTTTCAGAATTAAGAAACAAGGTGGTTTCTGCTCTGAAACGTACTCTGACATTCCACCTAGATCCTCTGCCTACCTCTGTGACCACACCCTTTCACAACACTAAACTGGCAGATGGCTGAACTATTTTTGATCCCCTGAGATTTATCAACTGATGAACAAGTTGAAGGTCTGCTGAAATCTGCTGGAACATTTCATGAGCTTTACTTGCACAGAACATTAGATATTGTGAGGTCTATGATAACCATAAATACGGAGACGAGGACAACATAGAAAAATTCAAAGCACGAAAGGTAAGCTCCGAGCCAGAGGATGAGAGCATGCATTTGACTCTGTACATAACCCTCTAGTTTTAAAAATTAATTTTCAAGGAGTACCAACAGGATTCACTGGATTCACAAAAACATGGAAACTACATGTTTACACTAGTAAACACATGTACACAAAGTGCCACGTCAATCAAGAAAGATATATTAATGTACATAATTATGAAAAACGCTTACTGTGTGCTCACTGTAGACCAGGCTTGCTTGAAATGCAAAGGTGAACAAGAAAATGTGCTCAGAGAGTCCAGATAGGGAACATAAAACACTTTTGAAAACTGTAAAGTTAAACTGTTGTCACTGCTAGAAGGGGTTCATATGTTTAAGACATTGGCAGCACACGTGAATTAGAGAGAGCCCCCCTAGACACGTAGGAGTTAGAGCTCAATGAGAGTCAATCAATCAATGGTCAGTCAATCAAGAGTAGGAGCCTCCAGCATAAAGCAAAGCACACTGCAGAAGGCAGTCTGGTCACTGACCCTGCTGTAGGAGAAAGCTGTTCTGAGTGCTGAAAGTGCACCATGTGAAGCTGAGGTGGTCACACACCACTGGGCCAGACACCAGCCCCTACTCCTGTTCTAGAGACATGGACAGCACAGGAAATGAGAGAAGATACAGAAACAATATGTGAAGACAACCGTCTAAGGATACGGGAAACTATGGAGTTACACATCCAGAGACCTGACCATCAGACAGCTTCCAGTGGCGAGTCTACACTTCCCCAGGTCAGGCAAGGCTTGAACTGGAGCACGCTTGCCTTTGACATTCATGAGCACATGCCTGTGAGAGTGCTGGGGTAACCTATCCCCTAGGCACACACATTGCACCAAATGGCTATGTAGGTGTGCCTTTGTATTTGCAATTGTTAACTGCTGTGCTGGCAGAGCCAAGTGCTGGCAGGATATTTGGTATTGCCATTTCTCAGGCCTATTACCTGCTTTCTGTATGAAAATGCTTGTCCTTCCTCACCTGCCCAAAAGAAGATTCTCTGCGATCAGCATGTTACAAAGCAAGCAGCCAATTTGGGCCAAAAGGCAACACAACCAGCTGGACCAGGTATTGCCCTGCTGCTGATTGGCTCTGACTGGATGAGGTAGGAAGAGGCTCTGTAGAATAAAGAGCTGGTGGATGAGGCTGGGTTAGAAGTCCTGGCAGTACCACCAACCGGGGCAGGGAGGACTGAGCAAGAACATGAGAAAGGCAGGGAAGAGCCATGTGATGAGACACAAGGGTAGAGACTTAAGTAGCTCTCATTAGGTGGGCTAGATGAGAGACTGCCCAGCAAATAGACCAACAGCCTTATACCATACAGATATCTCCACATCTCTATTATTAAAACCCAAGTGGGACCTCCAAAGCCCTGCAATAGAAGAGCGTTAGAAAGTTGAAAAGAGAGACGAGAGAACAAACTAGAGTGGTCCCATTACAAACCCTGAAAGTACTTTCCATTTAAGTGCACAGAAGCTGGGAAGCCAGGGAGAGGTGACTCCAAGAAAGGGAACAGAGGGACCTACAGCACCCCAGGACCCAAGGCTGCTGACCAATCAGGTGTTAAGAGGCTGAAAACTCAGAACCAGGTGACTTTAGATAAAGGTCACTGGTAGTTTACAAGAACATTTAAAAGTGAAGGAAATAAAAGCCAGAATGAACCAAACAGCAGAAGGCATGTGAGAAAGCAGAGGCATATGTCCCTATCTTTTCATCTGTGACTCCGAAGTCACCATCACTGACATCTTTCAAGTTTTAGTAATTCATCTGGAAGCAAAATCTGGCATGACCATGAGGCTATTTACTGGCGGCCTTTATTTCAGACAGCTCCGTTCCAGGGTGGGGGTAGCAATGAGCTCGAGAACAGAGTCTGTCTGTTACCCAACCACCAGGCTGGCAGCCCCGTGCTGTGTGCACGTCCTGCTTCTGTAAACCCATGGGTTTCTGATATTCTGAATCCAATGTGGATTATAGGTACGCAGTGACTGACGTGGCAGGGAAGGGACAAGCATCCAGGACCCCACTGTAAAGGAAACAGGGCTCACTGGACACACTGCCAACACTGACACATCTAAGAAGGCAGGAAGAGCAGGGTCCAAAGCACGGCAGACACCGAGCGGGACGGAAAGGGCTAATGATGCAGAAGGCAGATATGGATGGCTGGGAACTAAAGGATGAGACTTTCTCATAGATAACTTCCTTTTTTAGTTATTTAATATAATAGCTATATTCCTGGTGAGACTGGAAAAATGAGAATTAAAAAGAACTTTTAATAACAAAAGAATAGTCTTACATATAAACAGAAATACAGCTGAGCATGGTGGCACACAATTTTAATCCCAGAAGAGCCATGAGGAACTCTGAATTTGAGGCCAGCCTGGTCTACATAGTGAGTTACAGAACAGCCAGAGTTATGTAGAGACCTTGTTTCAAAAAACAAAATAAACAAACAAAAACCAGGAGCTCAGAACCATGATGAGAGAGAACGTGCAGCATTTGCCTTTCTGGGTCTGCCTTACCTCACGCAGTATTATCTTTCCTAGGTCTACCCATTTACCTGCAAACACCATGACTTTTTTAACAGCCAACAGTATGTGACTATGTTAGACACTTCACTGTCCATGTGTTGTAGGACATGCAGATGTCTGTTTCCTGACTATTGTGAGGAGGGCAGCTCTGAGCCCGGCTGAACAGGGGTCTGAGGAGTGTGCTGTGAGTCCTGCGGCGTGGGCCAAGTGTGGTGTAGCTGGATCATGTGGCTGAAGATTCTCCAGACTGATTCCTAGAGTTACTGCACCAACCTGCATTCCCAATGATGAAGAGCAAGCGTCCTCTTTCTCCACAACCTCCCAGCAGGTGCTGTCCGGCCGTTTGTTCATCTTAGCTATTCTGACTGGGATGAGTCGGAACCTCACAACTGTTTTAAACTGCATTTACATGCTTGAGGTATTTACTAGCCATTTTTATTTTCTCTATCAAGAACTCTGTGTAGATTCCTAGCCCATTCTTAAGTTGGATCATTTGTTTCCTTTAAATCTTTTAATTCTTTGTATATTCTGGATATTAATCCCCTTTCAAAGTCTGGTGAAGATTTCTTACTCATTTGATTGTTTGGTTAGCTGCAGAGGAGCCTTTTAGCTCCATACCCTCAAAGGTCAGTATATAGCATGGAGTATACAACCACCCTAGAAACAGTCTAAAGGCCCACAGAGGAAGGGCAGCAGACACAGGTGACATCACGTAGGAAACAGTAACAGGGAGAAGGTGAGAGGTCAGTAAAGGAGAGGGGAGGGACAGGTGAACACCTCAGTACACATAAGTGTATGTACACACATGAGCGCGCGCACACACACACACACACACACACACACACACACACACACACACGCACCTCACACAAAGTTAAGCCACATGAACTATGCTCCCCTTAAAGAACCATAGATTAACAAAAACACTAGTACAAAGCACGAAAAACCTCCTTTGAAATGGTTGGTCAGGGTAATCCAAATGACTCCCAAGATGATTACAGATTATAGATATAGCCCTTGGTTGCTTCTCAGGGATTTGGGGTGGCCCTCTTGCTGAAGACAACACACCGTGGACACAGCCTCAGTTGACAGGAGCTGGATCTTACCCCAAAGCCTCTGTCCTGTGACCTAGATTCCATGGTTCCAGAAAGTCCTATGCGTGCTGCCAAAGGGTGGAGGAGAGCAACTAAACAGTCCTAGCCAGCTTCAATCCCTGTGGACCACAACCATGACTAGCATGGCTAGATATGCATAAAGGTGCAGTAACTGCCATCCACATCTTGGTGGTAATCATAATCTGTCTAATAGACTTAGATCCCATTCGAGAGGGAAATCGTGTCTGGAATGAAAACCTAGTCAGCTCCCCAGGGTCCATGAGGTCATGAACCAAAAATCATAAAGAAGTAAATCTATTACTAGACTAGTTTAATTCCTTCCTTACTACATTCTAAATCTTACCCTTATAGCCACAGGTAAATGTGGCTACCACGCCTCATCACAGAAGCCCCTTTTTATAGCAGATGGAGATCATGACAGGAAACCACAAGTGGACACAATGTAGAGATCAACAGATCATGGGGAGCCCAGCAGCAGCAGATATGTGTACATCACAGCTCCTGCATCCTACGGTACACACTGCATCCTACCGTACGGGAACACTGTGGAAGAGGAGAGGAAAGACTAGAAGAGTCCGAATACCAGGAAATCTACTGTGAAACAGCCTCTCCTAAAAGGGCTGCGTGAACAATACCGTAACAATGGCAATATCAACTGGTATGCTAATGTGAGAGGGGAAATCTCTCAGGGTCCAACACCTAAGCACATATCTACAGGCAACCATGAGAGAAGAGCTGGCTTCTCCTGGGATAAGCCCCGTTTTGGTTGTTCAGTACAAAGTAGCCGGTCTGGAAACTATATACACACACACCAGCAAAAGCACTCTCAATAAAAGCACAGCAAAAGCAGGTAGGTTGTGTGCATATACATATATATATACACATATATATACGTATATATGTATATATATGTGTGTGTGTATATATATACATGCATATACACATACATACAGGTGTACTAACAATTATAAAGAGAAAGGAGCTTTCAACTCGGGGTGCATGGAAATAGTTTAAGCAACAGTGATGGGGAGAGGCCGGAGCGAAGGGGAGGGGGAACTGATGTGATTCTATTTCAATTAAAAACATTTAAA
The DNA here is from genome assembly GCA_028551405.1 of Uromys caudimaculatus. Lineage (NCBI taxonomy): Eukaryota > Metazoa > Chordata > Mammalia > Rodentia > Muridae > Uromys > Uromys caudimaculatus. Next base: position 39,454,346 of record CM052717.1, on the reverse strand, counting down.
AACAACAAAAAATTAGGGAGCAGTAGACCCTTTTTACACTTTGTGGTTATTAATGAGACATTAACAGAAAAGGCATGCAAGGTCAAGGTTCTACCCAGAGGTGCCAGGACAAAGTAAAACCTTAAGACATTGCCCTCTAAAAGCTGAAGTGTTTAGAGAGCAGGACCTCTAAGCTGGACACATGAGAAATGGAGAACACCAAATGAAGAGAAGGGTCTGTGGGTCACCAAGAGGCCATGGAGGCAATGGGACTCAAAATGGATGTGAACTTGTTACTGTGAGGGGAAGGAAATTCGACTGAGTAGCTAAGTGGGTATCACTGCAAAAGAAGCCAGACGGAAGTCCTGTACTGGTGAGGCACCATCGTAGGGCAGCATCCTCAAGACCTCAGGAAGCAGAAGACAACTGACAGCCAACAGCCCAAGTCTTTAATGAGCAAGAAAAGGAGCTGTGAGATTGGAAAGCAGACAACTGCCCAGCAACCAGCAGAGGCCTAACCCAGACAAAAGGAAGGCTCTACAGAGCAGAGACAAGGGACAGAGCTCCAGCGACAAGGAGGCTGGCAGGCAGGGGGTCCTGAGGCTGAGAATCAAGTGAAACGTGGATACATCTCAGGAGAAGCTGGGCAGCGCTAGGGAGGGGCTGGCTCTTGTGAGAAAAATGAGGTCTGCGGTTCCCACGGTCAAGAGGGAGGGAAGTGATGCTTGGTGCGCCATGACAGTGATGACCAGTGACTGTGGTGGAGCTGCTGCTGCAGCTGGGGACGGTGACTGTGGTGACGACCCTGTGATGATGGCAATGATGACACAGTAGTGGCACATGAAGAGGGAGGAGACACCTGACTGGATCAAACAAAGGAGGCAAGGTGGACTTAGACTTCTAAGAGCAAGAAAAAGACAGGATCAAAGTCTCACTCCGAGGCCCACAAGACAAACTCTAACTTCCCTTTAAGTTCATTTTTAGAGCCTTCCAAAGTTTCATGAAAAATGTTGATTCTTACATATTTACTATATTAAAATAACGTACTTTTTACTTATAAAGGTCTTGTAAAGCATAGAAAAGTCAATGTGATGATCTTACACTATTTTTATGGATGCAGCAAATATTACTTTGGTGTTTGTTTACTCTAAGACTAAAGATGCAACGTTTCAATTTTTTGATTAATTGAAAATAAACACAAAGATGCCAGTAGTACAAGTTAAAAATACCACTGAAAGCACAGTACTAGCCTTCCTGTCTTCCTTCTTTCTAAATCAGATGATCCTTAAGAACGCTAACAAAACCACAGGTCACTCCTAACTAAAAAATGCAAATACATATACGGTTTTGCTACTTCAAAGAGTTCACATTGTACAAAGTCATCCTCATCATTAGCACCAGGCCGGATGGGAAATAAATCCTACTGAGATCAGAAACACACCAACAACTCAGTCACGGATACACACACACACACACACACACACACACACACACACACACACGTTTGGGGGGGGGGGGTAGACTGGACCTGACTTGAGCATTTGAAACCCCTGAGACACTATCATCTCCTTCCCAAGTAAATGGGAATCTATCTACTGTGTGCAATACATTTCCAGTAACTCAGTGCAGCAGCAGGAAAGGAGTGCTGGGGAGAGAAGGCCTCGATTTCCTGGCCCCGCCCTTCCACTAACCTACCTGATAGCTTGCACCTTTTTAACTCTCCTCTCAAATTCTTCTGGGTGGTCACAGGTTGCACCACTGGAGAATTAACCCTTCCTGTGACACAGCTTCCAGCTGGCCCTTCTCAGCAATCTGGTAAATGATGTGTGTCGAGTTTCCACTCACACAATGAGGTGAAATAAATGGCTCCCAGCTTGGTGGATCGATGTACAGATCATTCCAAACACTAACGAGTGCCTCACTTCCAGTAGACCACTATGAAGTGAAAGTCAAATGTGCCATTCATTCTAAAGAGTATCAAGACCCGTGCTCAAGCCATGCAAAATCTACCCAGCCTGCAATTCAGGGCCATCCAAAGGTGCACATTCTAAGATGCATATTTAATGATTAGCACTGAGTCCCTAGTAGAATGGGAAGAACTGTGTATGTAGTCCATCCTTCATTAAAACTAAGTTATTCAGTTCATCAAATCTGGTTTTTCCATTTTATAGATACATAGGACATACAAGTTAACTGATTTCGCTACGATGACAGGGTCTACACCCTAACCAACCACCTGTGTGCCTATCCAGTTCGCCTTCTCCATGCTACAGTTTCATCTGCAATAAAGCACTCTTGGAAAACGGCAGTTCCTGTCCCTTGTAGTCACCCTTCGATTGACGCTTCCTCCAGAACAGCCTGCTTCCTTGTTAGCTACAGTGTGGGACCTAACCAAAGCCTCCTCCTCAGTGTGTACTTTTGTAAAGGATGCAAAGAGAGCATTGTGCCATCATGTGATTGTTACGAACTCCTGTTGGATTTAATGGTAGTTCTTCTCAAAAACATATAAACCACTCTGAGACACAAACTATAAAAAATGGACATAATATGAGATAAAAGTTTGTGCCTCAGTACATAAGTCTTCACTTTTAATCTGGATCAAAACTGGGGAGGGGGAAGCACAAGAGAACCAAACTCTAATGAACCAATAAATGTTTTAAAAAAGATTTATTTATTATGTATATAGTATTCGGCCTGGATGTTTGTCTGCCTGCCAGAAGAGGGCACCATATCTCATTACAGATGGTTGTGAGCCACCATGTGGTTGCTGGGAATTGAACTCAGGACTTGTGGAATAGCAGACTGTGCTCCTAACCTCTGAGCCATCTCTCCAGTCGCCACGAATAAATAAACTTTTAAGAAATCTGTTTGTGCATCCTGTCTTTGTCTCTCTCCCTCATAACACACACACACACAGACACACAGACGCGCGCGCGCGCACACACACACACACACACAAACACACACACACAGACACACAGAGCTTTGGAAGGACTTTTCCATTTACTAAATATACAATAATATAAGTAGCATTAAATATTCTTAAAAATTACTAAAAACTGTTTAGAAATGGGAAGGTCAAATTAAGAAGAGAAGAGAAAACCAATAGAAATCACGAGTAATAACTGTGATTAACCCATGAAAAACCTGTGCCAGCGTTTTATAATTCCTTTACTTTCTCTACACCATTATAAAGGAATTTTCAAGTTTCTGCCTTAGGATCTCACTTATACTCCATAGATACATAGTTTCCTCAAAGTGGCTATCAATTTAAACAAGTCTCATATGAGAAGAAATCTAAGAATATGCTACCAGAAACTATATAGGGCACAGCCATTGTCACACCCACAAAATGAGTATCTGCTTCAGGATGAAGTTGAAACGCACATATTTGCAAGAACACAAAAAGCAAAATTCCCAAATGAAACTAAGAAATCAGACTTTCATTATAGAGATAGACTATCATTGAGTAGTATTTTAGAATAACTAATTTGAAAATAATTATTGAAGTTTGTGGTCAATCAAGTTCATCAATTATAGAATTTGATTTGAACATTTCTATGCCCATTTAGCTTCTTCAGTTCTTAAATAACTACAATGATAGGATCAAGAAATACTAGAACAAACAGGAACCGAGCCACAAGACAGAAACTCAAAGTACATTTACCTTCTCTTGAACCCAGTTTTATTTGCTTAAGAATTATGCAATTAAGTCTCTAGAATACGTAACAAAAATTTTATAAGCCTGGTAGTATATATAAATCAGGGAGACTGTGTTGGGGAAGTCAGCGTGAAAGAATGAGCAGTAACCTTTGTAAACCAGGAACGCTGAGAGGAAACCTGAACTTACAGCTATCAATCGAGACTTTCTATACAGCACCTGGAGTAAATTAAAATCAGGAAATGTCACTAGAATAGCTCAATAAATTAAGAGAATCAGAACTACTCCAACCAGGAGGGATGCACTTATACGTCTGTTATACACAGTAGCCAGTAAGAAGTGAGCATATAGAAACAGAAATGTACAACCGGCCGGCCACTTCCTGACAGCTCTTTCAACGTTCCAATATTCTGAAGGAATGAAGGCAGAGGGAAGCGAAGTGTGACTTCTTTGAACGAATTTCCTCTTACAGAAATTACCTCTTCAGGGTAAAATCTATTCTGGACTCATCAAATTCTCAAAAAGTAGGATTCTTTAATGTTACTGACATTCTGAATGTGATCATTTGTCCTCAGCATTATCAGATATTTGGCAACACTGCCCAAATCTCTCCACAGTGGAACCGAATTCCTTCAGTGGAGAACCACATCTATTGAGAGTAATTAGCAAAGGAATTAAGTACACAGCACATACATTATAGAAACCACTGCCCCACAAAGCAGCAATTCTAGTAATCTTTTCCTATCTGCCAACCATGAAACTTTAGACATTTACTGCTGATTCCTTTCTTTACATTTTTTTCTATCAAACTAACACTTCCTTTACTTTTCTTCTCATGAATACCACTCAGATTTGTTCCTTTCTTAACTACTGAGGACCAGATGCAGTGTCTGATGGTGTCCTATCTTGTATCCCTTATTCAACAAACCATCTCTTTCCTTTGTCCCCAGAGTCTTTTACCCTCATGTTCACATGAAAATATATTGAGTGTCTCCGTAGAAGGAAAAAACAAACCAAAAACCAAAACCCCACTATATTCTACACAGGCCCTTGTAATACAGCCCATTTGTCTTTCAAAGCCACCTCTATCGCACTCCTCTTGTCTGCAGACTGGGGTTCTTCGGCATCAACAATTTGTTTCCTCGTAGATGAGCAATGGCTCATACCATGTCAATGTTCTATACAAATGTCCTAACTTTCATGAAATAGTTTTTTATTGTTTTAAGATTCATGAATATGAAATCAAGGAAACCAACTTCTACACTCAATAGAGCTTTGCTGATTCTATGAAGTAAAAGCTACAAAACTGTCTCCCCCAGGTAACAAGGAATAGAACACAGTACACATAAATCTACGTGCACCTTTGCTACCCCATCAGAAGACCAATAGTCTACCCCATGTCAAGGACTCCAACCAGTCTCTTGGAAGTTATTTCTGTGCCTAGCTTTCTTCTCAGTAAAATAGTATGTAGTCTATATAGCGGGCATTTCTGAGGAACTGAAAGAATCCAGATACATGCAGTGCCTTAAGTTGACTACCAACAGAAAGGACACAGTCAGTGGATCTCTAATCACATCGGAATTATAGACACTCTGGCAGTAAGTCACTCATGATGGCAAGAAGAAAAACTCCAACTGTGTGACACTGTGGCAGGGACTGGATAAAAACAGATCAAAGATTAAGACCATGATTCAAACGCAACAGGAAGTCAGGAAAGGGAGGAAAACGGTTAATAAAAAGGGATCAGGAAGCATGAAGCAGCCCACGGGGACCCCACCTAAACAGATGATACCACCAAGAGCTTATCTCACTAGACTCTACTTGCACACTGGGTGTTTCAGAGCCTTGCAAGTTAAATCATGAGGCCATCCTGACACTGGGAACACAAGCAGGAGCAGTAGTTTGCAGAGATTCACTCTGAGAGCTGTTTGTTCTGAGAGATGGGCGAGCACTGTAGCATGCAGGAAAACAGGAACTGCAGCAGCTGCTAAGACACTGCCAGATGCACTATTAGAATACGGGGTGAACTGAGTGTTGGGAAGGGAAAGCCATGAGAACTGGAACCTGACTACTGAGACTCTAGTCAGATACAACAGACTATGGTGATGACTAATCGACATGCCCGTAATGAGGACAGATGTGTAGGCTGATGGGCTGAGACTCCACATAAAACACCAGACTATAATGCTACAGAGCAGAATTAGTGCACAAGCCATTAAACTCTTGAAGTCACCATAGAGCTAATAAAAGGTGAAGGGCAAGGAAGCAGTCAAGTAAAGAATGCTCAGTAGAGAATACATACCCACTTTCCTTGCAGATCAACTGAGGCCCAACTACTTAAATGGAACCAAGTTTTATATATCATGAACTTTGATATGGTCAAACCCAACATTTTATAGACAAGTATTAGATGACTACTCAAGATTGTGCAGGTGACTAAGGTGACCTTTGACCTTTGCTCAATTTCTCCAGGCTTTTCTCAAGGCACTTTCTTTCTGGTCCCGCTGTGTCCTGATTGTACCTCTTCAAAATAACAGACATGTTTTCCCAAGACAACTGAATCAGGGTCATTCTAAAATGCAAAACCTTGAGTCAAGTATCTCTAGGAAATGAGAATGTGTTTCCCATATCTGATTCTGTGAGTTTATTGAGGCAGATCATGATCTGAGATACTTCTGAAAAAGTAATGCTAAAGTCAATCCTTCTGCCAGGCAGGGTGGTACATGCCTTTAAATCCAGCACTGGGGAGGCAGAGGTAGTTACTGGGTTCTAGGCCAGCCTGGTCTACAAAGCATGTTCAAGGACATCCAGGGCTAATACCTGGGTAGTCTTCTGCCCATGCTGATTTTTAGGAGGTTGAAAAGGCATTCAGATCCAAGGCATACATTCCAGTAAGATGCTGTCAATTTTAGACCACAGATCCGAAGCACCCATGTAAAAGCCGGGTATGGCCACACATGTTTTTAACCCCAGTACTGAGGTTATAGATCGGGACATCCTGGGGAATCACTGACTAGCCAGTGAAAAGCATCCCTGGCTTCATGGAGAGATCCCTCTCAAAAGACAAGGAGGAGAAGCAATTGAGGAAGGCAACTTAAATGTCATCCTCTGGCCTCTACATGTGCCCACACAGGAAGTGCACCTGCACACACGGGTGCACATACAACATCACACAGATCACACACACATACACATGCACACAAATATCTCATACACACACACATTCACACACAGACACATGCATACTTCACAGACACACACTTGGGCACACACACAAATACACACAGATACACAGACATTCACACCTCACAGATACACTCAAAGAGACATATACACCTCACAGACACAGGTACACACAGACACACACACCTCACACACACATATACACACACCTCACATAAGACACACAAACATACACACCCCTCATACACACACTTCACACACATGTGCACATACACACTTGCATCTCATACACACACACCTCACACACACACAAACATGCACAGACCCCTACACCCCTCACACACAAACCCATACACCAGAAGAAAAGACAGATGGACAGAAGGAAAACAATGCACCCTGGCTCTGCCCCCCTCTGAAAACTGTTCTCACCAGGAGATACTGATGCTGACTAGCACCTTTCTCTAAGGAAAGGAAAAATGATTGAGAACCACTACATCTGTCCCCTGGTGTAAAACTAACTCTACACAGAGAAAAGTGGGGCTCAGAGAAGTTAATCCACAGGCTGGTCTAATACCCTTTGCCAGTATAAGCACCTACCTCTCAAGTGTGTGGTTTCAGGTTCATCACAGGGATATGCAAATCCACCCAAGAAAGAAACCCATTCAGATGACTTTATTTATTTCCTTAGAGTTTTAATTTTAAAAACAACTACTTAGCCTACTCAATAGGAATCTCTCTCCCTGCCACAGACATTAATCTTTAACATGACTGCAAAATGCCTACAAAGTACAAAACAAATAAAAACTGTTATCTATGGGAAAATCTTACTAAACCAAACAGAAAAACCAGGGTGCCCCTTCCCACATAACCCACAACTAAAATGCAAGAAATACAAGGGACAACTTTTAAATACAGTAGTAATCAGAGGAACTTCAACCTAGACCAGTTGTCAAGCATAGGTGAGACCCCTGGATTTGCTACCAGCATCACCAGGAGAGAGAGGAGAGGGAGAGGAGGGAGGAAAGGAGGGAGGGAGGAAGAGAAAGGGAGAGAGAGAGAGAGGGAGAGGGAGAGAGGGAGATGAGAAGACATTATAAACAAAACTAATTTTTGCTTTAAATTAAAAAGGGCTTTGTCATTTTCTGGTACCTGTTGCTAAGCATGGGACCTGAGTTCCACCCCTGGAACCCTTGCCGGAATGTGGACTTTGGATTAGGTAAGCAACTGTTTTAACTGGGAATATCAAGCCACTGACAGAAGCAGAGTAGAGAGCAATGCTGTGGGAGAATGTAGATCATGAGGCCTGGCACAGAGGATTCAGAGTGGAGAGTATTAGTCAGGGCCTAGAGGTCACTTGGTGATATTTTGGCAAAGAAGATAGCTGCTTTTCTCCCGTCCAAAAAGGCTGAGACTAAACTAAAGAGTTTTGGGTTAATGCTGTTGACAGTGGAAGTTTCAGAACAGTCTAGTACCGACTGTGTCCCATGGTCATTAGTGGCTGAGCAAGGAAAAATAAACCTCCATGGTAGGAGAGGTCCTCTGACCTCCATGTAGTATCCAGCCTCCAAATCAATAAATACAGAAAAGGGTTAAAGTACATTTGTGTTTCCTAACAGCTTGAATAGGAAGAGGCATGTATAGTAACTAGGTTCTAACAAAAACACGCATCAAAGGCAGCAGCAGGATACAAAACTGTAAGGCTAGTTAGTATGACATTATACTGAAAGAACACACACAAAACACAGATACCCCTTTCCCCAACCCAACCTGCCACATTCTTCATCTGAGGCAGGCTCTACTGATGCAGTCCTGAGAGTTCAACATCCTCCTGCTTCTGTTCCCAGACTCCTGCTCCAGGGCCGTGTCAGCGCCCCCACGTTAGTCTACATTAAAAATACATTGGTTTCACATCACAGACAGTAACAAGAATTTCAAAAGAAGGGATGCTTCTCTCTATTTCTATGCTTTAGAAACATTCAAGCTAAATTCACAATAAACTCCTTTCACGTGAAACAAATTCTCAACTTTAAATCATTCATAACACTATAAATTTAAAAACATTTAAGATAAAAAACCAAAACAAAACAAGGTTTTCCAGGCAAGTCCATGTTCTGTCGCCAATCCTGTTCCTGTAAGTGCATTTCAACATACCATAAAGTCCAAATACATTCACACGCATTATCATGTTCAAAATTTCAAGAAACTGATATTGATTTTCAAAAGACAAACTTCAAATAAATCACTTTACTTAATCTAACCGAACATTAAAATTCTAGTTATCAGATGTACACTGAGAAAGGACATCCTCGAGACCAGAGACTAGACTGCTTCCTTCAACAGTACAGCTGCACTCGAGTCTGAACGAATCCCCATCAAATCCATCACTCAGCACCAGTCTCCACTAATGAGAAGGGAACAGACAAGACAGAATCACTGGAACCAGATTTCAATTTTATGGAAATAACATTGAATCCATTAACTTGAGAAAACAGAAACTTCAAGACCTGGGGAAACAGCTCAGAGGTTGAACTGAATGCTGCAAAAGCCTGAGAACCAGAGTTCAGATCCCCAGAAAGCCATCAAAATGTCAGTGGATATGACAGCCCACCTGTAATGATAGTGTCAGAAAGACAGCATGGGATTCCTAGAACAAGCTGGCTAGCAAGACCAGCAATACAGGTAGTTCTGGTCTGACCGAGTTCCTGCATCAGTGAGAAAAGCAGAAGACTCAACCCTGGGCATCCACATGCAAGGCACATAGGTGCATGTGCACACCTACTTGTATACATACACACACATGCACACACATGTATACATACAAGCATACTGTATATACATTCATTCATACACATGCAGTAAGTAGAGTTCAATGCATGCTAGCTTTTATCATTAACCTTGATACAAACTCCAATGTAGCGCACAAAGTAAAAGTTCTAGCACTAGAGAAGTTAACAACTTCTCCTGGTCACCTGGGAGATACTGCGCTCTAGAAACTATTCCTTACATCACTGCACTGGGCTTGGGGAGACAGAAACTGGGAAAGTGCTTACTGTAAAGCAGAGAAATCCGGTTTGAACCCTCAGGATCCACCTAAGAAGCCAAGCCAGGGAGGAGGATGGCAGCCCCTAGCTCAGCTGTCAGGCAGCCCTGCATCTGCGTGAGACCATGTTCCAAAACAGACGGTGGGCAACTCCTGAGATGACACCAAAGACTGACCTCTGGCCCCCATATGTACATATGCACACAGATAAAAAACTCAAACTCACATATATGAATAAAAACACATTTTATTTATTAATATTATTCTGTGACCAAAAATTTGCTTGATAGGCCAGAATTACAACAGCCTGAAGAGAAAGCCTTTCGTAGTTACAGAATCAACAGTTTAAACCCTCCCCCACCCACCTAGGAAAGCCCTCTAGACAAGCACTCCATGAATTTCCTACTGTGGGTACCTAACGCTTCACACTGACCTTCTAACATCACAACTATCCTACGAACAGCTTTCAAAACTAAAGTGAGCTTGGTGATAAAGAAATGACTCCGTGGTTAACAGCACTGAGCTACCGGGTCTGAGTTCCATGCCCAGCACCCACACAGTAGCTCACAACCATTTCCCCGAGAGGGTAAAAAAATCCCTATATATTTTTTATTTGAGTATATTAAAGAACATATTTTAGACTGCTAAAAAGTGGGCAAGTGGTGTAAAGTTAGCGGATAATTCATCTAAACTAAAACTCTCCGAGGTCATCAGTTGGGTAAAGCGAGTGCCTCCGTTCACTAAAGGGGATTCTGAGAACCAAGTGCAGTTGCCTCACCTTGGGCATTTCCACCTTCGAGATGCTGTGCTCACAATATCACAGGGGTGCTTACTTCTCACAGAAGCTTGTGAGGCAGATGCTGTCTTCTCGGGTAAATGGTACTGTGGCACTGCTAAAGCACAGCAAACCACCCGAAGGTACCAGTTCTCAGGCACATTGACAGCTGCTGTCATGACTGTCCCCGCACCTGGCAGCTCACTCACAGGTAACAATTTCCATACAAATTAACGCCCATCAGTGTGACACGAAACCCTTTACTAAAGAGCCTCAGCAATGCTATTAGGACTCAAAGTTCCATGTAAGAATTAAATCAGTTTAATAAACACCTTACCACATCCAACCCTTTGATCCCTCAGCTTCACAACAGACTCATACCTGCCACAAAATAACTGAGACTGCACAACTTTGCATTTTTTATACTAGAAAATAAACAACTTAAATTCATCCTCAGTAGGATAATACAAAGCTTTTAAAGGGAGTTGGAGACATGGCTCAGGGGTGAAGCACACACACAGCCCTCTCAGGTCTTGAGTTCAGGGCCCACACCCACTTAAGGAAGGTAGTTCACACCTGCTTGTGATGCCAATCACAGAGGACCCGATGCTCTTTCTGGCCTCTGTAAGTTGCATCCATATGTGTGTGCATGCAAACATACACATATCATTAAAAATATAATCTTAGAAACACAATTCTAAGGAAGCTAGATAGAGCGGTACATGCCTGCAATTCCAGCATTGGTGAGGCAGAAACAGGAGTGAGAAGCCATCCCAGGCTCTCCAAACTCAAAGGGAAAGAACCGCGCTTTTACTTTTTACATAACACTAACAATAACACATTCTTTTTCTGAAATCTTTCTATATAACAGGAATGTAAAGTAACTAAATGCTGGTTTAACTGAATTGACTTCTCCTTTCCCTCCACTGTGTCCCTCACTAAAATATTTAGTAGTAAGGAGCTTGTATTCAAAGGTATTCTACTAAAAGACTTATGACTGCCATAGAATGAAATAATTGTATGTAAATATATGACCTAATTTTAATCTTGATAATTTTTAAAAACAAAGTTATTAGGATTAAAAGGAAATTCTATATAATATTCAAGCAACTCCTGTGCTATATTAAATAAAAGCTTCAAGAGTCTAAAGTAAATTATTTTTAAATGAAGCAGTTCATGTTTCAGTTTTTCCAGTGTAGGTGTATATATGAAGAGAACCCGAGAACATTACAGAGTACTTAAGCCTCTTCACTGAATTCAACCACTTCCTCTCAAAAAACTCCCACATAATATTAAGCACAAAGCCAATTCATTCTTAGTTATCTTTATAAGATGTATAAATTCTTCTTATTGTTCAAATAAAAATACTCGATAATGAATCAATTAGTGAAAAATTTCCAAGAAAATACATTTACAATGGAAAACTAGAAAAGTTACTTACTTCTGCCTATTTTAACAGCCTACAAAAACAGAACTGCAGTAAAATGAAATATATTTGAGTGCATTACTGTAAGGTCACATAAACTGAGTAACAGACTCTCATCTTAACCCTTCAGCGTAACCGTCTTCACACCAGTCACTGGACGCCATGAGAGAGGAGAGGAGCCACAGTTCCTACCAAGAGCCCATCCCCATCTCTCCCTCTCGCTCCGAAGTCTAAGGGAGCAAAGCACAAGGAGAAGCAAGGGATCTTAGACAGGAGCTTGACACTTGGAGGAAATAACTCAGCCATAGTCTACGGATACTTTTTTTTTTTTTTTTTTTTTTTTTTTTTTGGTTTTTTCTAGACAGGGTTTCTCTGTGTAGCCCTGGCTGTCTCCTGGAACTCATTCTGTAGACCAGGCTGGCCTCAAACTCAGAAATCCACCTGCCTCTGCCTCCCAAGTGCTGGGGTTAAAGGCGTGCGCCACCACTGCCAGGCGGTCTACGTACACTTTAAACAACACCGCCTACATAGTCACACCTGGTACAGATACGCTACATGGGGTCTGCACAATAAACAAAGCCACTACCAAAACATGCTTTTTTTCTTTTTTTTTTTTTTGAAATGAGGTCCCTCTATATATAACCCTGGCTGTCCTGGATGGAACTCACTATGTAGACCAGGCTGGCTTAGAATTCAGATATCTGCCTGCCTCTGCCCTTCAGAGTGCTGTGATTAAAGGTATGAGCCACCCCAGACGTGACAAGGTAAACACATCAGAAAACTGACAGATTATCCTGACTTAAATCTTCCCTCATATGCTCTTTTTACAGCTCACCCATACAAACTATATGCATAACCTATTCTTAGCCATGTGTATTTTCTACTAGGTAGCATGTTTTAATATACATATTAATTTTAATATATATGTTAACAGTTATCAAAATTAAGAAAGATACACTATTTTAGAAATTACATGAATTACCATTAAAGGTTTATGCTATGTTTCCAAGGAAGAAATGAAATATTTATAAAACTGTGCTGAACATGAACCCAGAGTAGACTATAGCAAGGTCAAGAATACAGATGGTCTGAGTTCGGCCCTGCACACTCCCTGTTATTCTTCAGTGCTGCTGTTGGGAAGTGAACTTCCAGCAGCTGGACAGACAGCTCAGCAGTTAAAAGTGTGTCCTGCTCTTGTCTGGATGCAAGTTCTGTTCTGAGCACACACACTGGATAAACCACCTGTAACTGTAGCTCCAGAGGATTCTGATGCCATCTTCTGGCTCCTGTGGGCAGCTGTATTCATGTGTACATACAACCTCACACACATACATAATTTAAAATATGAAGTAAATATGTTTTTAAAACTAGATTTCCCTCTTCCTCAAATAAAAAATATTCAAATGGGCTGAGACAGAGGTTATAGGACGATACTCTAAGAAAAATAAAGAAAACTAAACAGCAGATGAAGACTACAGGATATGAATGAGAAAAGAAAATAACTTTGTCTCATTTATTTATTTTCATTTTATATACATTGGTGATTTGACTACATGTATGTCTGTGTGAGGGTGTCACAATCCCCTGGAACAGGAGTTACAGACAGTTGTGAGCTGCCATGTGGGTGCTAGGAATTGAACCCAGGTCCTCTGGAAGAGTAGCCAGTGTTCTTAATCGCTGAGCCATCTCTCCAACCCCCAGAAAATACTTTTATATTTTAGGATATGAACAATAGTAAAGATACTATAGCTAAGAAGAGCTTAAGGGACAAAAGAAGATCTTTAGAACTAGAGAAAGGGGGCTGGAGAAATGTCTCAGCAGTTAATGAACATTTTTAATCTAGAGGACCTAGGTCTGGTTCCTAGCATCCACATGGTGGCTTGTTCCAGGAGATCTGATGGTTCCCCTGACCTCAGCAAGGGACCAGGCACCCCACACACATACAGCCAACATATTTAAGCATGCAAAAGAAGACAAAATCAACAAGATGGAGAAAGAGGATCAAGAAGAAAGCTCCTGCGCAGAGAGGAAGGGTGGAAATAAAAGAACGCCACAAGAGATAAACTCGGACTAACCAGCTGTGTAAACCTGAGACAGTACCAGACTCACTGTTTAAACCAGTCCCCAGTTGGTGACGGGGCTTTGGAAGGGTTTGAAACTTTCACAAGGTACAGCCTCAGTGAAGTAGTGGGCCACTAGGAGACAGGAAAAGGCTTTTATAACCTGACCCTTGTGCTTCTGGCCTCATGGATTTTACCCCCAAACCATGAGCCCAAGTACTCCCCAAGTTTCTTAGCAGGCTCATCATAGCAACAAAATCAGTAACCAATATACTAATAACACACAAGAACAGAAGATATGAAAGGTACTCCAGCAAAGAAGGGGATTCAATCTGCTATTTGTCATGAAAATATAAGGCAGAAAATCACAACCATGAACTAATAACGCAAAAACTCTTTTGTGATATTCTGAAAGGAGAAGCCGAAGGGCCTAACCATGAGAAGTCAATGCATTGAGAACAGCTGAGAGCTGGATATGCTGGTACAGACCTGCAATCCCAGCACTGAGAAGGGTCAGGCAGGAGGATCCTGAATTTCAACCAGTCTTGGAAAAACAGCAAGTTCTAAACAACAATATAAACTAATTTTGTGTGGATATCATCTTAAGATGATGGCAAACAGAATCTAGCATGGCGGAGACGATTCGAGGGGCTGCACATCACAGTAGACTGATACTAAAAACGTTAACTAACACTTAACACCATCAAAGCCATCTGTATCCATGGAAACAGTGTCTTCTTGACTCCAAAGACACTTTATAATCACTAAACATCCATTCTCTAAACTTAAATAGGGGAAGAAAGCTACTTGAAAATAATTCAGACAGGGGCTGGGGAGATGGCTCAGCAGCTAAGGGCACCGACTGCTCTTCCAGAGGTCCTGAGTTCAATTCCCAGCACCCACATGGTGGCTCACAACCATCTGTAATGGGATCTGATGCCCTCTTCTGGTGTGTCTGAAGAGAGCAGTGGTGTACTCACATATATAAAATAAATAAATAATTCTTAAAAAAAAAAAAAAAAAGAATTCAGAAAAACAAAATATGCAAAAATATTAAAACCTAACAGAAATTCAAAAGCATCAGCAGATCCCCAAGATTAAGAAAAATTTAGTGTATGTCCTAACAGGGCTAATAATAAAACTATCTTTCTATAAAAAGTAAAGATGTTGGTGGGAAAACCAAATTTATTATGTTAGCCTTTAGTGTCACTGAGTCAAAGACACAAAGCTAAAAATAAAAGAATCTGTCAAAAGTATTAGAATAAAGTATCTAATTAATTAACATAATGAATCTGAACTTTCAAACAAAATATCTTGAGAAGACTGACAACCTTGATTTAAAAACTGAAAAAAAAAAAGATTATCTTTTAAAATATAACCCAAGAGCTAAGAGCAGTGGTACACACCCTGTCAACCCAGCAACGTGGAAGCTGCAGTCAGCACGGGCTACACAGTGAACTGTGGGCCAGCATGGGTGACAAAACACATACTGTCCAAACTAAGCTAAAAGTTAAGAAATGGCAAAATAGGAATCAGGAGTAACTATTATAAGGACTATTCCCTGTAGCCTATTTAAATACATAGAATCCTTATAGATAAATACATACACACATATTGCTAAAACTTACTGAAGTTAAAACAGAAAAAAAAAGTAGACAAAAATTAAGAACTAAAACTTCTAAGAAGAATACAGATAATTTAAAATTATGGAAAGGCAAGAGAAAAGGTCTGCAGGGGTAGTAACAGCTCCTATGAGGTGAAAATAAAAAGTGTATGCACGTCTGCAGATGTACTAACAACTCCTATGCAGTGGAACTAAACACAGCGAGCCTTAGACACATATAAAGACACAATGACTGGCAATCTAAAGAGAACGGAGCCAGGTACAAGAGGAGGGGAAGGCAGAAGAGGAACCTCAAGAACATGTGCCCGTGAGACTGCAAAATGGATGAACTGAACACATCAGGTACAGGGATTTAGGAAATAAAAGCAGAACAATTAGGCAAAAAAAAAAAAAAAAAAAAAAGGGGAATTACATGAACATCTCAGAAGAATTACACTGGGTCTAGTGTATGAAATATTTTAAGAGGAAATGCACTGAGTCAAGATGCTTCTGCAGTCCTTCCAAAAGTTAACAGCTTTTAAGAGAACACTAAAGACAGGAACTAGCGGGCCAGATGATGTTTGTCAGATCCCCTTGATTCATAGACCAAAAACTGGATATAGCCATGTTCACCAACATGTGGTTGTAACCCCAGGTCACACTGCTCCTGACACTGTGGCCATCACTTACAGACCTGCACAGAGCACTGGACAATCTGAGCCATCAACAGAGAACCTCCCAGATGAGGACAAACCCGGCAACACTGCTTGCTTGGTTCAGCTCCCATACTGTAAACACGTGCTCCTCATGGTTGATTTGGTGTCATGGTTTTCTATTTGTTTTCTTAGAAACAGAATACTGACATGTTTACAATCTCTGAGCACCAGAAAACTATGAGATGCACTGTGAATGCAGTGCACATTAGGTGAGATATTATGTTAAACTATCACTTGTGAGCTCAATGTTAATGCAGTAATGAGATGCAATAATCCATATTAAGAGGCACATGTAAAACCAAGTTACATATTGAGTGGCTGGTGTGCATACACCCAGTGGCTCATCAGTAAAATATATGTCCTATACAAAGAATGTCTCTATATCCTAGTTCAATATTTTCAGTCACTTTGTGCAATATAATTAACCCAAATAATAAGAACTAGTTATCTGCATGCATGTGTATATTAATAAATGCTTACTCGTAAGTTAGACATAAGAGTGACAATCAATTATAAATAAGTAGCAGGTCAGGAAGAGAGGTGTCAAAGATGATGCTGGGTTTCTGACCTAAGCAACAGAGGACAATACTAATAAAAATAGAAAAAAAAGCAAGAAGTAGCAGTTCAGATGAGGAGACAAAAAGAATAAGATCACTTTAGGAGTTACAAGTCTTTCAACTTGTAAACAGATGCCAACATTCACCCTCCTCTTTGAAATAAGAATCCTCAGGCTGTTCACTTTGGCATAACCCCTACATCTAAAATGTTCTGATTTAAATAACACAATATAAGCCAGGCATGACAAGATAGGAAGTATGCACTTAATTCTTTCTCCTCCCACCATCACCTCAAAAATCAATATTCAGTAACCTGTATGAATGCTTATGTTTCTATACAAGGCATAAAATATTACATCACAAACACACACACACACACACACAATCCCACGGGGAAAAAGAACTATAAATGATGAATACATTGGAAGAAATTCTTCACGCCCAAGTGGATTGTTTTTTAATTTGTCTATAGAATGATGAAAGAGTAGTACTTTCTGGATAAATTATTAAAATACTATTCTGAAGTAACTTCTAATGGGTGAACAATGTTTTCATACTTGATTTAAGAAAACCTCAGAAGAATTGTAATTTCTTTCAATGTAGCTTTTATAAAAATGTATACACTCAAAATGTGACAAGTTTCCACAGCATGAAAATTACACAATTAGAGTCTTATATAATTATAGGTACAAATATAAAAAAAACTACCATAGAAATTCCTATTGATTCTTCCCTTTCTATCCAACATTATCTTTGCTTATATACATTCCATTATTAAAATACAGAAAACAATTTCTAAGCTACTACACAACTGATTTTATAAACAAATATATGTATATATACATACATATATACATTTGTGAAGAGAAAGTTGACGATACATAATTCATTTTCAATATATAACAATCCAAATACATGCCGTTCAAGGCCAACCTAGAAGACAGCAGCCATTTTATAAACACAGTCTTTTTCTCTGCACTGTATTATCTGAAGTGCTTCCTTTTATAGTCAAAGCCCTTCCCTGGTATTGTCACTAAGGTGACAACTAGACGCACGATAGCCCCATAACAATATCAACTATGATAGCTATTACTATTTCTTTGAGAAAGGTTGTAAAAAGAAGAAAGGCTCAAAGCAGAGGGCGCACAGGGGAAATGCAGGAGGGAGAGCAGGAGAAGCAGGACAGTACGTCAGTGCTCCGGACAGAAAGGATTCGTGGTTCTAGACAAGCTTAAGAACCACATCTTTTACACTGAGAATGACAAAATCCCCATGGACACAACAGATCCTTTAAAGAACGAAGAGAACAAAGAGGAAAAGGGACCATTCCCAACATCTTTTACATCATTTAGAACTAACTTTATTGTATTCCTATGTAAATGGAGGCATTTGATCAAAGCACAAAGATGACTTTGCGTGTCAACATGGATATCTGAAATAGGAAACAAAGTAAACCTAACACATTCAACATCCCTGAGCCACCAAGACAGCAGCAGCTGGTGCACACTTGCTGAAAACATATTCACAACGGCCTATTACCAATGAGCACACAGTGCTCTTGGCCAGGGACCATGGCAAGGGTGACAGCAGAGAGACTCTTGGCTTCACTCTGAGTGTCAGAAACTGTGACATTCCCAGTCAGAAGGGCAAGACCTTCTGGCACATGCCAGACAGGCTAGGAGCCAAGGCAAGAGAAGTAGGAAGGCTAGGAAGTTATTTTTTAAAAGAAATTGTGTGTGTGTGTGTGTGTGTGTGTGTGTGTGTGTGTGTGTGTGTGTGTGTGTGTGTGTGTAAAATGAAGCTTTTCCGTATGAGAAAAAAAAACCTAGGTGGTAATTTCAATCCTAATCAGCCAACAAGGGCATACAGCCCACCTAACTAAGTATAGCTTACAAAGCAGTGTTTTTCTTCTTAAAAATTACTCCATCATAAAAAGTAAAATAATACTGTCATATGGATCAAGTATGAATAGTTGGCTTTCTGTGGAAAGACAATCACTTACATAGGGCTTAGTTTATGAAGAGTAATTCTACGCTACAAACTCTCAGAATACATTCAACTCTAAAGTGGACACTACCTGCACATAAATCTAGTTGTTAAGTCATCTAAATAATTAGGCTACTTAACTACTAGAGGTAAAAGACTAGAAAACCAAAGACAGTGGCTAAGGGTAGCCCAAATTTTAATGCTAATCCTAAAATGCATGTTGTAGTTTTTATAATCTCCTAAATATTATAAACAATGAAATATTCAGTTACAAACACATTGTGGAACTTGTATTGTGACTCAGTAAAATACTAGATATAGCAGTATCATGTACAGCTCAAACTACTGAAAAAATCAGTATGAATATAGACACAGACACACACACACACACACGCACACACACACACAAAATCAATGAATAGTGAAGCAGCTGCCAGAAAAAAAAAGCTTAGTGTGCAGCTACTCAATATTTATGAAGAAATATCATTATACAAGGAATATTAACACTACTGTTTATCATTCTAGGCAAAAGACAATTATCCCTGATTAGTAACTTGTCCTTGATATTTCTAATTATTAGAAATTAACTTGGTCTGATATATTTGACATTAAAATTTTTACTCCACCATTCTCCAGGAAAAGCAGACGTATGTAACACCTGATACATTAAGTATCATCTAGAAAATACAAATACAAATTCCCAAGGGCCTACTCAGCCAGTCTGAAAAGCTGCAACAGTGACTACATTGAGAAAATATCCTCTGGTGACTCCTGATTCTAGTGAGGACCCATGCTGTGGAATGCTCCTTATCCCACTGACCACAAGCACTCTCGCAGGCCCAGCCACTGTGGACCTCTGGGACTGCAGGCACATAGCATCAGGTACACAAAGGAAGGACCCACATCTCACTATTCACTCTACAGCAACTGTCAGAGATCTGGTAAAAGTATTTAAATAACATGCAAACATACTTCCAAATACATTCTATGTGTTTATTTTAAAGAGGATGCCTTAAAACCTATAAAATATATAATGTATAAAAATAATTTATGTGTTAATCCAATTCCAATATATACATGGTCCCTTAAAAGATTTTCATTTCATCATCAAAAATTCACCTTAACCATATTTCATAGTACTTGAAAAAAATCAAGAATTTTAAGTTTTTCTAATAGGAAAGTTTCAGTAGTCACCTAAGTAAAATAATAAAACAGGAATGATACCAATAATAGTTGAAAATACAAGCATGTCTCAGCTCTGCTACATATCCTGAGAACAATCTTCAGACTAGGACAATCCCAAGTAGTTGCACTTTCATTTAAAAAAAAAAAATGGACAAAAATATTTCATAGAAAAAACTTAAGTTGGATATCAAATGAAATATGAGGTCCAATTCACAATATCATGTTTCCATATGCACATTGTAAACATACACTCTTAGGAGCTAGCAACTTAAATGAAACAGTCATTACTCCAAGATATCATAAAAAAATTCTCAGTGCAAAAAATCCTTAAGTTGTTATAATGGACTTAAGACAATTTTAATAAAAATCACAATTTGAATCCCATAATATAAATGATCCTACAAAAACTTTACATTGAGATTAAAAAGCTTACAACAGTAGCCAAGTTTTCCTTCTGTTCCTATTCTCTAGTAAATGCTTTCTTTTGATTAGCTTTTACAATGTCATCGGGAGATGCTGATTTGAAGTCAAATGGTGTTATTGCTACAAGAGGACTTATGTCTTTGTCCGATACATCTTGAACTTGTCTGCTATAAAGGAAAGTCTTGTAGAGTTCAAGAGTGCGCCTCTTGCAGCTTTTCAGTGGGTAACGAAGACACAGCGCGGAAGCAAACGCTGAAGGCCTAGCAGCAAGGGCCTTGGTCCACGGCAGAGACAGAGCAGCCTTCCTAGCAAGGGAGGCTCTGCTTTTCTTACTATCCTTTGTAGAACTGCAAGTTTTCCCTGACTTTGAACTCAGAACTTTAGTGTCTGGTGTTAGAGCAACTGATGGGTCAACTACAGGCTTTGGGACAAACTCTGGAGTTTTGATCAAGACACTAAGATCAATATTTGAATCAACTTCAGGACTCCTCATTTCAGATAAACTAAGCTCAAAGGAATCTTTCTTCATCTGAGAATTGTCTAGTTCAATCGTTTTTGCAATCAAATCAGAAAGGGATAAATTCTCCAGGTCTCTCGTGGGAGCAGTTTTACAAAATGCCAAAGATGACAGAGATCCTGTTAACTCTGATACTCCATGAGCAGACTGAGAGCGGTTTGCCAGTTGTGACAGGGGAAGGGAACCCAAGCTGGCAGATGACTGGTCACACAGGTCGGAAAAAGCAAAGCACTGGCCAGAGCTGTTTTCTCTGTGTTCCTTAAACAGCTCAGCTAGGGATGGGCTTTCATTCTGGGAAAATGGTAAACTGTTATCTTTTACAATATTACTCTTGGCACTTCGTTCAACTTCAGTGTTTCTACTGGAATTATTTCCCACTGGGCTAGATAAGTGCAAGGGATTATGTAAGCTTCCCAAGATGTTCTGCACTGGAATGCTTTGAAAATTAGGGCATGAGCCGCTCTGAATACCCAAAGAACCACTAGCTCCTATGTCCTCCCTCATTAGGGACTCTAAGTCTGGTATTCCTTTGAAAGTCAAATCCTCTTCAGGAGCACACGCAGATGCAGGTCTTACCACATCAGCATCTAGACTCTTAAGAAGCCCACTCCGCCAGCTGTCTGAAGGTGGCAGTCTGGCTGATGGCTGGCTTGCACAAGAATCTCTTGGCGTATCATGAATCAGGTGAGCTAGAGCCAGCTCTTTTGTTAACTTACATGATTCTAGTTCTTTTTCACTTTGGGATCTGTCACATTTCTCTTTTCTATGAAGTAAATAGTGACGTGGCTCAAGTGAAGACCTATGGGATCCATACTCTGCTATTGAACTACAACAATCAAAAGATTTGCTACTGCTATTCAAATGACTTTCTGATTGAGGATAAGAATGTTGGACACTTTTGGGTGAAATTTCAAAGGAAGAAAATAAGACTCCTTACCTTACAAGAGCCATTAATGTTCAGATGCATAAGTTGACATTTGCAGGAGACAGTCACAGCAACCAAAAGGAGACATGAAATGAGGCATTTAATTACTAAGTGCTTTTCTTGATTACGATATAAATAAAAAGATACTTGTTCATTATTTTGCAATAGGACCATGAAGAAAACAAAAAAAGATTACCTCTAACAACCTAAGGTGACCTTCATACTATGTTCACTGTGTATGTAACGGTAAGTACCAATGTTCTTAGTTGTCATGAATTTATTGAATCACAAAGTTCATGACTGTGAAGGTCTATCATAGTAAAATTATCATGATTACCTCATTAAAACTTCTTTTAAAAAATGAAAAAACTGGGTTCATTTTATTCTGTATTTTAAGACATTAAAAACAGCAAACAAACAACACTTGTGTTTTTTTTCTGTGTTCTAAGGACACATTATTAATATGGAAGACATTATCACCATGATCAATTAAAAGTAAATGTTTCAGCCTCCTCCCACCACAGAAAAGTACTGGTTTCAAAGTAGTAGGCTAGGCAATTTTGCAGAAGTATAATTCAAAGATTAAAGGGCATATCAATCTAGTTAACAAATGATGATACTCCCACTAACAGAAATCATAACAATTAATACATGTGTACCATAGTTCTCCATGCCTACAAAATTCTATACCCCAAACCCTATAATTTTAACATTAAAGATCTACTGTTTTCTTACACATTAGCTAAAAAATGAAAATGTGATGAGTATAATTTTAGCATTTAATATTATTTAATAATACTTAAATAACATGAAATTATAATCATCCACAATATAAACAGAGGAATTTTTAACATTAATAGCTAGGTTCTCATTTCTATCTCATCTCATTAGGATTTTTAAAAATTTCTTTTATCTGATTTTCTTTTCTTTTTCTATTCTCCTATTTTTTCTTTTCTTTTTCTTTTTTTTCTCAGAAACAATGGTAACTCAATCTCTGGGTGCAATAACTAAAACCTAATCTTGTAAGCCTTATTAAAATCTAATTCCTCCGGTGGTGAATCCTTGTGGATCCGTCACTGAAACAAGTAATTACATCTTGTCCTCATACTATCCCTGTCCAAAAAGTGATTTTATTTTCTTTGTGCCATTGTTATGCATACACTTTAACAGGAAGGGAACATAAAGCTCAAGTTAAAAATTCCTAAATCAGGGGCTAGAGTTGGCTCAGTGGTTAAGAGCATTAATCCCTCTTCTCTTGCAGAAGACCAAGGTTTGGTTCCCAGCACCCAGGAAGTAGCTCACAACCATCTTTAACTCCAGTTCCATGGAGCACATGTCCTCTTCTGACCTCCTACAGCACCACGCATGTGTGGGGCACAGATATAAATGCAGGCAAAACACTCATGCACATAAAACAAAATAAAAAATCTTAACAAAATTGCAAACTAGAAGGTAAACTACGTAAGTGAGCTAAGCATAGCATCCGAGCACCCCAGGAGCTGGACGGAGCAGGTGAAGGCATACCTTTTGAAGGCTGTCCCGCACACACTGCTCGCTCACTCTTCTCCTTCAAAGTCTGCATACCATCTTGTTCCAGAACCACAGACAAAGCCTTCTGCACATCAAACTTGTGTTTCAGAACTGCCTCAGTCAGTATGTCATCGGGCACAGCATCCCCCAGTACCTCTCTCATGTGATCAAGGCATGAATAAAGGCGAGCTAGAACACACAACAGATTAGAAAGCTGAACTATACAGTATCTTCAAAGAGCTCTAATTGTCACATTTGAGAATTTTAAACTACACTAGGATACTCAAACTTCTCTTTTCTTTGGTAGAAGTTACAACAGTTACATTTTTCTACTATGCACCTGTCTCCTCACATCTCGTTAGTGAAGAAATCAATGTAATCAATGTTTCTGAATAAAGTGTATACAATAATGCCCATTTTCAGTACAGGATGACGTTATATGTCTCAGAACAATACTGCCTTTTGCTTTAAAAATACAAATGGATGGAGCTAAAGAGATGGTTTGGAGTGTAAGAGCAGGCACTATTCCTACAGAGAATGGTTTGTTCCCAAGCACCCATGCTGGGTAGCTCAGACCAGCCTGTATAACTCCAGCTCCAGAGGATCCAACACCCTCTTTTGAGGTATACAAGCACCTTTACTCACATGGACAAGCCAACCACAGACATACACATATACACATAATTAAAAAAAAAAAAAACTTTATAAAATTACAAATGGCACCCTCTTACCATCTTTAGACAGTGACGGGGAGATTTATACCCATTACTTTTAGCATGCCTCAAAAGGGGAATGGACTGTGAACTACTTTAAACTTGGTGAACCCAATTAATCACTAACTATATTTCTAACATGTTATAAATTACTACTTTTAAGGTTTTTTTCAAACTGATGAGCTCTCCACAGCCAACAGAAATTATCCTTTAACGTCATCAAAACAATTTAGCATAAAAATAATCAAGTCCAGAAAACTAAGACGAAAGAGAACATTCACTTTTTAAAACTATATTTAAACAGAGATTGTAATGTTTAAAGGTTTTCATTATTCTTATAACTAATATAGAAAGTCAGTATTACACTCATCAGAGTCTTCGTATTCTTCTAGAGGCTAAAGAATAAAACAAACACACATTTGCACACTGCAGCACTGTTTTCTCACTGACCACATCTGGTCCTCACGGGAACTCTGTACGCCAGGCATGCCACAGTCTTCATGCACCCACAGGCTGCTGTGCTCAGTATTTACGATGAGGCATATACTAGCTCTGCAATCCACCAGATGTTCAAGTGAATCTACAGAGTTCCCAAGTAAAATTTAATTTCTTCTAACTTTATTGTTTCTAATCTCTAATTTTATATATTTATGCCTTCTTTCCATTTATCCTGATTTTGTTAGCACCTGGCATTAAAAACATATTAATTTATTTATAAATTTCCTATGTGTGAGTGTTTCCAGGCCTGGTGGCACAGAGGTCAGAAGAGAGAAGTGGATTAATGGATGCTTGTGAACCACCACGTGGGTGCTGGGAACAGAACCCAAGTCCCCTGCAAGAGCAGCAAGTACTCTTAAGCACTGAGGCATCTCTTCAGCCCCAGAGGTTGTTTTATTAACATTCAAAAATCAGCTTACAGACTCGCCATTGCTTCTTATTTCCAGATTAATTATAAACTTAAAAGTTAAAAACACGTACAGGAAGAAGAAAAGTCTACTGTAAGGGCACAGTGAAGCACCTCAGCCTCCCTCCTCCTCCTCCTCACAGATGGCATCACTCACGCCCCTGGCCAGCTCAGTGCTCCTTTAGTCTGTGGCTTGAGTGATACATGAAGCAATGGCAATGTGAAATGTATTTGTACAAGAAAGCCAAAACATAGTTACCCCCTTTTCAAATGTTTAAGAGCTAAAAATAAGCAGTCGGCTGCCACTGCTGCTCCTTCTTGGCTCTCCTGGAAACTTCCCGGTCAGACATGGCAGCAGAGCAGCAGCAGCCTGCTACTCTGCTCTTCAGTGCTTTCTTTAGACTTCCTGGAAGCCATGTTCTTGTCACCTAATCATCTGCCCTACGAAAGCTCATGAACAAAGATTCTTTCCATGTTCTTACAGCAGATCATCACTGGACTTTCTCCTCCGTGTAAAGGGTGAGAGGAGGAGAAAAGTCACAGTCCAAAGTCCTGTGACTGAGCAACTGCTGTGCTCAATGCAATCAATTTCTCGACACACAATTAAACAGACTCTCAAAAACACATCAAATAAAATGGAAATTTTCCTTCAAAGATGTGCTTGTATCATTAATGTCCATAAACATTACTATGAATAACTTCTATAAAATTCACAAATTCTTACTTGGTGATCATTTTCAGCCAATGAAGACATGCTATTTTTTAAAAAGCCATACCTTGGTCAATTTCACTTAATTGGTGATTCAAAAGAGAATTAGAAGATTCTTTCAGATCTTCATAACTATACTCTTCTTCAGGGTTGTCACGTCGTGAGTAAATAAACTGAGCAGCTAGAATATAAAATGAAAAATGCTGTAATACAGCCAATTCCCAATATTTTCTTATTTTTTTCTAACACAAGCTAAAATAAAGGAGAAATGGCTATAGCTCACTGGTAAAGTGCTTCCCTGGTATATGAAAGGTCCTAGGTTTGACTCTCTGTACTGAAACAGAAAAGCTAAAAATTAAAATTCCTGGGGCTAAGAGGCTGCCTTGGGGCTTAGAGTGCTTGTTCTGCAAGCATGGTAATCTGTGAATACCCAGCACCAATGAAAAAAAAACAGCAGGGCTGCACATGCCTGTATCCCCTGTGCTGCAGAGAGAGACAAAACCCAACACCTAGCTGGCCAGCTAGCCTAGTCTAAACAGCAAGTTTCCAGCTCAGTGAGAAATCTTGTGTCTGAAGGCACTAAAACAGAGAAACAGGAAAATATCAGGATGTTCAATCATATAATGGCACAGTAAACCAGTCAGTCATACACACATGCATACATACAAAACTTGTTACTCTATTATATGGCTTAAGCATCTATTCATTAAGGACAGAAACACACACGCAGCACTGCAGAGCAGAGCCTTTACAATATTTCACTTTCCCTAAGAACATATTAAACTCACTGAACAGAATTCCTACATTGGACTTCTGTGCAGGGTTCCAGGGAGGTATTAATGTTGAAGGAGAAACTACCTCCAAAATTTATAGATAATGCAGAAAATATGAAGTTACAGCCCATATGTAATATTTATATTCAGAAATCAGAAGGCCACAAGTCAATGAACATATAGACCAGCAGGGAAAGCAAAAGAGAAAACTGTACTGTTGTTTTAAAATCCAAATGAGTAACACATTTAACAAGTACAAAGAAACAAATGAATCACTGGAGACTGAAACAGTTGCAACAAAGAGGTAGGAGCATAGAAAACTTGAAGCTTGAACAAGCAGTCAATACATGCAAGGAAACAGAACTAAGTAAGGGCATGAAGAGGGTGCCCAGGAAAGAGGCTTTGGTCTAGACAACCCCACCCAACACTTCAGCGTTCTCTGGAAGTCTGATCTCTACTGCACCTGTAGGTACACTGTGACCAACACATTCTTCCTCAGTTTAGCTACAGCCTTGTTCAGAAATGTTTAATATGAATGTAATATTAACAAAATACTGCCTTGGCAACATTACCCATTAGTCACAATCCTTACACCTCTTCCAGTCAAGCTTTTGTCCTTTTTAAGGTAAAAAGTCCTGAACCCGTATTCTGTATTAGAGAGCTAATATATCCCTCCAAATGTGCAAGGACTTCCATTAAGATGGATACTGGTTTTGTTAATGTTCTACAAGTTGAAAGACATGTCCTAATTTTATTTTTGAATACCACATGGTATTTCAAGAATACACATATTATTTACAGATATGTGTATTCTTCCCCATGTTATGCAAGGAGATAAAATTAGTATTACAAGTGAACACTGAAGAAACATTCTGTTTCAGATTCTCTAAAAATACATTTTCCACAATTAAAATCACAGACCAGAGATGAGTCTTATAACCATCAAGTAATACTTAGATTGACAGTCTTTTATTTCTTGTGATCTATAAAGTAGAGCTTTAAAATCCTGGCATTTTAGATTTACTCTTTCAGTCTAAAAATATAAATGGTGCTATTTTCTGCCTAGAGATTTACAATTGTTTTCTAGGCTTTCACGAACTGTTTTTATGTTTAGCTCAATGTTAACTGTGTACATTCTCCAACTGTCTAATACCACTATGACCCAAGAAACCTAAGACCAGTCAATGCTGACTGAGGTAAGAATCAACAAGTTTCACTAGAGATTTTGATAGCAAAGCGGAAGTTAAAACTTATAAGCCTGAACCATCTGCTGGAAGCTTCTGTTCCTGGGGGTGTTCCCTACTTCCCAAACCAAAAAAAAAGAAGAAAGAAAAAAAAGAAAGAAAATCCAACTTGCAGACTTGTACTAAGGCCGTTGTTATAGAAGTCCTTGCTAGTGGTTTGGGACTGCCACGTACGTCAATAGAATAAGGAACCATAGAAGCTGAGGTTAGGAAGGAGACAGAGGTGGCAGAGGACAAGAGACAGTCCAAACCTTGAAGCTGAATTCAAAATCCAAAGGCAACTAGGACAAATAAAAAAGTATTAGTAATCTGCCAATTACTCTCTGCTGTTCCATACCACAGGAGACCCTTAAGAAACACTGTCCTGCTGGGAGTGATAGCGTGCATCTTTAATGCCAGCTTCTGGGCACAGAGCCAAGCAGATCTACAGAGTGAGTTCCAGGACAACCAGTCTAGTCTGTACATCATCAGTCGCCTGGCGAACAGCATCCCCTTCCTGCTCAGACACCTCCAGTTAAAGCTGACACAGACACAAATGACAAAGACCTTTCACAACAGGTCCCGTGTCCCACCCGTCCTTTCATGCTGTGACTTGTATGAATTCCAGTCTCCCAAAAGCAACATCATCTGGTAGCCATTGCTCTACGTACATACTCCCCAACTTCCCAGCCCTACTCTCCTGCCAAGCATGCTCAGACCTAAGTCAGGATTGTTCTCTACCCATCAAACTACAGCAGCAAACTATCTGCAGAGGACCTGACACAGCTGCTTTAAGTAAAAAGACAAAATAGGGCTTTTCTTACACATGAATTCATGAGGAGTAAAGGTTCAGAACAAACATATCGAAAAGCCACTTCCACTCATTTTAACTGAAACAAAATTGACTGTTCAAGTTGCTCTTCCTGGTTCTTTTGCTATTAGTGTCCTGACATACATTCAATAATCAGTATGAAAAAAATCTTTGTAAATTTTTAAAGAGCTACATTTAAAAAAAAAAACTTTTATCAAGAAATAAAAAATGCATATATTTGTGGCTAAAGTTTAGAAGTTTCTATTAGTTGGCAAAGCAACTCAATTACAGGCTACATTAGACCATGAGTAGAGTATGCTGGCCTCCTGAATGAATAAAAGAACGAAGACTGATATTCCCTGAACTCAAGACATCATATGTTCATTAATCCCAAAAGGAGAGGTACTCTTCTGAAGGGTGTGTGGAGAGCGTGATACCTGATCCTGGTGTTAGGACAGAACCACAGCTGAGGAACTGTCAAACTCACGGTGGCCCGTGAGATTGACTCTTGGGGCATTTTTGTTACATAAACCCTGTCCTACCAAGTTGCTTTTGGTTCTGATATCTTATTATTTTCATTACAGCAATGAAGGTTAGAAACTAGGACAGACACCAACAATGACACCAGGAACAAAGATGAGTCCACTTCACAGAACAGCCAACAAAGGCCCAGGAGCAATCCTGCTGCTCTGCCACAGCAGGCTACTGTTCTAGGTAATAGAACTAGTCCAAAACTCTTCACTTCCCATTAGAAGTTTCCTGAAGGCACACACTAAAAAAGCAACCTAGGCCATGCACAGGGCACACAGGTCGGTGATGCCAACATCGGGGATGCTGAAACAGGGAATCTCAGATTGTAGGTGAGCCTGTGATGTATGTTAAGTTCTGGTCTGATGAGACTTCTATGCCACACATTTTTCTTTTCTACACTGCTTTTGGTGGTGGTGTTTTTGTCACTGCTGTCAGGGTAATGATCTTTCACATGCCTACTAAGCAACAAGCATGCCTACTAAGTGCCCTGAAAATGTTCTAACAAATGAAAAAATTCAGATTTACATGCTTTTGTTAAAAGTAAGTTTATCAAAGAAGCAAAAGCATTTAACTACCTCCTCCTGTGTGGTGATGTCAACAGACTTTCTAAAAGTTCAACAGTAACTCATAGCTAGGGTGTCAGGAATGTGAGACAAGATGCAAGTCAAGCCATGAGAGACACACAAACGTCTGTGATCAACCATCAAGTAAGCCAGGCCACACATCTAACTCTCAGGGGACAATTTCTGAAAGAATAATTTTTGTGCTGTTAGCACACTAGGTAAATGCTGCCTATCTAGAGAGAGATTTTGAATTTACACTATTTGTGAGCAAACTCTGCTGTTTGAACAGTCCGCTTCATACAAACTCTATTCAACAAACCCTGAAGATCTCAACCCACACAAACGCACACACGCATGTATATAGTTTGTTTGATACAGGGTCTCTGTAGCTCTGGCTGACCTGACTTGCTATATACACCAAGCTGGCCTCAAACTCAGAGATCAGCCTGCTTCAGCACCTGAATCCTGGGATTAAGGCATACACCATACCTAGCAGACCTCAACTCTTGTAAGCCTCCTAATCTGTCTAAATACTACTATTCTTTTCCTAAATAAATGGTTCCCAAATGCCAGTATAATATTCAAAATATTCCTGACATAAAACTTATTACTACTTGCCTTCAGAGGCTTAAAAATTTCACTAATGATCAAGTATTTTAGTGATTTTATATTAACTACATGTTACAGAGAATATTAGAAAAAAAGGCACCAAAGCTTTTCTTAAACTGCTTAATTTTTCATTAAAATGTCTCAGCTCTTACTTCACAAGCATTAGGACCTGAATTCAGTCCCTAATACCCATCAAAATCAGGTATAGCCATGTACATGTCTGTAACCACAGTGCTTTGGGTAGCAGAGACACAGGATCTCTGAGGCTTGCTGGTCACCAGCCTAGACCACAGTTCAGTGAGAGATCCTGATACAAAGAACTAAAGGGGAGAATGGTACAAGATACCCGAGGTCCCTCAGCACTCCCATGTGTGTGCAGAAGCATGCACCTAAACAGAGACAAACAGGGCACACACACACAGAAAACAAAAGTTATTCATGGATAAAGAAATTCTTCTAAGTGAACTGGTGGGGCATATTTACTTACAATATCCATTCAAGTATGACCAAAACTGAAGGACCACCAGGAGTTCAAGGCCACCCTGGCCTATATTAACGTCTATTTTTTTATTTCTTAATCTATTATAAAAACCTTAAATGTTAAACATGTGTGTATATAAAGACATACAAACATACACATACATACATACATATATATATCTTTTTCAATATTATATATTATAGTTTCATGAACATTCTGGTCCAGTATGATAATTATACTTACTTGACATTTTTAGACA
Source organism: Uromys caudimaculatus (assembly GCA_028551405.1). Taxonomy (NCBI): domain Eukaryota; kingdom Metazoa; phylum Chordata; class Mammalia; order Rodentia; family Muridae; genus Uromys; species Uromys caudimaculatus. The sequence goes on along the minus strand of CM052717.1, from coordinate 39,423,204 downwards.
GCTAAATCAAAGAAATCATTTCTTTAACAACTTACCTGTTGATGGTGAAATACAATAATCATCCTCCACAGACTGGCCATACAAATCATCATCTTCAAAATCTAAAAAACAAACCAGAGTATTTTACAAGTCCAATCAGCCTTCTATATTAGTCAGGAAACACCCGAATTATCTACAAAGTAAGTTAACATATCAACTTTCAAGGAAGCTAAAATATCTACTTTTCCATAAATTCTAAGAACTCTTCCCACAAAGAAGGCATTAACAATCTACATTACCAAAAATCTTTACTTAAAAGACATACGTCTGTCTTATGTTTTCAAGTTAATTGGGCTTTATTTAATTTTTTCACATTACCTCCCTCCTCCCTCTAGCCAAGCATCTTTACAGAGCTGGTAAGCACAGGTATACAACCAACATACAGACATTCTCTGTGGGGAACCAGGATGCCTAACTCTGGTGACCGTTAACTGGCCTCAAAGAATATGTTCTTTGTTGAGATTTTCCTAAGGTTGCTTCTTTCTCTAGGTAAGCTCCCAGAAGTCTTCCCTGCCACAGCGGCCTCAAATTTCTTGTCTTCCAAGTACAACACACGTTTCAATGCATGAGAAATTACAGCTCCTTCCTGGCAAACTTAGCTAAGTACCTAGCATACATGGGCCACTAGATTAATGTGTTTTATAGGTTAACAAATCAAACTATTTAAAACCTTAAAAGGAACATATATAATTTTATACCAGAGCCTATTATAGAGACATTTTCAGTACACAGTGTGTGCACGTTCTCAGCTCTCTTAATGCCAAAAATCTAACAAACCAGAAAAGGGTAATTACAACCTCCACGATGTTAGGCAGCATGAGAAATACGGAGCAATCTGGGAACACACATGAGCAAAATGAGAATTTCCCCAGGAAGAGAACATCCAAACCAATTCTAAAGATGGCCAGTTTTCTAGGGCATGCAGGCAGCAGGAAAACATGCTTAAAGGCCAAGACCAAATGCTGTGGCAAAGAAAATTTGTATGACTGCCTTAACTGGATAAAAATATGTATGATTAAATGAAATCAGAATGTAATCCCAAATTTAAAATTTCACTCATAACCCTAACACATACATCTTTAGATATTACAAATAAATCACCTTTGCTAGGTCAGTGGACCTAAAGCATGACAACATATAAATATAAAGAGAACTCTTCCTTGTGGTCTTCCTAAAGTGCTTCACTTACTCAACAAAGCATTGGAAGGATTTACTACACGTAAGGTACCACACCACTACTGAACTAGACGAAAAATTAAAGGCTGTTAACTATCGGAGAGAGTCGGCAAATGTAGCTCAGTTGCTTGCCCATTATGCAGTCCTACGTTCAGCAGCCAGTACTGTATAAATCAGGCCTGCCAGCCTATGCCTGTCACCTGGAACCTGGGAGACAGAATCAGAGGCAGGAGGATTATGTGTTTGTTCATCACCCTTGGCTACGCTGTGAATACAAGTCCAGTAGGGGTTACATGAAACTGTCTCAAAACAAAAACCTAGTGGTAGAGGCGGTCATGAAAAGTACTCCGAATTAAACAGAAAAGTAACGCAGGTGTTACACGGAGCCCACAGACTAACTATAATGAAATTAGGATACTTTTGTGAAGTTTTAATTATTGAAAGCCCAAAGGGAAGCCTAACTGGGAAGAAGAAACCTAGGCATTGAAAATGCATTGAACTTTTATAAACAGGAAGAGAGGAACATCCCAGGACAGGCTAGGCTTGGTTATGATGTCACTGATTGTAACAAAGAAATAAAACCTGACCTCAGGTAGCCAAGGTAAGAAGGTATTCAGCACTCAAGAGGACACACAGAAATCCCCAGTCCTTCTAATTTAGACACTCTCTTTGACTATATTGCTATATTACTGTCATTACACCGTGGAATCTCATGTTTTAACCAGCTGTTACTTTTAAACAGTCCTCAATATGTTAAGCAGTACTCTTAAGCAGTTAATTATCACTGGATGAGGAAATAAATTAGTAATGTATGCCCTTTAGTTCATAGCTACAAAATCTCTCCCAGTCTAAAGTGATCTTAGTGGTAGTGGTCCTCCAGGCATGTTATACAGCCACTACATTTTCTTACAGTGAATGTCTGCCAAGTAAGATATTCCAGGCAGACTGGGTCAAAGTCTCCAAAAGCAGCCCAGGATGTTAGCTGCCCAAACCTGTTGCGGACATTGACACTCACAATCCCCCAAAGGGGGTTAATAACAACCATCTTCTTAAACATTACATGTTCTCCACTTTAAAAAGCAGCAGGTCTTTAGGATTTTTTGCATTAGTGTTTATTTTTAGCTTCTATGATGCTTAATGATGCTTATTATTATCCACTCAGTGCATGACGTATTCTTCCTAAAACCACTTCAACAACTAGAGAGCGTTCAAATATGTATTCATTCAAAAAAACAAAACAAAAAACAAGCAAACAAACTGCGAGTCCCTTTTTCATGACATCCTCGCTAGTGTTTTTCATTTCCTTTTTAAAATAAATTTACATTAAGCATTATCAGCCAATAACAGAGTATACACCTAATTTCTTGAGTCTTTTAAACAAAAATCTTTTCTGTTTCTCACGTTCCCAGTTTTGTTATTCCTTGAAAAATTCGGGACAGGCTAGGTTTTGCAGTCAAAACGCACAGACACGGGGAAAACCTTAAATAAATCTGGCTTTGGAGCAGGCCGGCTGCAGGTCAGCGCTAAGCCAGCCTGTTTTATAACTAAGTAACGCCTCGTGGGCATGTCTGAAGGAGGGCTTATGAGACAGAAGTAAGAAACTCATCGGGGGTTCCCGAATGAAACAAGGAGAGAAGTGATGCTTGGATACGAATAGCATCGGATCCCGATCTCGCCACACCTCTGGGCCCTGGAGACCCTACACCCTTGCCTGACCCGTAAACCGGCTCAGTCAGGAGGCAGACAACACGCCGGCTTCCTCCCCGGGGCTCTCAGGTCCTGCTTGTTCTCCGCCAGCTCCCTCCCCGCCGCGACACCAGTGCGAGAGGGGCTCCGGGGTCCGCGCTCGATTCCAGGCAGACGTAAAGCGGCCAGAGCGACAGCTGGAAGAGCTAAGATGACGGCCGGCGCCGCCCTGCCACCCACCTTCATCGTAGTTATAGCCCCGGACGTTCCGATGCCGGGCCATCGCGCACAGAGGGCGTCTGCCGCCGTCCCTTCCAGAAGAACTCGGCTCAGAGACCGACCAGGCGCAGACCGCGGGCAGGACACCTCTGCCGCGCCATTTTGCCTTCCGCCAGGCCTCTGCGCCGAGCGTCCGCGCATGCGCGACGTCATATCTGCGCACTACGCGACGGCAAGCTCTCGGGGTCACGGCCGGCCTCCCAAGGACGCATGCGCGCTCGCGAGCTGGCCGGTATTGCGAGGTCCCGCCCACAAGCGAGTTGACTGACGTGGACTACAAGGCCGGAAATCAGGCAACTAAAGGGTTGTTGAGCAGGAATCTTTGATCTACACCGTTTTTCAGGATTATTTCCCAACTTTGGTTTTTGATCATCTGAAAACCTGCCTATTTCGCTCAGTAAAAACAAGGACTTTGTTTCAGTTTTTAAGACTTAGTAAACACGATAGGCAGTCAACAAACGTGTAAATTTGGCATAATAATTATTCCAAGCTATAGAGGGAGACCTTTTGAATGAGTAATTTTAAGTTTGAAATGTAGCCACACTGGGTCAATATGCTTTGCACGTAACTCATGGCTTCAGGTATGGGCTCCAAATTAAATTCATAGCTCTGGTAAACAACTGTCTGACCTTAGCTTGGTAAAATATTTCATTAGCATAGATTAATTAAGAAGGAAGCCTTAGGCATTGATTGAGTACAAAAACATGTGAACTTGCTAAGGGTGTTTAGTATAGCTTTTCAGACACAGAGCTAGCCTTGTGTGCTTATGATGTAATAATAACACATAAATCTATAACCTGTTATTAAACATCCTCGTTCATACAACATAAGGCTAATAATGCTGTGTAAAAATCATCAACCTTATTATCATACTGAACAAACCACTTTGTTGTAGCTTGTGTTTTCAATGCCAAGACCTTGAATCAAAGGCAAATGTCAAATTCTGCCTTACTCAGCTTTTCTTATCTACAACAATGAGAATAACACAAATTAAATTCATATTTGTAAATGGCTCAGATTTGAGTTCTGACTACCAAATGGTTGTTCTTAACTAACATTGTTTCATATGGCTCCAAGGCAAAATTTTATGAACAAAAAGAAAAGTAGATGCTAATTTTATATGATTTTAAGTGTTTTATTTTACACCTTTAAATAATTTCCTCATTGTAGCCTATCTCTTTGTAAGTGAAGATATTATCTTATACATTATCAAACTCATAAATAATATTTGCCCGTGTAAGAGGACTTAGCGCAGAACATTAAGTACTAACATATTAAAAGTGCTGCACCTGGTAGCTCACTCCTTTAATCTTAGTACTTGGTAGGTAGAGTCAGGAGGATCAGGAGTTCAAGGTCATCCTTGGCTACACAGGGAATTCCAGGCCAACCAGCACTATTTGAGACCCTGTCTCAACTTCATATACATAAAACTTAAAAACAAAGGGCAGCTTCTAACGCACTGTAAACGTGAACGCTGTTAATTACAAATCACTGATGCAGCTCTTGAAGTAAATGAGTGCTAAACTGACCACATAACTAGTACAGTGAATAAGAAAACAATCCTGCCTCAGACACGACTCATAATTTGGATCTGTGGACCAGTTCATTTTGCATTGATTCATGAAAATAGTATATTATTTACACTTGCTAGTTTCCCTGGCAGGTTGACAAAACTTAGAGTCACCTGAAAAGTGCCTTATCAGATTGTCCTGTGAGGCACTGTCTTGATTGACAGTTGATGCAACCTCCTTAGCAGGTGGGTCTGGGCTAGAAGAGAAAGCTAGCTGAGCATAAGAGGAAGGGTGGGTCTGTAAGCAGTTTCTCCTATAGTCTCTGCTTCAGTAGCTTCTGCCCTGACGTCCCTCAGTGATAGATTATAACTTGGAAGTGTAAGCCAACTAAACCCTTTCCTCCCACAAGTTGCTTTTTGTCAGAGTCTACACACTGTACTGGCTGGTTTTGTATCAACTGGACACAAGCTACAGTCATCAGAGAGAAAGGAGCCTCAGGTGAGGAAACGTCTCCATGAGATCCAGCTGTAAGCTACTTTCACAGTTAGTGTTAAGTGGCCAAGAGTCCAGCCCACTGTGGGTGGTGCCATCCCTGGGCTGATGGTCCTGGGTTCTACAAGAAAGCAGGCTGAGCAAGCCAGGGAAAACAAGTCAGTAAGAAGCACCCCTCCATGGTCTCTGCATCAGCTTCTGCCTCCAGGTTCCTGCCCTGCTTGAGTTCCAGTCCTGACTCTCTTTTGGTGATGAACAACAACGTGGAAGTATACGCTGAATAAGTCCTTTCCTCCCCAACTTGCTTTTTGATCCTGGTGTTTTTCAGCAGCAATAAAGCCCTAACTAAGACACACAGCAGGCAATAAAACTTGAAAGCTTCCTGTTGGTAATGATACTAGAGTCACTTTGAAAGCCATAAACAGGACATACTCTGAGTCTATGGAATGTTTGCACATATGTAGATGCCAGCAAAACCTCCAACCCAATCAAGACAACCTATGCAGACTCTCAAGCATTTATATACAGAATATAAAAATCTGCAAATGTCGTGGGATCCTTCTGCTCTCCATGGCTCCCTAATATGGACTTTGGTACCAGCTGGTCAGCTTTCTGTCGCTAAAACTCCATTTGTATTTTTAAAACCTTCATGTAAAAGAAACCTGACGGTATGTATCCTTTTTTTATCTCTTCATTTACTCAGCTATTTTGAGATCCAGCCACAGAGGTCCTTGAATCAACAGCTTATTCCTTTTTCTTTCAGAAAGAATTCCACTGTGTAGAAATGTAGGAGGAAATGCCGGTCTGACCTGACAGCCAGCTTACTTGGCGTACTGCACTTCTACGTAAGAAGCATGGCACACCACACTCCTGAAGTCAGAACACTGGGTCCTCAAGTAGCACAAAGAGCTGGTAGCTGTCCTGTGAACAGTCTGCACTCTCTGTGTCTCCTTTGTGTGCATCTTCTGCATAGAGACCCTGGTGGTATGAGTGCTCACTATCCAGTCCAAGGTAATGTGCCAACCAATCACAGGCCACAGGCTTCCATTATTTAAGTGGTTGCTCACGTGCAACAAAGCAGACACTGTCCCCTGAAACTGTCTCCGGAGTGGTTTATCTCCATGCCCATTAGCAACCTCTTGTTGAGGGATGCCCCAGTAACGAAAGCATCGAGACACTACAATTTGTATTTCTTCCATTAATCTATTGAAACACACTTTGGTTGTTTCCAGTGTTGATTACTACAAATAAGACTGCTATGAGTATTCATTATAAATAGTCACATAAAAATAACATCTATATTCCCTAAATAAATATTAGGCCATGGAATGGTTAAATGAGGTGATTATCATTTACCTTTAGGAAAAGAATAGCAGAGGTAAGAATAGAGTCCAATGGTAGAACACTGGCCTCATGCACACAAAAGCACCATATGCCCAGCACCATGAAATGGGAAAGAACAGAAAGTACCCAGCAGCTTCCCAAAGCAACTGGATGATTTTACACACCCTGAGCAGCCGAGCTGCAACAGCCTTCCGAAACTTCTCACCACCTGACTGAAGATACTTGATTTTCTGATGAGCTTGTCGACGAAGTGTCTGTTTGACTCTTCCATTGCTTCATAATGAGGATGTCTGTTTTCTCATCTCTGAGTCCGGAGAATATTTTTGATATTCATACTACAATTCCTCTGTCAGATATATAATTTGGCAATCTCTCTCCCAGTATGTGCTTCCCTGTTGCATCTTCTTGTAGGGTAGGAGATGAAACTCGGGGTCTCCAGGTTGTTACGCAACCACTGCAGCACTGAGCACCGTCAACCATTTTTAGTCTTTTAATAGTGTCTTTTTAAAAATATTCTTTTTTGTTTTGATGAAATCCCATTTATTCATTTTTGGGCTTTCATGGATTATGCTATTGATTTTCCACCTAAGAAATCTTTACCAGAACAAAACACACACACATTTTCTCCAGAATTTATGGTTTATAGTTTCAGGCTTTAAATTTAGGTTTATGATACATTTTCAGTTGAGTGTTTTGTTTGGTGAAGATTTAGAGCACAGACCATTTCTTGAAAAAATGGCTGTTTATTGTGATGGAAATTACGAATCATATTCTGAACATGTTTGTTCATTTCTATGTTAGGGATTGAACACAGGGTCTTGAACATTTTACGAAAGTACACTCTACCATTAAGCTTCATTCCCAGATTAACAATCAGATCTGTACCTTAAATTTTGTAATTTAAAGGTAATTTCGGGGGCCTAGGAAGATGACCCAATAAGTAAGGTATTTGGATCCCCAGAACACACATAAAAGCCCAGACAGCAACTGCAATGTGCATCTGTACTCTAAGGACTGAGGAGACAAAGACTGGAGGGAGGGAAGCAGCCCTTGGAGCTTACTAGCCAGCCAGCTGAGCAGGCAAGTCCCAGCTTCAGTGAGAGACCCTGTCACAAAAACTAAGACAGAAAGCAACAAAAGAATACACATAGCATAGATCTCATCCTACATACACACACACACACACACACACACACACACACACACACACACACACACATACACACACTCTAAAAGGTATAATTTAGATGTAAAGTTCCTGAAATAACCAAGATATTAAGGACAAAGAATGGAGCTGGGTGGGTTTCATTGTCCACCCAGATACTGTACATATAAAAACAGGCAACACTGAACAAGTCTCAGAGATATATTATGAACAAGGACCCAGGCATTGGATCCCTGTAGAGCCCTGTAGAACAAGCCAAACTGTTCTATCGTGGCAGGAAACCGAATGTTGGAGATATCTGAGATAAACAGTAATAGGGCTGGGGAGAAAGGATGAAGAGGAGCTCTGTGAAGCCTAGCATGGTCACACACTCCTGTAACCCCAGCGCTCACAAGGCTCAAGCAGGAGGATTACAAGTTGGAAGCAAACCTGGGCTACACAGCAACCCTGGTCTCAACAATAAATACATAAATATAGAGTTACATTGGATTCTGACATGTTCTGTACATAGATATGACTGAGTTAAATGGTCTTATCAAGTCTGTAAATTGTATTATGCCAGACACCTAAGATTTATGAACCTTGTGTTACATAAATTATGCACAAGTTAAGTACAGAAGTGTGAAGTATAAAAACTAAAGAAAATGTAAAAAAAAATCTAAGTAGAATGTTCTTGCCCTCTGAGTATACATATATATGTTTTTTTATCTATTTCAAGTATGTGTTTATTTGAAATATTTTGCTTATGACTTCTAGCATACAACTTTAGATATACAAATAAACTTTAAGTCACTTAACAGCCTGTTCATGCTACAGTCTGTTTTCTAGTTCTTTTTTCTACACTCACATGTATCTACACCTGAGTGCAGACACCCAGACACACCTATGCACAAACAACACACACACACACACACACACACACACACACACACACACACACACACACAGAGGCCTACATCCTTCAAGTCTTCTATTGTTCATTGCAGATTATTTTAGGACTTGTAATTACACAGTAACTAAAATCCATTCATCTTTACTATGGCTGCCAAATACCTGTAAAAGGTGGAAACAAATAACTCTTTTCTTCCTGCACTTATGAATTTTCTCAGCCCTCCCTCAGAGCTGGTGATGTTTTTATTCTCCATGGAATTTCTCCTCGAGTTCCTTCACCCTACTGGTTTTTCTTTTTCTAACAACATTTTTCTTTTCCTTTTTTTTTTTTCTTTTTTGGTTTTTCGAGACAGGGTTTCTCTGTGTCGCCCTGGCTGTCCTGGAACTCACTCTGTAGACCAGGCTGGCCTCAAACTCAGAAATCCGCCTGCCTCTGCCTCCCAAGTGCTAGGACTAAAGGCGTGCGCCACCACTGCCCGGCTCCTTTTGTTTTTTTAAAAGGCGGAAATGTTGCTGAGTGAAAGGGACAAGATTCTGTGAATACATATTCATATCAAGGCACAGTTCTAACCCCAAAGGACCATGCAGAGGATCTGCATTTGACAGAAGCGTGGGCCGCACACCTAAACAAACACAGTGGTGTGTGGATCTCTTCAAAGAAGACTCCGGGGAGCTTTCTCACATCTTTGTGGAACTGTGGAGCAAATGCAGAATGTATTAAGAGTGGAATGGGGACAGTGTGACTCATAAACTTACCAAGCAGAGTGATCCCCGTAAGGACAAAGCAGTTCTGCGTTCCGTAGAGAGACGCGCGCAGTTGCAGGGGAATGCCAGCAAAGCGGTTAACACCTGCGCGCAGCCTTCTCCGGGTTGCTCTTTCAAGCCCCCGCCCAGGCTGTCTAGCTGTCAATCATGTTATCATGAAACATAATAGTAAAGCTACTTCACAAGTTCTTCTCAAGGCTCACTTTTCAAAAGTTCGTGTTGTTCTAAATGCTCTAGTAAGAATTAATCCTCCAGATTAAAATCTTTCAGTGGAAACATTTTAAGTCCAAATCCCTAGAAAGACAGGATTTCCATGGTGATTTCAGCACTGCCTGGCTTCTCACCTCACCTGCCCTTACTCTGTTACCCTGCCAGTGGCACTGCAGGTCGTAGATCCGACTTTTAAGGTTTCAAGTCTGGTTATGTGTTCTGCCCCAGGGCAGTAGGACATCAGGCTAGGTTTATCATGTCCTATTTTATTACTCAGGGTAGTGTCACCAGGGTCTCACATTCTGTGACACATGCCTTTAGAATAAGAACAACCCTTCTATGCCTTCCAAATGCTCTCTGATTGTCTGTGCTAGAGCACATATGAGAAACAGTCTAACTCTGCCTTTGCTGCAGTCAGCCTCCTGACTGGACAAGAGTTCCTCAAAGGCGGGGACAGTCATCAGGTCATTGTCCCTCTGGCAGCTATTACAGTGACTGGTACAAAACTGGACTAAATAAACTAAAATGCTCTGAGTAGTGACTCTTGAATGTATGTATAACATGTAAATAAGTATGCTTTGTAAAATATAAAAAATTACAACTTAGAAACATTAATATAAACGGGAAAAAGAAACTATTTGCAAGGAATAAGAAAGTGAAGAGAGACCCACACATCTACAATCACTTGATTTTCGACAAAGGAGCTAAAACCACCCCATGGAAAAAGGACAGCATTTTCAACAAATGGTGCTGGTTCAACTGGCGGTCTACATGTAGAAGAATGAGAATTGATCCATTCCTATCTCCCTGTACAAAACTCAAGTCCAAGTGGATCAAGGACCTCCACATAAAACCAGATACACTGAATCTAATAGAAGAGAAAGTGGGGAAAAGTCTCGAACACCTGGGTACAGGGGAAAAGTTCC
>CM052717.1:39390409-39412220 GCA_028551405.1 Uromys caudimaculatus | reverse complement strand
CTCCTGGAGCCTGGACCATCAACCAAAGAATACACATGGAGGGACCCATGGCTCGGACCACATATGTGGCAGAGGAGGGCCTTCTTGGCCAGGGGGAGGAGAGGCCCTTGGGCCTGAGGGTGTTAGAGGCCCCAGTATAGGGGAATGCCAAGGTGAGAAGACAGGAGTGGGTGGGCGGGTGGGTGGGTGGGGGAATATCCTCATAGATGCAGGGGGAGGGGGGAGGGGATAGGGGGTTTCCAAAATGGAGACCTGGAAAGGGGGAAACATTTGAAATGTACATAAAGTATCAAAAAATTTTGCAAAAAAAGAAAGTGAAGAGAGGCTATTTCACAGTGACACGCCCAAATTCCAGGTTGGCACTAACAAAACACATCCTGAGGGATGCTTTCACATAAATCTGTGGCATGTGAAAATTTTCAAATGAAGTGGGCTGGACTTAGTGGGGGAAAGTAATAAAGACTAAAAAGAAATGCTTTAAGAGTTTTACATGTATATCCACAAGAAATGAAAACGTATGTCCACCCAAAAGCTTCACACGGATATTCATAGACACTTTATTCACAGGAGTGAAAAAGTAGGTTTAAAATCTCCATTAGCTGATGACTGAATACGTAAAATGGTGGATATTCATACCGTAGAATATAGCATTGGGTAGGGAAAAGGAATAAAGCTATGATGGTACGTTGTAGTGTTGATGAGCTTCAAAACCAATACATTTAGAGAAGGAAGCCAGTTAGACAGCTAAATAGGCAGAGGCTGTTCGGGGCTGATGAAAACATTCTAGACGTGTCCTGGTGGAGGTTACCCAGCCCTCTACATAGACCAAAAACTACATTTAAAACGGCATACTTAACTATGTAACTTGGGTGTATTGGTTATTTAGTAATAGTGTTGTTAAATTTTTTTTAAAAAATTTTTTAATTTCTTTTCAACAAAGCTTAATGAATACCCAGTCTGTTTGAAGGCAGAGTCTCTGCTACCTGCATAAGAGAAATGGGAAGTTTCTGCAACTTGGAGGCAGAGGGAACCTGTCCCTCACAGTGACCACTGAAGTGGTCATGGGCCATCTGAGTCACACAGTCCATTCTGCCCTTTGCCAGCCATAGTGTCTTGTGCCAGTCTCCATCACTTGTCTCAGAATGAAAGGATGGGAACTAAGATGTCTTCCTTGATAATGACGTCATTGGTAATGGTGAGTTGGAAGGCTTGATTTGTGGAAACAGCTAGACAGGCTCCACTCATAAAAGTGTCCCAGCAATATACGAGTTTCCTATTCCCTGACTCCCCAATTTCCATGGCAATAAGACAGACCCTGTTGGTTCTGGGCTGATGCTTGGTGCTGAAATCACCTCCAAGGCCTTTCAGCTATATATTATTTCCATAGGCGTAATGATGGTTCTCATCGCTTGCTCAGCTCTCTGAGGCAGCATGTGACACTCAGAGAGTCTCCCCATCACTGATATCAGTCCACAGCCAGGAACCACACATCTTCCTGCCTAGTGTTCAACAAAACCGCTTCCAAAAGTTCCGGGATGTATCTAACCCATCTCAAATCTCTCTCTCTCTCTCTCTCTCTCTCTCTCTCTCTCTCTCTCTCTCTCTCTCTCTCTCTATCTTTCTCTCTCTCTGTGTGACATATCTTGCTGAGTGGTCTTTGCTGGTCTCACACTCCTAGGCACAAGTCATCTCTTGACACAGCCTCCTGACCAGCTGAGACTGCAAGTTTGCCACACTAACTTACTGGATCTGGCAAGCTCAGCTGCAGCTACTCGGATTAGAGAGAACTTTTCTTTATGAGTGTCATATTCTTTTTTAAAAGGAGCACTTCAGTGAAAGCTGAAATGTAAATGCGTGGTCTGTCTTGATCTGAATCCACACTGGGTACATACCCCCTTGTTAGTGTATACACAAATTCTAGGTGTCTAACCTGCCCACTTGTGGGTGCCATTGGGGACAGCTTCCCTGCGCACATCACTTAGGGCCCTTTAGCGATGAGAAAGAATTATATCCACAGGGCAGAATGTTTCAAGTCACCAACAGAATACTAGTGGGAAAAAATCAAAGAGAAAAGCATTTTTAAACCCCATGGGGAAAAAAAAAACAAAGTAAAGAAAATTTGTGAATAGAAAATTTAATGCATAAAAGGTAGGGTTTAAAGGCGTCAAAGGACCTCTGCTCTTGTAAGAAGTAATTTAACAGGGAGCTGTTGGAGGAATTTCCCCTCCTTGCCCTGTCTTGCTCTGTGTCTTTGAAAAGCAGATGACGTATATTGTCAGTATGTCCTTTGGGAGCTGAAACCTGGAGGAACTCTGAAAAGGCAAGAAAAAGACCGTGTCAGTCAGAAATCCCTCCGCCTCTGCAGAGGGCTCTGACTGTCTTAAGGAGTGAAGGGTAACATGTGTGCAGAGGCGAAGGTATTGCTCATCTTGAAAATAGGGCAAAGGGCATTTGCATAGCACTGTGCTCTCTGCTCTCCATACTAACTGGAGAATTTGCAGACTCTCCAAACTGTCACAGTGAAATGAGGCTGCTCACTCAGTGCTGATGTGATGCACGGAAGATCTTTAGAAGACTTTGGTTTTAATTTCTATTTCTCTTGAGGAAGAAACAGTTAGACAGACTTTTCTATTCCTTTTCATAAAAACAAAAAACAAACAAACCAAAAAAACCTCTCCTTATTTCACAACTTTTGATTTTTAGAGTTAGCCAGGGAAGAAGTGTTTCCGAACCTAGTTAGGAGATACATCACTACGCTGATGTAACTAAAAGGCTTACATCCACATCAAAATAGAAATAGATAGAAATAAAAATATAGATAAATAAAATAAGTATAATGTAATAAATATATAATAAAATAACAAAATATAATAAAAGATAGAAAGATAGAAATATAATATATAATAAAATAACAAAATATAATAGATAGAAAGATAGATAGATAGATAGATAGATAGATAGATAGATAGATAGATAGATAGATAGAAAGAGAAAGAGAAAGAGAGAAAGAAAGGAAGGAAGGGCCCCAGTCCTGCCACAGACTGCTGGACAGCAATTAGTCTTAGGATTTCCTATCAGAATGTGGTGGAGTATCTTTTTCTGCGTTGGCCATTCAGGACATCCCATCCAGAATGTTCCTACCCTGTGGTGCTGATACTCCTGTCCTGAAAGACGGGAACGCTCATTTATTGAGAGACGCCTCCTCCTGACAACCCTGGGACATCCCATGACTACAGTGGCAGCAATGCCATGCACCTGCTAAAGCTAAGATACAAAAAATATGTCTTCCACCTAGTCCTCTTGGGAAAGGTCACTCTGGAAAACCAGTCACTTTACAGAAAGAGTATACGCAGGGTCTCATCGGTGTCTCAGTTAAGGGACCGGATGACATTCAGCATCTGTGACCAGATGTGCCCACGGACAAGGCTTCAGATGGTCACAGCTCTTTCAGCTGATATTCAGTGGAAGAGAGGCAGCCAATCCTCACCACCCCCATCACAGTGAAGCCTTAGGAATAGTATAATTGTCGTCTGCAGAATAGGCTTCTACAGTGATTTGGAATGTAATAACATATAACTTGAATAATTATTAATGCAAAAAATCATAGTGATGGATATCTACATGTGTTACTAAAAAGCTTCATGCTGGCCTGGAGAGATGGTTCAGTGGTTAAGAGCACTGACTGCTCTTCCAGAGGTCCTGAGTTCAATTCCCAGCAACCACATGGTGGCTCACAACCATCTGTAATGGGGATCTGATGCCCTCTTCTGGTGTGTCTGAAGATAGTGACAGTGTACTTACATACATGAAATAAAGAAATAAATCTTTTTTAAAAGAAGCTTCATGCTTAAAGACTCATGATTTATTAAGATGTCAATTGATTAAATTGTTAAAAATACAACTAATTGCGATCATTTGTGAGGCAAGAATCAAAGAGTGAGAAGTGGGCTTCCCATGAGATTTGCTTCAGTCACAAGCCACGGGTCTAAAAACCACCTCCTGGGTATACTAGGGAAACCCACAAAAGAGCTTTTTATTCTATCCTTTTGAAATGTAATACTAAAATGATTCAGGAAGGTGTGTAGCAAAGACTTGGATTTCTGACTAGAAAACTCACATTATGAAATTCTGTAGTCTCGGCTCTTTCACATTACCCAACACACCAACTGTCTGAAAGTTTTAAGAAATGGCTTTAATGCTTAAAAAAAAAAAAGCCATAGCTCAACAATGAAACTTTTGATAAAGTTTCTCCTTCCCAAGATAGAACATGAGAGTTGTTTATGATTTTTTTAAATTACTATGGGGTTTCTTCATTCTGATTGTGCTGATAATTGATTCCAATCTACCTTAAGGACTGCCTGTTCCTTAGGCTATCTTTTGATTAGTAATTGAGAAAGAGCAGGAAATTAAACAACAGGTGACTCATGTCGCCAGGGCCGTCCTGATCAAATTTAATAAACACAGCAATTCTCCATGAGAGTTTTCAAATGTTCTGAAAAATTCCAAAGAATGAATTATCCCCTCCCAGGTATTTTAGGACAAGCAAAGGCAGAGGTGAGTTTGTTCCCGTGCTCAAAAGACAGTAGTCCATGTTGGTGTGCATCAATGTACAGATACGAGCGTCCTTATCCATTAACCATAGCTTATTGCTGTTTGATCAAGACCAGTAACGTGCTTATCAGGAAAATGATATTAGACATGAGGACCCTGGGCAATGTAATTGACGAGAATACAGAAAGAGGCAGCCATAGACCACCATTGTCTCCGACTTCTTTCTTCTCAACCCTGAATTTAGGAGTGTCGGCTTGATGAACCCCGAATGGTTGATAAAGAGATTGTATCTTCTGACCAGCTCATTCTACTTTGGAAAAGGAACGTTTGGAGGGTGTGCTAATGTTTAGAAAGGAAGGGTCTCAGAAGAAGAATCCTGGAAATGTTCTTCAGCTGTGGGAAGCAATATAAAGCAATGGATGAAAGGCAAGAGTTTTAGAAAGAATCCATTATTGTGAGCCTGTGGTGCCCTTCAAGTCCTTAGAAAGAATCTATCCTTGTGAGCCTATGGTGACCTTCACGTCATGACAAATGTCCAGACAGCCTAAAACTACACATCACTTACCAGTATAAACAGTGGCTGGAGATTTCATTATAAGGATGAGAAAATCCGAACAACTTCATTTTTGTCTCCTTTGAAGATCAATTTAATTTAAATAAAAGGAATACCTGCCTATAACTTACAGACTCTGGTTCTTCTCTGATTGCTAATCCACAGTGATTCTCTGTTGCTCCTTTCAGCTTGGTTATTTGTGTTTAAACAGTTTTATTCACAGTCTCTACGTTTCTTCTGAGTTGATCGTTTCTATGGCTCTGGGAGTGCAGCACCTATCACCTCTGAATGTAAAAGCAGGAAGCACATCATTATACTCTGGATATAAAGTGTTCCCTGAGCAAAAGCATCATGGGGTCCCTTCAGTGGAATCCAGAGACAGAATCATGAGAGGCTGGAGTTCACCAATTGGTAAATCCACTCA
Source organism: Uromys caudimaculatus (assembly GCA_028551405.1). Taxonomy (NCBI): domain Eukaryota; kingdom Metazoa; phylum Chordata; class Mammalia; order Rodentia; family Muridae; genus Uromys; species Uromys caudimaculatus. The sequence continues at coordinate 39,406,692 of CM052717.1, read as the reverse complement.
TACAGTCATAGCTGAATAAACAATTAGGACGTGTGGCCCACTTAAAGGAAATAGAGCACTTGTGCATGGCCCTGAAGTGTGTATCGCGTCCCTCCCCGCCTCCCCGCCCCCACCATGAGGTGAGCACCCTGGCACCATCATATCTTTCTCCACATTTGTCTTATCTCAGTTTCAGAGATGGCTGATGTTGGAGCCAGGCCCCAACATAAACCCCTCCCCTTTAAGCGGCTCCCTCCTGCTTATTTTTGTCACACTTCTGGAACTAAAGGAGCACATACACACACAGAGTTCTCCACTAGCTCTGAAAATATAAATATATTCCTAATCTTTCACTGCTTAAAGTAATCTCACATAATCTGTTCAAAAATCCTTATAGATTACAACAAATGATAAAATATAAGCAATTATAGATGTTAATTTTCCACATAGAAAGGTGTCTAAAATGTCCCATCTTGATATCTACCTTGGCAATTATTTTAGAAGAAACTGCTTTCTCAATTTTCTCCATCTTTTAATGTGTTATATTTGTGAGCTATAAGGGCTGGGGTCTGGGGAAATGGCTCCTTTGGAAAAGTGCCCATTGAGTAGCAACAAGGACCTGGGTTTGACTGCCAGCATTCAGAGAAAGAGCTGGGCCAGCAGTGAGTACCTGTAACTCCAGTGCTGTGGTCAGGGTAGAGGTAGGGGTGGGGATGGAGGGACACAGACTGAGCCTGAAGCTCAGTGGCTTGTCGGTCCAGACAGATCAGTAAGAATGTCTCAAAAGACAAGGTGGACAGTACCTAAGAAATTTCATGAGGGTGAGCTCTGGCCTACACACATGTGCACACGTGCACATTCTGTCTCTGTCAGGGTCTCTATTGCTGTGATGAAACACCATGACCACAAAGCAAGTTGGAGACAAAGAGGTTTACTTGACAACACTTCTACATCATTGAATGAATCCAGGTCAGGAACTCAAGCAGGGCAGGAACCTGGAGGCAGGAGCTGGTGCAGAGACCATGGAAGGGTGCTGCTTACTGGCTTGCCCCTCCTGGCTTTCTTTCTTATAGAACACAAGACCACTAGCTCAGGGATGGCACCACTCACAAAGGGCTGGGCCCTCCCCATCAATCACTAAGAAAATGCCCTACACATTTGGCTATAGCCAATCCTTTTTTTAAAAGATTTATTTATTTACTGTATGTAAGTACACTGTAACTGTCTTCAGACACCCCAGAAGAGGGCATCAGAGCTCATTACAAATGGTTGTGAGCCATCATGTGGTAGCTGGGATTTGAACTCATGACCTTCGGAAAAGCAGTCAGTGCTCTTAACTGCTGAGCCATCTCTCCAGCCCTGGCTGCAGCTGATCTTAATTGGAGTTATTTCCTTAATCGAGGCCCCTTTCCCTTGGATGACTCTAGCTTGTGTCAAGCTGACACAAAAGTGGCCAGCACACATGCACATACATGAACATACACACGCATATATGCACACAAAAGAAAGATATACAAGGGGCAATGGAATCTTTGTATCCAAATTGTTATAAGCAATGTATACAGATTTGGACACTTTAAAACATTTAGAAGCTAAATAACCAGATAAATGTTAACACTGAGTTACCAGGAAGCTGAAGAAAGAAAATGTCACATTGAATGCTTATGTGTCCTTCAGACTGGTATGCTGAGAGTCTAATCTCAGATTCAATGTCATTAGGAGGTAGAGACCTTGAAAGATAATTAACTAAGAATAACAGAACCTTGTAAAAGAGACCCTGGAGACCCTGGAGCTCTCTATCCTCCATATGAGGACTCAGAAAAAAGACGGGCATCTATAAACCAAGAAACAGGTCCCACCTGGCCCTGAGTCATTGCTTCCTGTTATAAAAGCCCAAATAAATGAAAGCAAGAAGACTTGGGTCCTGTGTGATCATACACAAAGTCACGGAGAGTAAGCAACCAAGTATGTGGTATGAGCACCATGTTGTAGAAGACCAAAAAAAAAACAAAACAAAACAAAACAAAACAAAAAAAAAAAAAAAAAAAAAAGAATACCTTGAAAGCTAGCTCACCAGAAGAGAAAGACAACTGCAGGTAGGAACGCAGTGGGACTTTAAGAACTGCTCCGTGGTTGAGGGATCATTTATTTTGTATTAGTTCAGAACAGTGGCCTTTGTTAGGGGATGGTCTCTCTCAAACATGAGGACAATGTTAAAAAGGTTTCCCAGCAATGAAATAAAAGAATTAAGAAAATGAAATTTCCATTGTGAAAAACTGTCTATTGAAAAAAAAAAAAAAAGCATTTTGGATTTGGGGTCAGGATTGAACTAGTTGTCCTTTTAAGAGAAACTATTCTAGCCAGTCTTTCATTTTACCTTTAGACAGTGTACTGGCTGGTTTTGTGCCAACTTGACTCAAGCTGGAGTTATCACAGAGAAAGGAGCTTCAGTTGAGAAAATGCCTCCATGAGATCCAGTGGTAAGGCATTTTCTCCATTAGTGATCAAGGGGGGAGGGCCCCTGTGTGTGGTACCATCCCTGGGCTGGTAGTCTTGGGCTCTATAAGAAAGCAAGCTGAGCAAGCCAGGAGAAGCAAGCAAGCCAGTAAGGAACATCCCTCCATGGCCTCTGCATCAGCTCCTGCTTCCTGACCTGCTTGAGTTCCAGTCCTGACTTCCTTTGGTGATGAACAGCAGCATGGAAGTGTAAGCTGAATAAACCCTTTCCTCCCCAACTTGTTTCTTGGTCATGATGTTTGTGCAGGAATAGAAACCCTGACTAAAACAGACAGCAACTAGGAGCTGACAAGACGTCAGCAGTCATTGCTTCCTGCTCTCCCAGAGGCCCCAATTTGGTGTCCAGCACTCACACTAGGTGGTTCACAACCTTTTCTGGTCTCCAGGGACAGGCACGCACACACACACACACACACACACACACACACACACACACACACACAAAATAACAGAGAGTGGGAGGAGCTATAGAGTGTACAGAGAGTAAACAGAAAACACGTGATAGGGAAAGGTAAGATCAGGAAGGATAGTTGGCCGGAAAGGAAAAATTGATCTTCCCCTTGAGGTCGATGCCTTGATCCAAACACAACCAGAAATGGTTTAACCAGAACAGAGAGCAGATAAATCATACAGTCACTATGATGCCATAGACAGAAGTGTATTGATCCCTCAAACACGTCACAGATGGGGATGTAGCTCAGAAGCAGAGCAGCACACAGGAGAATGCACTGTGCTCCACCCTCAGCACCGGGCAGTTAGTGACTCTGATACTACTGAGTTTATATAAAGGAGACTCTGATATGGACTAAATCACTGGGCATTTTTCTTTTGTCAATTCTGTGATTTACACCAATAGGAGGTATGGTAGAGGATGAAGAAGAAGCTGAGAAGCTGGAGACACAAGCAGACAAGATGTGTGGGCTGTCAGTATGAAGAAGGAGCTCATACTCCAAACAGCCTGTAGTTTACACAGAAGGGATTTACACACTGTTCTTAGGCGTTGATCAAAGGGAATCCCTCTCTGAAAAGTATCGAAAATTGACACTCACATGCACACATTAATGTTTACTATTTCAAGAAGATGGCGTGCTGATAATATCCTTGCATCCCAGCTAAATTCCAAGTCAGTTACGTCCCACTTCCCTAATTCTCTGCGCATGACTGCAGCAAGTCATACTTCGCTTCCTTAAAACCTAGTAAACCATGTCTAGAGTTGTTTATGTGATGACTGTGCATAGGATAATATGATATTTTTAAAAATAGATACAAAACTCTCTAAACAAAGTCTCTCTCTCTATATATATATGTATATGTATATGTATATATGATATGAATGACTAGGGGATATAATTTATTTTTATGTATCAATATGGTTTCCTTTGTAAAGATAGATTGGCAAAACAAATCTTTGCAAATTTTCTTGTGTTTTATACGGTTCCCTGTGGAGTATTATTTAGGTTCACAATAGTAGCATTACGGAACACAGTGGCACATCCCAATGTTTGGGAAGCTGAATTGAAGGCTAGCCTGGGCAACATAATGGAACCATCTCAAAAATCAAAAGACAGCTGGCATGTATAAATTGTTACTAGTGGAGTGATTGTCTACACTGTTTCTCACCCTGTGGACCACAATCCCTTTGGGGGTCTGATGGCCTTCTCCCAAGAGTCACATATCAGACATCCTGCATGTCAAATATTTATATTACAATTCATAACAGTAATAAAATTACAGTTATGAAACAGTTAAGAAAGAATTTTATGGTTGAGGGTCACCGCAACGTAAGGACCTGTGTTAAAAGGCCACACCGTCAGGAAGGTGGAGAACCGCTGCTGCTCTAGTGTGTGTGAAGCCCTGTGTGAAGCCCTGGGTTTGAAAATAAATACATATGTATATACAAAGAAAGAAGAAAATCAGAAGAAGAAAGAAGAAAGGGAAGGAGGTGGGGGAGGGAAGGAACACGGAGAAGACACGAGTGTCAGCCTCGGCTTCTTCACTTCTCAGATGTCAGGTGCTTTCTGACTTCTCTATCAAGACAAGACCTAACTTGGCTTCATTGTCAGAAAATCCTGGCATCATGGCAAGGTGGGACTTTGGCCCTGGTCCAGTAAACTCTCATGATAATATTCTTTCAGCTTCACTCTGGTGGCTTAAGCTGATAACCAGAAGATCAGAACTGCTTAGCGGCATGTCAGCTCACTATCTAGAGAGCTTCATGTGTTGAGAATGTAAAATCCCATCGCCCATTGCGAAGATGGATGCCATATCGTACAAAGACTAATTGTCCAACGGATGCTCTTTTAACGTGCCCAAATCTACTTGCATTAACCTGGTAATAAAGCCACGGCTGCAGAGAGACGATTCAGTTGTATCAATGTGCCTGTCACTCAGACCTCAACCAAGAAAATAAATAATGTGATGGGAGCAGGTGGGTGTTAAGAGCATGCTCAGTCTTGATCATAGGAAAACATTAGCAAAAAAAAAAAAAAAAAACTTTTCTAAAAGTCCACACAGCAGTGTTTTTAGACTCTGTGGCATGAACGCAAGATAAGCTGTCAGCTTGCCTGAAAAATTAATAAATCTTAATAAATCTTTCCTTTGCTCTGGCTGTGAACATGAATTTTTTTTAAAATTGAGGCTACTCATTTTGTCCTGACGCATTCTTAATTTTCAGCTGACAGAACAAGTTTTTAAAATTGGAAATATACCATTCTCATGCTTCAAAGTATTGTATTTAATTTAGATAACAGTAGGAAGTGAGGGCCAATTCTTAAATGCACCCTCAGAAATTACAGTTTGCCTCCTCACTTTCCCTGCATTTTTCTTATTTTCTTGCCCAAGATACTTCATTATTTGTGAGTAAAATTTGTGTGATATGGCTTTATTCATATAAATTATTGTCCAAATTAATAAACTAAAACTGAAGCCAAAGGAGACTATTTACACATTCTTTTGTAATTTGTTAAGATGCTTTGGTTGTGTACATTTCCATATGAGAAACTTCCCTTGAAATCTAATTAAATAATACTGAGGTAGGAACATTTGGAAAGTTTTGTTAAGTCCTGCCCTTAAGAAACCGGATTTTCTTACTCTATCTAGTTGCTTGCCTGGGAATAGTGATACACACACTTGTAATCCTGGCACTCAGGAAGTTGAAGCAGAAGAGCTAAATATCTTGGCCAACCTGGCCTATACAGGGAGTTTCAGACCATCCTGTCTTAAAAAAAAACAAATTTAATTAAAAAAAAAAAACCTTAACTAACACCTCTATCTTAGTCACAGCTCTATTGCTGTGAAGAGACACCAGGACATGCCGACTCTTATAAAGGAAGGTGGTTAATGGGGCGCTGGCTTACAGGTTCAGAGGTTTAGGTCATTATCATGCTGGAGAGCATGAGAATTTGAGGAAGGCACTGGTGCAGTAGCTGAGAGCCACAATCTGATCTGGGGGGGAGGGGAGAGAACCTCAAAGCTCACCTACAGTGATACTCTTCCTCCAACAAGGCCACCCCTCCAAATCCTTATAATCCTTTCAAATGGTCCCACTCCCTGGCAACCAAGTATTCAAATACCAGAGCCTATAGGAGCCATTCTCATTCAAATCACCACACTCCATCCCTGGCTCTCGTGGTCTTATAGCCACATCATAACGAAAAACAATGCATTCATATCAACTTCAGAAGTTCCATAGACTATCACAATCTCAACACTGTTTAAAAGTCCAATGTCTCCTTTGAGATTCGAGGCAATCTCTTGATTTTAATCCTGTGAAAATCATAATAAAAAGACAGATCACATACTTCCAATATACAATGGCAAAACATATACATTACCACTACAAATGGGAAGGAAGGCGCATAGTAAGGAAATACTGGACCAAATCAAGACCTAACACCAGCAGAGCAAGCTCTAAGTTCTACATCTCCATGTGTGATGTCAACGGAATCCCATGGCTCTGGCATCTCTAACCTGCTGGGGTCTCCAAGGCAATTCAGGTTTCATCCTCATAGTACTATGTAATGGCTTCTCTGGACCTCCGTGCAGGGACACCTCTGACACACGCCTGGCCTTGGAGGCTTTCCTTAGCGACAAGGGGAGATTCCACAGCCCCTGGGTTGTATCCTTGACTCTAAATGCAGAACCACGAGGCCAAATCATCCAAGTTCTGCTACTTGATGGGACTGGAATTTGATCCCCGCCGTCAATCACCTTTCCATCAGTTTTCCTTCATTGTGTGAACTTTTCTCTAATTACTCTTCATAAGTTGGAAGCTTAGCTGGGAGGGGCCTTGCCCGGAGGCCACCAGTTCTTTTGTTCCACTTAGCATCTGGCTTTTACTTAAACTTCTTGTCTCCTTGAGCACGGAACTCGGCTCCATCCACTTCCTGGTGCGCTCTTCCTCCTCGACCTATGCATTTTGTATTTCTCTCTGTCCAGCTTGCTCCTTTTCATTATAGATATGATGCCTTGAAATTTCCAATGCTAATTAGAAATGCCATGAATCCAACAACTCCTCAGTTTAGCCTTGGGCAGATTTTTAGGACAAGGGCAAAAGGCAGCCACGTTCTTTGCCAAAAGATCACAAGAACAGTCTCTAGGTCACTTACTGATATTCCTCCCCTCTGAAACTTCTTAGGCTGTCATAACTTACAGTCCTCTAAGCATCAATGTCTTCCATGTTCCTTAAGGTACCATTAAGCCCTACCAAAGTGTTACACTGCTTTCCTAATCCAAAGTCCCAACATTCTGTCAACATGCAACATAGTTGGTAACACCCAAATTCTTGGTGTTGGTCCCCAACTTGGTATCCGTGGTACCAGTTTCTTAGTCACTGTTCTATTGATGTGAACAATGACCAAGCCAACTCTTACTTAACTGGCAAAACCTTGTCATTAGGAGCTTGCCGTTTCAGAGGGTTAGTTGTCCAGTCGTTTAGAACATCATGGTGGGGAACGTGGCAGCAGGCAGGCAGGCACTGGAGCAGTATATCCCGATCTACAGGCAGAGGGATGGAGGGAGGGAGGGAGAAAGAGAAAGAGACAGACAGATAGACAGACACACAGAGGCATAGAGACAGAGAGACACAAAGAGACAGAGAAACTCAGAGACAGAGAAACAGACACAGAGACAGAAGAGAAAGAAAGGGAGGCTGGGTCTGGCTGGCATGGGCGTTTGAAAGCTCAAAGCTGACCCCAGTGACATACTTACTTCAACAAGGCTACACCGCCTAATCCTTATAGTTCAAACATACCAAACATTTCAATATAGGAGCCTGTGGAGGCCATTTATCCAAACCACCATATCCTCCCCCTGAAGCAGGCACGCGTAAGAGATAGTTTAGCTTGGCTATTTTGTTTTGTTTATGCATTCACACACACACACACACACACACACACACACACACACACACACACACACACACACACACCTTGCACGTGGCAGTCTAGTTCCTTCACCGACCTGCACCATACAGACAGTGTTCCCCAAACAATGCACCTACCGACCTTAGACTCTTAACACCCACACCTGTATCAAGTTTCGTAGGTTTCCATTTCTGAAGAACAGTGTAAGTTTCCCCTACCCTAGTAAGAAACAAATTTTGAAAGTTTCTAGGTAAGTATATTTCCATTGTATGCTTTAGGACGAGCAGAAGGGCTGATCCAGCCTGAACTGATTTTGGGTACCCGTACAGTAAGGTGAAACTGCGTCCTCTAGTAAAATTTTAGGGAGAATCCCTACTTACCATCTTATACGTATGTACATAGTTGCTTGTGTATATCATTAAAATCAGATACATTGTAGGAAGGGACATGTACAGTAGGAAAAAATAAATAAATGATTAATTCATTAACCAAAACAGAGGTTGGCCCAGACTATTCCCTTAGTAACCATCCCTCTTTTTGAACCTTATAAATGGAAGCCCTGAACAATACTTGGGGCTCTTAGATACTCATACTCCTGTTGCACACTTTCAGCCTTCACAGTGTATCTAGCTGTAATCCCTTACTTTGCTCTGAGTATCTATCTGTAATCCATTACTTTGCTCTGAGTATTTATCTGTAATCCATACTTTGCTCCAACTACTTATTTTGCTTTTTTGGTAAACTTTGTGAGCCCTTGTTTCCAACTCTTTGGATCAGAGGCCAAGAACCTGGAAAGACCTACCTCAGACCCGCCTACACACCAGCAACATCTCCCTCCATTAGAAAGCACACAGGGCCAAACAATCTGTCAGTTATCTGACAGATTGCTTAGGGGTTTTTATTGTTCCTGAAACCTGAATTTGTCCTTAGTTGTATAGAATAAGTTAGAATATTTAATTATGTAATTGCCCATCAATTAATATTTATTTTTTGTTTTGAACTTGTATTTGATTAAGAAATAGAGATAGAATTATTTTTCCTTTCTTCCTTTAGTATACCAGGAGACAGAAAATCATAACAACTTAGTTTAAAGATTAAACTTGACTCAAGAAGAAGAAGACCAAAGTGTGGATGCTTTGGTCCTTTTTAGAAGGGGAAAATATTCAAGGGAGGAAATACGGAGACAAAATGTGAAGCAGAGACTGAAGGAAAGAAAGGTCGTCCACAGACTGCCCCACCTGGGGATCCGTCCCATATACAGCAGCCAAACCCAGACATAATTGTGGATGCCAAGAAGTGCTTGCTGACAGGAGCCTGATATAGCTGTCTCCTGAGAGGCTCTTCCAGAGCCTGACAAAAACAGAGGCAGATGCTCGCAGCCAAATATTGGACTGAGCACAGGGTCCCCAATGGAGGAGTTAGAGAAAGGACTGAAAGAGCTGAAAGGGTTTGCAACCCCATAGGAAGAACAACAATATCAACCAACCAGAGCTCCGAGGGACTAAACCACCAATCAAAGAATACACATGGAAGGACCCATGGCTCCACCTGCATATGTGGCAGAGGATGGCCTTGTCAGGCATCAGTGGGAGGAGAGGCCCTTGGTCCTGTGAATGCTCGATGCCCCAGTGTAGGGGAATTTGAGGACAGGAAGGCAGGTGTGGGTGGGTGGGTGGGGAACATCCTCATAGAAGCAAGGGGAGAGGGTATGGGATAGGGAATTTCGGGAATTCCTATTCCTATCCCTGGAAAGGGGATAACATTTGAAATGTAAATTTTAAAAATCCAATAAAAAATAAAATATGAATAAATAAATAAATAAATAAATAAATAAATAAATAAATAAATAAATAAAAGATTAAACTTTGCTATATTTTGGTTTCTAGTGATGTGTGTTCTTGGAGTGTGAACAGGGTCTTTCTCAGCTCTTACTGGGCTTAACTTGGGGAGCTGGGTCATCAAAGCCATCCTGAGTTAATAGTTTTCAAATTCATTGTCTCCCCACAAACAAGGGAATGGGTTAAAAGGAGGAGGCAGAGTGAATGTAGGTTTGTTAAGAAAAACTAGGACCTGAACACTCAGTAGTGGGAGGGGCTCCAATGGAGTGTCATTGTGCTGCCCTGACCCGCAGGTGATTGCAGATGTTTGGAGACTTTAGTAATCTCTACTAGGATTGGTCATGTTTGAGCCCTGGCAGGCTGGCCGGGAATTCTTTTTCTAGCTGCAGACACTTGGCTTCATACTTTCGCTCTGATCTGAAAGCATTTCAGTATAACCACACCCAGTGCTCTTTCTGCACTCTTTGCTTGATATCCATCCTGGGGGATTTGAAAGCAGGAAACATCTTGATTTTGATTGGCTGCCATATCCCTAATGCCTTCCACATAAAGCCAAGGCCCTAGTAGGTACCCGTAAGCACTTTCTAGTTGAATAAATTGAAGCAAAGATAGGACTATGACAACACCTGAAGCAGTGATGGGACCCAGCTGTGCACTGTTTGAAGTCCATAGGCACTTTCAGGACTTAGCACGCAAAGCCACCCTTTGTGATACTGGGACCGAGACTATGAAGCACTTTGCTCCTTAACCATCTGACTCCTGATATGGCTCAATTAATAGAAGATGCTAGAAGGATAGAAGACTAGTGTTGAAAAACGACTCTTCCTTCCTTCCCTCCCTCCCTCCCTCCCTCCCTCCCTCCCTCCCTCCCTCCCTCCCTCCCTCCCTCCTTCTTCATTCCTTCCTTCTTTCTTTCCTTCTTTTTCCTTCTTTGACAGAGATCTGTCTGTCTCTTCCTCCTGGGCACTGAGTTTGAAGGCGAACAATTGAATACCTCACCAAACTCTTGCTTCTTTTCTATAACCACCAAATCCTCAGCCTAGTAGACAGTATTTTTTCCCTATCTTTCCAAGCCTTCCCGGAGTCAGTTTCATGGTGGCTCTACATTAGCACCATGAGAGCTCACTCAGGAAAACAAGGGTGTCCATCATTGAAAACTATTAATACAGTAGATAAGAAACTCATCAAATATTAGAGCCTGTGGTGAAAGTCTGCTAGCTCAGAGAAGCAGAGAGAGCACTCAGCTGACCTTCCTCCTCTACCTACATCCCAGCAGGAAGAGGCTCCCTCCCCTTCTCCATGCTGACTCAAATACCCTTCAACTCAAAGACCCTCCTTTCTATTTTCTGGGTTTTTGTTATATTCACTCCCTGTCAACTGGTTGCTTGCTCTGCCTCCTCCTAACCTATAGTTGACTTTATTTAGCTCTTGTTTACAGAAAGCTCTTGGGTTAAAGGTGTATGCTAGGGCTGTGCCACACCACAACAAGAAACACGTTTGGTCAGTTCACAATCCAGGGTTTGCAATGTGATCAAATGTCCTGCAACAGGAAACTACCACCCCAAAGCCAGACTGGTCAGAACCTTGAAGCCTAGCAAGGCTTGGGCTCAGTCTCAGAGGAAAGGCCCTTCCTAGCTGGTACAGGTCCCTAGAGCTCAAGGGCACTGGAATGCACAGAACTGGAAGTCAGACCTAAGGCAGAAGTGCTGTCTACCTGGTGGGCCTGAGCACAATGAGCTCAGCTTCATCTTGGATTGTGCTTACTGCTGTGGCTCAGAAACAGCTAAAAATAATACGTGCTTACTGAGCTTGTGAGATGACCAAGAAACCCCCTGTTCATCAGTGGATTCAGCCATTATTGTAGTGTTTTACTTCCTGGTCTGTCAGAGTCCTTCCTCCCTCTCCCCCTTCTCTCTCTACTCTTCTCCCCAAACCCTTCCTTCCTCTTCTCTCCAGTCCTCTTCCTTCCCCTTTCCCCTCTCCTCATCCTCTTCCTTGGTCTCTGTCTCTCTGTCTCCCTCACTAATGCCCAGGAGCTCAAAACCGAGGATACCGGCCACCAAGTAACAACCCAGAAAGAATGAAGAGAAAAAAGCCACCCCTGATATTTAATCGTTAGTCTAAGAAAAGACAACCCCTAAACGGTGTTAAGACACTGTTTCCATGTGGCTTGTTATAGAGCTCAGAGTCTCATAAGTCAAGGTGGATCGTAAGCTGTACAATAGATTACCCCTGTTATCACAGAGATACAGAAATTGTCACCACACTGTGATAAAGGCTTGTTACACACGGTGACAGTTCCCATCGAGTGAGATAAAGCCACTGTGTCAGGGTTAAAGACATAGCTTAGAAGACATTTTCTTCCACAAACACTAGATCCTTCCCTCATTGTTCTCTCTCTCTCTCTCTGTGTGTGTGTGTGTGTGTGTGTGTGTGTGTGTGTGTGTGTTGTTGTTGTTGTTGTTGTTGTTGTTGTTTTTGTAGTACTAGGGATTGAACCTGGAGCCTTGTCCTTGTGCATGTAAAAAGCAGGCACTTTGATACTAATCTGTTTCCCCAGCCCTAGAGACTACATTTTGATTTCATGAGGTTGTTCATTAACTAACTATTGATATTTTCTGATTATAATACAAACTCTTGAGTGTGATTCTGAAACATCTGTATGTACTCATTAATAACACAATAATATATACCCCTTATAGAAAAAAATTGGCTCGTTTAAACTATGTGCTGATTTAACGAGGAATTGCTAACTGTGTGACATGTGGAAAACACAAGTACAAATATTGGAAGTAATTTAATATGATGCCTATATTCACAGAATCCCTTTAAGATCGTTCTCCCACTCCACCTCTTGAACTATGAAAAGTCAGCAATTTAACTTGTGTTTTGCTACTTAAAAACAAAAACAAAAACATGAGGTGTCTTAAAAAGAAGAGAAATTGGGTCACAAGATTCTATCCATAAATTTCACTTAAAACCCTTTTCTTAGATTGAATACCGCTTTGTAGACAACCCTCATATTTAGAGTCTTTAGAAGTTTTATTGATACTAAAGAACATTAATTGTCTAATTATGCCTCAAGATGCACACAATGATGTCAAATGCAGAGGAGTATTTTTTAAATGCCTTGGAAACCACCACTCCGTATGCCGAAGGGCACCCTGCAATACTGCAGTATATCCCTGCAACTGTGATTCACAGTGACGTGTTTTATATCAATATATGTATATATTTATGTCCGGTATTTCTGCCTGTTTAATTATTCACACTCTAAGTATAATGTAAGCGTGACACATCTGCTACGAACGGCAGTGTTTTCTGCGGAGAAATGTTTGTAAGCTTTGCAACATGGTCTTCAGGATGCCTGCGCACAGCGAGAGTAGCTGGCAGCTTTGCTTGTCTGGTGAGTTTTTGAGACAGGGTTCCTCTGTGTAGCCCTAGCTGTCCTGGAACTCTGTAGACCAGGCTGGCCTCGAACTCAGATCAGCCTGCCTCTGCCTCCTGAGTGGTGTGTGCCACCACTGCCTGGCTTTATTTATTTATTTAGGATGTTGTTTTTAAATTGGAAAGCAATGTTTGCAAAAAATAGAGAGAAGAAATACTGAGTTTTATTTAAGACTGTTTTGAAGATTTTTAAAAAATGTTATTAATTTGAAACATGGAAGATTTGTGTGGCATGACATTTACCTGAAAAAAACTCTGGGAGTTGAAAGTGTGGCTCAGGGACACAGACACACACAGACACACAGACACACACACACACAGAGAGAGAGAGAGAGAGAGAGAGAGAGAGAGAGAGAGAGAGAGAGAGCGCCATTCAGCAAAGGGTAGAACCCACACTGTACAAGGAATTAAGGGAATCCATGCCCATTAATTAGCTGAGCAGTGGGCTAAGCAAGCTGAGACACATATGACAAAAGTTTTCAGACTTTATAGAATGACCTGGGAAAATTAGTAAGCAAGCCAACAGCAGCCATAGCAAGACACCCTGGGCAAGGGGAGAATGTGATTTCCAGAGTTCATACCTTATAATATTTTTAACAACCAATTTTAAACAAAATTAAAAGTACCAAGGACACAAAGAAATAAGGATGCTTTGCTGCTGTTCCAGGAAAATGATAGTCAATAGAAGTTGTCCGTGAGGAAAAACAGAATTTGAACTTCCTTTAAGAACAAATCAAAACTGAAGGCTAAAGAGATGGCTCAGCAGTTAAGAGCACTGGCTGCTCTTCCAGAGGTCCTGAGTTCAAATTCCTGCATTCACACAGCAGCCCACAACCATCTGTAACTCCAGTTTCAGGGATTCTGATGCCCTCTTCTGGCCTCCAGAGACACCAGGTACACATGCAAAACTACATTGACATACATGCAGGCAAAATATCCATACAAATAAAATAAGTTTAAAAACTTCAAATCTGCTATAGGGCAAGTATGCAAAGAGCTGAAAAACATCGTGGCTAAAGGGTAAAGTAAGCAAGGTATAACGGTGTGTACCTGAGGTTCCAGCTACCTGGAAAGCTGAGTCAGGAAGAATGTTTGACCCCTGAGTTAAAAGTCACCCTGGGCAATACAGAGACAAGTGATTTCTTTAAAAATAAATAATTACATAGAATATTATTGCATTGCATTGCACAGCATAGCATAACATAAAAGGGGAAAATATAAGAATAGTATGCCATCAATTTCTAGCTAATCTGGACTAGCTTTGAAATCATGAGCCCCTCCTGCCTTAGGCTCCTAAGTTCTAGGACTATAAGTATGGACCAACACATACACACTAAAATGGATTCAAAATGAGCTAAATAAACAGCACAGTGGTACATACCTACAGTCCAGTTGCTCAAGAAACGAGATGGAAAGACTTCCTGAGTCCATATTTGGAAGGCCAGATTGGATATCATGTATCTCCAGATAAAATGAAACAAGCATATAAACAAACAAGAACCACAAAGCCCTAAATAGAAGCTCTAACCTCTAAAGATGAAAAGGACAATAACGAAATTTTCACTGTATGCATGAACAGCGAATTTGAACAGGCAGAAGAGAGAATTTACTAACTTGGGACTATGCAGCTGAAGAACAGACATATTTAAAAGGGCCATCAACCAAGAGTCAGGGGCATGTAGATATCACTGAAAGTTCAAGGACAGCCTGGCCTACATAGTGAGTTCTGAGACATCTAGAGCTACATAGTGAAACCTGTCTCACATATCCACATACTTCCTGTCTCAGATGGAAGGGGAGCAAGGATGGAGGCATGGTGGGAGGGAGGGAGGAAAAAAGATGAAAGAAAGGAAGGGAGAAAGGAAGAGGGGAGAGTGGAAGGACTGGAAGGAAGAAGGAAGGAAGAAGGGAGAAAGGAAGAACAGAGGAAGAAGGGAGAAAAGGGGAGGAGGGAAGAAAGGAAGAAGGGAGGAAGGAAGAAGGGAGGAAGGAAGAAGGAAGATGGGAACAAGAAGGAAAAAAGAAGGAAGAACAGAGGAAGAAGGAAGAGGGAATAAGGAAGAAAAAAGAAAGGAGGAAGAGGGAAGGAAGAAAGAAGGGAGGAAAAGAGAAAGAAGGAAGGAAGAAGGGAGGAAAAGGAGAAGGAAGGAAGAAGGGAGGAAGAGGGGAGGAGGAAGGGAAGAAGGAGGAAGAAGGGAGGAAAAGGAGGAAGAAGGGAGGAAGAGGGGAGGAGGAAGGGAAGAAGGAGGAAGAAGGGAGGAAAAGGAGGAAGAAGGGAGGAAGAAGGGAGGAGGAAGGGAAGAAGGAGGAAGAAGGGAGGAAGAAGGGAGGAAGAAGGGAGGAGGAAGGGAAGAAGGAAGGAAGAAGGAAGGTCTTGACTGACCTATAGAACATTAATGGTAACAGTAAATACGGCACTGATGGGCTTATGACCACCAAGAATGCATAACAATAATGTCACTATGGGAGACCTTTATAGGCAGGTGAAATACGGACTGTCCCCAACAAACTCATATGTTGACTTTGTCCCCAGCGGGTGGTGCTGGTTTGGGAGGTCCTGGACACACTAGGAGTTGAGTCCTAGTTGGAGGAAATGGGGCACAGGTGGTGTCTTCTTGGAAGGTGTATGTTGGCATGAGCCTGCTTAATTCTCTCTCTGCTTGGTGCCTGCTATGAGGGAGCAGCTTCCTCCACAGGTTCCAGCTTCCGCGGTGTTCCACCTCAACATGGGCTCCAAATCAATAGAACCAAAGACCGAAGACTGAAATTTCTGAAAACATGAGCCATAAGTAAATACCACAATGAAGTAAATCCTCACCCCGGAAGTTCTTTCTCTCAGGCATTTGCTCACATCTAAACAAAGTGACTAATACAGAGAAGGAGTACATACCATGTTCGTTCTTTTGTGACTGAGTTACCTCACTCAGGATGATATTTTCAAGTTCCATCCATTTGCCTGCAAATTTCATTAAGTCATTGTTTTTAATAGCTGAGTAGTATTCCATTGTGTAAATGTACCACATTTTCTGTATCCATTCCTCTGCTGAGGGACATCTGGGTTGTTTCCAACTTCTGGCTATTATAAATATGGCTGCTATGAACATAGTGGAGCATGTGTCTTTATTACATGTTGGAGCAT
>CM052717.1:39374305-39389909 GCA_028551405.1 Uromys caudimaculatus | reverse complement strand
CACCAACCAAAGAATACACGTGGAGGGACCCATGGTTCAGACCACATATGTGGCAGAGGAGGGTCTTGTTGCCCATCAGGGGAGGAGAGGCCCTTGGCCCTGAGGGTGTTAGAGGCCCCAGTAAAAGGGAATGTCAAGGTGGGAAGAAGGGAGTGGGTGGACGGGTGGGTGGGTAGGGGAGCACCCTCATAGAGGCAGGGGGAGGGCGAGGGGATAGGGGGTTTCCAAAGTGGAGACCTGGAAAGGGGGAAACATTTGAAATGTAAATAAAGTATCAAAAAAAAAAAAAGAAGAGAAGAGAAGGAGGAAATGGGAGAGGATCTGTGGGATAGGATACTTGGAGTAGTGGGAAGCTGATATTGGGATGTAAAGTGAATAAATGAGTAAATTAATAAAAAACAACAAATTAACTCAAAGCAAATCAAAACAAAAAAATACAGAGAAGGAATAGAGTCTCATTGGAGCAAATTATTTGTGTACTATTTAAATTATGTCCCTAGGTTGTTTTAAATGTACATTTTTACATAAATCATATTTTAAATAAATAATATAAGTAGTTTATACTTTTTATAATCCTTCGAAAAATCAGTAAGAAGTGTGGCTCATGGCTGGAGAGATCGCCCTGCGGTTAAGGCCGCCTGCACCAACTGTCAGTGAGGTACACCTCTCAGTCCCAATTATATACATATGTTTTGGGTTTTTCTTTTCCTGAAATAGGGTCTCATTATGTAGACCTGGCTAGCCTGGAACTCACTTCGTAGACTTGACTGGCCTCAAACTCACTATGTAGCCCAGGTTGGCCTGGAATTCACTGTGTAGCCAAGACTGGCCTGGAACTCAGAGAGACCCTCTTTCAGTGAGTGCTCTTAACCACTCAGCAGTCTCTCCAGTCCCTTGGACTGCTTTTCAATGTTAGCTCCTAGGATAATTTTCTTAGTAGTGAATCTGCAAATATCAAGATCAATTTCTATGTAAAAAAAAATCAATGTATGTTCCTGTGTCCAAATATTTAAAAATAGCAATAATAATAGATTTATGTTTATTCTTAACACTTTGAATTCTTTTAAAACTAAACTCTTTGGCCAAAGGATCTCTGACCAATTTCAGATCTACCTTCTCCTTCCTTTGTGCTAGAGTAGAAGATGCCACATGCCCAGCAAACTCCCCACTGAACTACCGGTGACTGTGGATGGACAGATAGACTAATATTGTAGGCTGACTCTAGGGAATGGATCAATCTATATCAGTCAGGGTTGAGGTTTGGTCTTTTTCTGTGTATTTAATTGCAATTTAAGTGTGGACCCCCTAGACCTGGTTGCCCCAGAAATGACAGAGTCTGCATGTAGACCCAAGTGACAGTATGTGACCTTGCCCCAAAGTTATTTCTGATTGGTAAATAAAGATGCCGACAACTAATAGTTTGGCAGAAGAGACATAGATGGGGTTTAAGATTCTCAGGCTCAGGGTTGGAGGAAAACCTCGAGGGAGAGTAGGGGAGGGAGGAAGGAGATGCCATGGGTTAGGTGGCCCTGAGGGCTGGCCAACTAGAGTTAAGAGCAGCCCAGATGAAATGTAGTAAGTAATAACTCAGGGTTATTGATAGGAACGTAGATTCTAATAGCATAGAGGGCAGATATCTGCCCAGCTCTTGTGCTGTGTAAGGCTAATTGTAAATATAAAGGTTGTGTGTGTGTGTTTAATCTGGCAACCAAATGGTCAAAGGTGGGGTAGAAACCCCGTATTGGGAATAAGAATTTCTACAAGTCAGTTTAAGCATCTGCTTTGAACGGTCTCTGTGTTGCTTTCCCTCACTTCCACACAGATAGTTCCCTTCTATGGTTCCTGTTCTGTTGGCATGTAAGTTCCCCCAGACAGACTTGGTTCTACATTTATTATGAACTGGATAAAGTCTCTGAATTTCCTGTTTCTATGTCACACACCATATAACAGGTTCTCCTATTGTGCTTATACATTCTGGATTATAGATCCCACAGACAACCAGAGTTATAGGAAATTCTGCTTAAATATCCCAAGAGCAAGAACTCAGCAAGGAGAACTTGGACTTGAATATGCCAGGCAACCTAAAGAGTGGTCCACACGGGAGTTCTCAATTCCTCTAACTTAAAGAGAAACTTCCATAATAATCAGAGTCCTTAGTGTCCTGTAAATGAAGACCAATCTTATATCAGAAATCCACTTAGGTGAACAACATCGATTTTCTGTTGCAACTGTATATCTAAGAGCAGGAAGTAAAATCTACACCATAAGCCTGGGGAGGACCTGAAGAAGCCTTTGCTGTCAGTGCATCATCATACAGGAATCCTGGCCAGCAACCTGTGCTTAACTTGACTGCTGTCATCAGAGCCACTCCTACTGCTTGCTCTTCACTCCTGGAATCTTCACTGATGCATCCTGGGTAATGTTCCTGGAACTGTAACTTCTGGTGGTGACTGATGCCTGGTGACCTTTCATGTGGTATCTTATGAAAACCAACTTAACCATTGTTCTGTACCACAGAATCTCCTCATCAGCATCCCAAATAACAGCAAGGGAGCACCTTCCTCGGGCTGGAGATGATAGATGCTGCTCTGGGAGGTTCTGCACATTCATGGCGCCATGCCCTGTCATCAATCAGGGAGGTCACGCCTGATCTGTAAAGACCCTGAACAGTTTGGAAAGGAAGAGTGGTCTGTACCAAAGAGGAATGTCAGGGTGACTGGACTCCTCTATGCTGAGTGTCCTTTTACCTGAGCTCACAACCTGGTCTGAAAGCAGATAGGAACTATCTTTGCCAGTTCAGTAGCTCCCCAGTGAAGACTAGAGTGTCCGGCTTGCTACCAGAGATTGTCGATAGCTTCCAGTGTTAAGCTATTTGGCAAAACGAAGATAAGACTAGTAGAAAACAAACACCAGTTTCTTAAAACAAACCCCAGCTTTATATTTAAGCAATGCTTTTTATTTCTTTTGAGACAGTGTCTCACCATGCAGCCTTGATGGCCTGGGACTCACTATGTCGACCAGCCTGGCTTTGAACTCACTGAGATCCACCTGCCTCTGCCTTCCAAAAGAAGTGCAACAATTAGATGCATGGGCCACCATGCCCAGTGTAAACAATGCATTTTAAAGAGTAACACTTCTTTTTACTTAATTTTAGCCACTTTTGGAAGAAGACAAACTTATTAATTTGTTGTTGAAATTGGGAAATAAGTCTAAGATTAAGAAAGTACTATAAAGTAATCGTCCATTACTTCCTATTTGCGATGCTAGACTAAGATGAGAAAAAGAAGACAAAAAACAAAACAAACCCCACAAAAGCAAAAATAGGTATCGCACCTCCCTCAGGGCCTTCTGAGAGGATTAAATCATGATAGGCAAATTAAAAGACTTATAAACGATATGTGATCAATATAAGAGCACTAATGGAATTAGGAGGGATTGTTTTGTTGGTTTTTCTGATCATGGGTAGTGATTAAGTATCATACCAGGGACTTTCTAGTCTGTGGACAAAATACCTGAAAGAAAAAACTCCAAATAAGGAAAGGTTTATTTTAGCTCACTGTTTAGGTGGTTCTAGTCCATGGTTGCCCAGCCATGTTGCTTTGGGCTTGTGACAATACAGCCTATCTTTTCCATGGCTCTCACTTCAGGAAAGAAAGAAAGAGACAAAAATGCCTGGATTCTAATAGTGCCTTCACCTAGTAGCTTCAGAAACAACTTACCTTCTGTTAAATTCACCTCCTAAAGATTCTGGCACCTAGTGGATCCACAGGCACAAGTCAAACCATTAACACACAGACCCCTTGACAGCGATTCAAGACTACGCACAAGGCTTTAGTTTCTACAAGGATGGCATAATCATACAAATTTGAAATGGAAGATTCTTTTGTTTGTTTGGATGGTTGTTGTTGTTGTTGTTGTTGTTGTTGTTGTTAAGACAGAGTCTCATTATGCAGCTCTAGATATCCTGGAACTCACTATATAGATCAGGCTGGCCTTGAACTTCCAGAGATCTGCCTGCCTCTGCATCCCAAGTTCTGGGACTAAATGCGTGCAATCCTACTCCCTACTGACCTGTGAAATTCTTTTCCCTTTGTGAAAGTCAGTGAAGAAGAAAGAGCTGGGGATGCTGCGAGCTAAGAGGACCAAGATAGCAGCACAACTGGATGGCAGGGTGCCTGATGGAGAAGTAACCCTCCATCCTTTTCCAACTGAGAGATCTACTCCTGTGTGCCCCCTAGTGTGAGCCTTACGCCATTTTGCTCGAGGCCACTAGGATTTCCAGCAACGGGTCCCAGAAGGTGTTTCCATAGTAGATTTCACAGAGGTACGTTTGTGTCCTGCCGCTTTTTCCTCACCCCTTCCCTATCAGCACCCCCAAGAAGCACCTTTAATTAATATTAGAGTAAGTTTGTATTGCTCACAGCAAAATATGCTGACATTGCATTCAAAGACCAAGTTCTACTATTTTGGATTTTTTAAAAAAATTATTATTTCTAAATTTTTATTATTTATATTATATGTATGGATATTTTGCCTACATATATGTTTGTGCATCACTTGCATGCCTGGTGCTCAAGAAAACCAGAAGAGGGCATCAAATACCCTGAAACTGAAACTAAAGATATCTGTGAGTACGTGGGTGCTAGGAACCGAACTAAGTCCTCTGGAAGGGCAGCCAGTAATCTCAACTCCTGAACCTTCCCCAGGTTCTACTACTTTAAACCTGCTCCTATGCCTGCGCTCTTTTTTTTCACTGAGAAAATTTTACCGTTGACAACTGCATAGCAGAGGGACAAGATGGAACATGAGTCACAAGTACACATGGGCACAACATCCAGACGTGAAAGTCGACAGCGTCACAGCCCCACGGCCTGCTAGTTTCTGGGCTTTTAGGGTAAAATCACCCTCGCCCCCCCTTAACTAGTCAAACCACAGCAACTTGCGACTTGCGTGGTTGCTGTGTAGCTACAGGCCTCTGCTCTCCTGCCCTGTGATCTCACACAGAGCTGGAGCTCTTCCAGCCAGCAGGTGCTAACGGTCCCTGGAAACCAGCTTTTGAGAGAACTTAGAGAGGTCAAAAGACATCTCCAGCAGAAAATAACTTTGAAATCTAAGAACCCTGCGTTATCCAAATCATGGCTGTCAAAGCTCAGTGGGGATTTCAGGACGGAAGCAGATTTTCCTCCCACTTATTTTCCCTGACCACCTACTGTGTTTCATGCCAGTGCTCTTAGCCCCTGAGCCTCTAATGCCTCTGCCTTCATGTGATCACTTTCTTAGAAAAGCGTTCCTGTCCTTCCCCAAGTCTAATCCTCCTTTTGCCTACTCCACACTCTCCTAGCCATGTCTTCTAACCAGCTAGAGTTTTCCTCACGTGGGTTCTTCTTTGGCGGCTCTCTGGCTTCTCTACAGGGCTGGAGCTGCCAGGAGTTGAAGGGCTGCATCTCCCTTGCGTCTCCCAGTCTTTACAGCTCCTGAAACACAGTAAGGTATTTATTCAGATCCCTGTTTTGTGTGCAGTCTTCCGTGTTCTGGAGTTTTCGCCCAGCAGATCCAGCTTCGAGTCTGCCGAGATAACAACTAAATGTTAATTGAAGTGATAAAGTATGCATTTATTCCTCTGGGAGATATAAATTAGGGATATAGTCCTGATTTCTGTTGTTTTTCAAATTCCATAGAGTGAACACTTCCACCTTATCCGACTCATGTTATGAACATCATGTCCTAATCCTGAACGGGAAGGAGATGCTCCCAACGGATTTCACAGAGCAGTCTGGACTGGCAAGCACCAGCATACTGTAGCTTTACACACACACACACACACACACACACATACACACACACACACACACACACACTTCCCTAAAGAATGCATCCCCATAGTTACATGCCATTAGAGACACCATAAATAATACAGTTTCATGCAAATGATTCTCTAGGAGAAGTCAACATCGCTGCCAATGGAATATTAGTTCTTTCTTATTGAAATACTTTTTATATAGTGTATTCTGATCACAAGTTCCCTCCCTCATCCTTTCCCAGACCCTCCCTGCCTCCCTATCTATCCAATCTCAGGCCTTTTCCCTCTCTCTCTCTCTTTAGAAAAGAAACAGGTCAATAAAAAACAACCAACCAAACTAAAAACAAAGCAAACAGAAAAATGAGAGAGAGAGAGAGAGAGAGAGAGAGAGAGAGAGAGAGAGAGAGAAAGAAACAGCATAGGAAACACACAAAGACACACACACACAAATAAACACACATGCATACACACAGAGAAACATAGACACACACACATGCAGAAAGAAAATCCCATGCACATAAAATAAAAATAAATTTAAAAATATAAAGTTTACTTTTGTTGTCTAGGCCTACAATTACCTAAAAGTTGGCTTGATAAGTTGTTCTTAAAGGATTTAATCTAGGAATTTGTTTTCCTTTTCTATTGGTTGTTTGCTTGTGCTCCTGATGGACCCCAGGGTCTCACACATGCCAGCTAAGTGCCCTATGACTATGTCACACCCTAGCCCCACCCCCACCACCCAGCAGGAAGTCTCTGCCCTGGTCTCTATTTCTGATATTTTACAATAGAAGTTCAGTTCTTCGATTGTTTTGAAACCATAGTAGAACTTTAAGGTCTCTATAAAAATTGGCATTCCGGCACCATGTCTTTTAGTTTATTAACAGCCAATTCCTCTTCTGTGCCTGAGGAAAGGGCTGAAACAAACGGAGCCCCAGCAGATGGGAGCAGATGTTCTAAAAGAGGAATTGGAATTTTGCATAAACAAGTTATTTGTTCTAAATTATCTTATTTACCTATGGCCAATCTAAGCAGCTAATTCATTTTCTTCCAATGCCTAATGTTTTCTTTTTAGTCCTGTGCTTGTACTAACCTTTAAGGAACACTTGGATTTATTGAAAATCAAAAGGGGCTAGAGAATTAGATAGAAATAATGGGTATCTTTAGCTGCAATTTCTGTACAATATAACTTTTAAAAAAGGGTTTTTTTTTTTAGTAAAAATAAGAAGGCCTAGTTGTATAAATGACTATCATTTACTTATATAGTGGTGGTCTTAGGGGCTCTGCAAACATTATAATATTGCTTATGTAAGCACAGGCACCTTCATATTTGACAGATCTCTGACCATTGAAGAGGGTTTGATATTGTTAAGTATGACCAATAGTAAACACAGCTAACTAAATCTTCTCTGTAGTGTGAGGTACCCTGGAGAGTATGACTGAAACAAATGAAGCTCAGCTTGTAGGGCTGGCATTTGTGGCCCCAGGATGCACTCTGAGGATAAAGGCAATGTGTCAACACACACTGAAGCCTCCTGTGCAAGTCTGACATGGGTAGTTAGTGGGAAAAGCCTTCCTTTAATTAACTGAAGACATAAATGTATGAAAGAAGACCTCTGTGAAAGATCTTAAGGTTGAGAACTTCTTACATAATAGCCATGAAGCTGAAGCAAGTGCAGTACTTGTGACAAGAGAGCCTTTGATGTTGATAGAAAAGCAAACTGGAAAGATTCATTCAACCTTCAGAACCTCAGATCCACCCACACTGGAAATTGTCACTAACGTACTCTGGCCCGGGAATAACACACACCCGGACTTGTTATTTGAGTCTTATAATAGAAAGAGGTCATGAGCCAAAAAGAGGAGTTTCATGAAAGTAAAATATAAATGTAGTCATAATGAAGTGGCTACAAATGGACTAACTCAGACTCCAGTTGACAAGATACACTGCTCAGATAGTTGTCAATCCTCTGATAGGCTGTGCCCCTAAGACAAGAGCCTCCAGATTTGTAGCAGCTCCTATCTTTCTCAAGGATGATGACATTCCTGCTTTACCTTGTTGTACTGTTTGGTTTTCAGTAAAATCTCCTGTATCCATCTCTAATAAAATGTAATTCATGCATGTGGGCTTTGTGATAATCTATATTTGAGGCTGAATAAAACGTTGGTCATTACTTTGAAAGAAAACATAGGACTGTTCATTTGCAGAAGAACACTGCTTTACAGCATATTGAACAGAGTGATGGCTTCTCTGGGTGTCTGGTTCCTGAGTTCTGAATGTTAGAAGACATTAGGAGGGGAACTTTGCCTGTGTGATTAAATGAAGGACTTTGAGATGTAGATATTGTACTGTTTTTGGTTTTTTTGTCATTTGTTTGTTGTTTGTTTGTTTGTTGCTTGTTTGGTTGTTGGTTGGTTGGCTGTTGCTTGTTTAGTTGATTGGTTGTTGGTTGTTGGTTATTGGTTAGTTCTTTGGTTGGTTGTTGGTTCATTGTTTGGTTGTTGCTAGTTTGGTTGGCTGGCTGTTGACTATTGGTTGGTTGGTTAGTTGTTCATTGTTTAGTTGGTTAGTTGGTTGGTTGTTGATTGGTTAGTTAGTTGTTGGTTGGGTAGTTGTTGTTTGGTTGTTGTTTTTCTGGTTGTTGATTGGTTCGTTGTTTTGTTGGTTAGTTGGTTGTAGGTTGGTTGCTTATAGGTTGGTTGGTTTTTGCTTGGTTTTTTATTTGTTTGTTTGTTTGATTGGTTGTTGTTTGGTTGTTTGGTTGGTGGTTGGTTGCTTGGTTGGTCAGTTGGTTATTGTTTGGTTTTGGCTTTGTTTTCTTTGTTTTTTGTTAGGTAATTTTTAATCTAATCACAGTTCTTAAAATCAGAGAACCTTCTCAGGCTAATGTCAGAATTAGAGGAAGATTTTGAACAGCAGATAGCAGAAGGATTATAACAATGTGACTTACACAGTCAGTCTGGTACTCTGGGTTTAAAGAAGGAAGAAGAGACTGTGACCTAAGAAATATCGAGAGACCTTAGAAGCTGCAAATGTCAAAGAAACAGATTCTACCTCAGGGCTTTGGGAAGTTGTATGTAGCCATACCAACATCCTAAGTTTTAGCCTGGTGAAGCCTCTCAGACTTCTGATCTATAAAAATATATGATAATAAACATGTGCTATATTAAACCACCAAGATTGTATAAATCTGTTATACAAGCCATGGAAAAGAAATATAATCAATATTAGATGTTTTCTCTGCTAATGTTTATATTCTTTTTCTTTAGATACACTTTCACTTATTTCCAATGCTAAATAATAGCATACGCTTTTACAATGTCATCTCATATTTCACATGTTAACATCAAAAACTCATGTAAATTATGTTGACTCAGCCACAATATAAACAGCTACCACCAGTTCATGGTTATGCTAGCAGCGACGAGTGCAGTGAGATTGTTACGTCACTGCCAATGGCTTGAGGGTTATAAGCTGCACTCCAGTTTTAGAAATCTTAAGATGTCAACAAACACAGTCTATGGGAAATGGAAGATGGGCATTAGGCAGGTCAGCTGGAGGCACTTCCTTCCTCTCCCTGTGCTCAATGGCTTTATGTGAGGTCCCCTGGCTAAACCAGTAGGCCTCTTTCGTAGACAGGGAAACAATATTCTCCCGTAGCTTCATCATTAAGGTCTTGCCACCTCCTTTGTCTTTGTCCTCCTCCATCATCTCTGTCCAGTAGGTCCGAGATCTCTTCCAGACGTGTTTTGTTTCCTGGGCCAAACGTATGTTTTTAAAGTTCAGTTATTTTAACACCCTCCATATTCCAGTCCTAGCTGTTGCTTCTCTTCTTCCCTTGGCCTTGTCAATGGCATGGGGTTGACTTTATAGAGTCTTATCTGCATCCTTATTACTGAGCCACCACTTCCCAAGCATTCACAGAAATCTCTCCTTCCACTAAGTGGGTCCTAGGGATTGAATTCGGAGATAACCCTTGATGGTGGATGCCTTTACCACTGAGCTATTTCTCTGACCCATTTCCCTCAACTTTTAATTGTTAGCAGCTTTTACTAAAATACTCAAACATTTTAGCCTGGTCTGTAAGCATCACATTGATGCTGTTGACTGCTAAACTATGCCATCAATTCACAGCGGCTTACCTGGTTGATCTTTCTTCCTCTATGCATACCTAAGTTCTAATATTCCATTAGAAGTGAGTGTAAGATTTGGTGTCTCCGTGAAACCTATTTCAACCAATTCAGTCCTCTGTGGGTACCTGTAACCCACTAGGCCTCATGTTAAGATCTCTCCAAATTTTCTGATGTGCGTAGCTTTATGCCCTAAACTACAACAGACATCCAATCTTAGAGGATGTGAGACTCTTCCATAGCTCATATAATTCTACAATGATGTCATATTGACCCTTGTGCTGCTTACCTCTGAAAGGTCAGCTCAAGTTTTCATAAGAACTGTACCATACTGCATCTACTGTTCAAATGTCTAGTCTGAATGATTGCATTAGCTCTGGGCTTTACCTCATTTCAAACTCTTTGAGATAAGATTTTTCATCCTAGTTTTTGAGCATTGGCGTTCTATGTTGCTGTGAGGCCTGAAAAAGTCACTCAGTAACTAGGAACTTCTTCTTCCTCATTTGTAAAACATAGAAAACTGTAGGAGACAGGGATGACCAAAGTGCCTGGCAAGAAGTCAGTTCTCATTCAATGTTTATTATTTACATACTATTCATTTATAAGCTTTGATCCCATCTAGTTCCCACCACTCTGTCCACATGTACATAAAGGCTGCTTGTTACATTAATTATTCTAACCCTAAACTGGTGTAAGTCTAATCTTTGGACTTGTTTGTTGCTCACCACAATGACCACAGCTAATGATACGCTATCCAGTTGACAGACACGCCCACAGGCTGGTGCTTTGTTACTGAGATATTGAAGGAAAACACTGTCATGGCTGCACTCTGCCCTTTCTTTGCCACCCAATAACACCTGCCTCCCTAACAAGGACTCTTCAAGGTGTGGATGAGATAAACCGTGAATACACTATGTTCATTGCCAAGTATTTTGGCATATGTGCTGACCACTCAAAAGTTGTGACAATGCTACTTTAATTCATTGCTTTCTCAAATGCAATGAACAAGAGTCTTCAGACTGTCCTTCAATCGTTTACTGTTTCAGTGGGCAAATTGGGATTGACATTTTCTTTAGTCAAAGGGAGTATGCTCAGGTACAGTAACCTTCCCTCACAGAAGTTCAGTTTGCCTTCTCTTCTCACTGTTCACACTAGGCCACCCTGTTTATGAGCTGCACATCTTATGTGCCTGCCTGTGAAACAGGATGGAGTGGGAAAGGAGCTGAGGAGGTCACATGACAGGGGATTCATATATATGTATGATCAACCCTGTGTAGCAAGTAGACCACAGGGGTTATATCTCTAGTGTAGTGAATCTTCTAGAGATGAAAGCCTCAGCCCCAGAAAGTAATGACAATTTGTGAAAAATCCGGAGGCAGAAGAAAACCACCAAAGGATATTCTTTTTTAAAAAAAAGTATACCTCTGACCACATAGCATTATGACTCATGGTAAAATGGCCCTTGGTGATTCTCACTGCTACTTATTCTTCTTTAAGCGTGATAATTATCTTTACTGCTTAAATTAAGCTCTTCTTATTTCCAAAAACAATCTTTTAAAACGCTCAAGGCTTTGTTGGATTTTTTTTATTTCATTGTTTAATGTAAATAAGATTAAATATCCTGAGCCTTTCAAGTCTAACATGAGACCTGGTTACGCTTTTGTAATGTGGGATGTCTTCTTAAGTTTCCATTCTAGGTCAGTTTTGGAAGAACAGAAACTTTTTTTTTTTAAGTTCACATTAGCTATAAGGTACCCTATTTCAAGATGTAGTGTAGCAATGCAATTTCAAAGCACTTCAGATACAGAGCACTTGGAGGAAAGCAGAGAAGGGGGGCATGCCCCTTGGAGAGATTTTCAATGCCTTTTCTTAAACAAGTACTAACCAATTTCAAAACCACTATCAATTTCATACTAAATGAGTTTTGACATGTGCGTGATTATGGTTGTATTTTCAGGGGAAATGGCCTGGCCTGGGGCAGACAATCTCTTGAAACACTAACCACTTCAGCTATTCTCACTGTATTAGATCTTTAATGAGTTAATTCATGGGCTGGGGGGTTGCAGTGCAACGAACTCTCAACTAAATAATTGGCTCTATGTTTTAAAAGCTAGAAAGTCTCTCACTGGGGCAAGAAGCTCACACATTCTAAGAGTAGCAAAAGCTACGCTCCACATCCCGGCAGCCCAGAGCATGACCCTTAATATCTTTGTAAATTCAGCATGATACCTGGTAGGTAGCTCATTACTCTTTCTGAATTACAATGAAGAAATATAATAATCAACCAAATTGGGGGAAATGTATGTCCATGCATATTCTTCTTAACACTTCCATCTTACTTAGTAGACAGAAATCCTTAATTTGCCAAGAACTTCATTATTTAATTAGTCAGCATTTCGAAAGCTAGCAGCAGATATTTCATTATTTAATTAATTAGCATGTGCTTACTCATTCGGGTTGCGAGTTAGTGTGCGTACTTAGTGTTTCCTCATAAAACAGGTCTGTATTTTCTGACTTTATAAACCTCTAATGTATGTTTTATACCTGTCAACCTAGGCAGGGATGTGTGTGTGTGTATGTGTGTGTGTGTGTGTGTGTGTGTGTGTGTGTGTGTGTGTGTGTGTTAGAGTGTGTGTGTGATCAGAACTTCATGTGCTGTTACAAAGAGATTAAAATGCTAATAGAGTGTGTTAATGTTGGAACACTTGAAAATGACAAGATAACAATTCCAGAAAACATCAATTATTGTCTTGTGCGACTACATTTTGTTTTGTTTTGTTTTGCACTGATGTGCAAACTCAGAACCTTCCATATGCTAGTCTAAGGTCCTGTATTTGCTAGGTAAGTAACATACTTGAAAGAAAGTGTTAAGACATTTAAAAGATCATTTTATTTTGATTATATTTAAATTTGACCCTAATTATTCATGAGCCCTTTATTCTTTAATCTCTATTACAAAATGCTTAGTGAGACGGCAAGAGGTGGAATAATAAAAATAGCAGTTTTCAATGGAATGCTTTCAAATTCCTCCCATCACTAACTCAGCTGTGAATGGTGAGCAAGGTGATATCACTGATTCATTTTCAGGTTGATGTAAGTTAAACAGAACACCAGGTGATAGAAAGTCCTAATAGTTTAGTATGTACACAGGAACACTCCTTAGAGGTGTAGGCCTGGCTGCAGGGAACCTCATGTGAACTGAGCGTGCAGAAACAGAGCAGCTGCCCTATCTGTCACCACTACCCGTGTAAGTAATTAGCCATGTCTGTTTGTATGTTCTTTGATGAGCGTATGTGGCACAAAAGCAGTACTAGATATACTGCAGAGATGGCTCAGGGGTTAAGCATGCTCATTGCCCTCACAGAGGGCCCATGCCCAGTTCCCAACACCCACAGCAGGCAGCTCACAACCTTCTGCAACTCTAGTCCCAAGGGATCTGATGTCACCTGTCCTCTGAGGACACCTGTGGTGAGCATAACACAGGCAGGCACAAACATATACATGTAATAAATAAATGTTTTTTAACGTGCCAAGTGCTGCTTTAAACACATTACAGTTCTCCTAAATCTCCCTAATAAGTTTTGACTTAAGCATTGTTCTGGCCCCAATGTAAAGATAAAGAGGCAGGAGCCCAGAGAAATTAAAGCCAATGTCCCAACAGTTAATACATGTAGGAGCTAGGGTCTGGACCTAGAATTTTGGATTTTTAAATTTCTAAATTGCAATAATAAACGTAGCACACCACATCCAGCAAACTAAAGGTTTGATGCATAGGTTCATGGCAGTCCTGAATGTTTTTCTTTTGGTAAGCCACACCAGTAAGTCACTGCCTTCAAAATAAACTGAAGCCTTTCATTTGTGTTTGCTGGGAATGGTCAGCGCTTTAGTGAACTAAACAAACCAGAACTATCATTACACCTCACTCAACAGCTTAGAAGCTAGCCGCTTGACAAGGTCAGCAAGCTCCCTGAAGCTCTGTTTCTTCATCAATGAAATGGGGTATTTAATAGCCTGAGAAAAGAAGTTATGAGCGCTATAGATAACAAAGCCCCACAGAAGGCAATACATAGTCATCACGTGGTTAATAGTAACACTGGTAATTATGATTATGATTCTCATTAGCTCCAAAGCACACCTGTAGCTGAGGGAACAAACGGGGCTGGAGCCCCAGTCTTCAGATCTCTAAGCCAGCCCGTCCAGACGTTCACTGTTGTTCTCTGGCATAATTGGAGCAAATTAAGTAACTCCATTCCTTCCCATAGCCACAGCACACTCCAGTGTGCACCATTTTTACAGTTCTGTTTGGAAGATGGTTGTGAAACTCATGTTTTACAATGTTGCAGGAGAACAAAGCAATTTGGTCTTTCTGATTAAGGACGCCCTTGACAGGGCATCAGGATTATATTCACCCTGGAAAGCAGATGTTCCTATATCAAAACCACAAAATGTTATCAGGGCAGTTCCCTCTGAAGACACTTACTGGCAAAACCTTCTGACATGTACTATCAAAATTTCAACATTTCTCTCACTTGGGGAAGTTTATGCTACAAAAATGGAGAAAATACAAAGTGTAAAAAAGAATGAAAAAAAAGTGTTCAGGAATGGAGTCTTATCATGTATCCCTAGCTGGCGGGGACCCCACTATGGAGACTCTACATTGTAGATGAAGATGGATCCAGACTCATATAGATCTGTCTACCTCTGCCTCCGAAGTACTGGGATGAAAGAGGTCAGCAGAAATTCTTAGACCTGTGACCCTAAAAGGCTATGCAGAATGCTCTTTTATAGATAAACATGAATTTACTTCAGTAAACACATGGCTGTTTGTGACTTTTTCACTATTATTAACAATATTGCTATAAAGATTCAAGTGTAAAAATATAATTAAGAGTCTTGGTATAAGAACTTCAAGTCTCTGAAGAAAGAAATCGAAGAAGACCTCAGAAGATGGAAAGATTTCCCACGCTCATGGATTGGTAGGATTAATATAGTAAAAATGGCCATCCTGACAAAAGCAATCTACAGGTCCAATGAAATATCCATCAAAATTCCAACTCAATTCTTCATAGACTTAGAAAGAACAATTCTCAAATTCATTTGGAACAACAAAAAACCCAGGATAGCAAAAGCTATTCTCAACAACAAAAGAACTTCTGGGGGAATCAGCATCCCTGACCTCAAGCTGTACTACAGAGCAGTAGTGATAAAAACTGCATGGTATTGGTACATCGACAGGCAGGTAGAACAATGGAATAGAAATGAAGACCCAGAAATGAACCCACACACCTACGGTCACTTGATTTTCAACAAAGGAGCTAAAACCACCCTGCGGAAAAAAGACAGCATTTTCAACAAATGGTGCTGGTTCAACTGGCAATCTACATGTAGAAGAATGAAAATTGATCCATTCTTATTTCCCTGTACAAAGCTCAAGTCCAAGTGGATCAAGGACCTCCACACAAAATCAGATACACTGAATCTAATAGAAGAGAAAGTGGGGAAAAGCCTTGAACACATGGGTACAGGGGAAATGTTCCTGAACAGAACACCAATGGCTTATGCTCTAAGATCAAGAATCAACAAATGGGACCTCATGAAATTGCAAAGGTTCTGTAAGGCAAAGGACACTGTCAATAGGACAAAACGGCAACCAACAGATTGGGAAAGGAGCTTTAC
>CM052717.1:39363695-39373805 GCA_028551405.1 Uromys caudimaculatus | reverse complement strand
CCAGATGTCCCTCAACAGAGGAATAGATACAGAAAATGTGGTACATTTACACAATGGAGTACTATTCAGCTATTAAAAACAATGACTTCATGAAATTTGTGGACAAATGGATGGAACTTGAAAATATCATCCTGAGTGAGGTAACTCAGTCACAAAAGAATGAACATGGTATGTACTCACTGATAAGTGGATATTAGCCCAAAAGTTCGGAATAGCCGAATTTCACTTTACAGTAACCGCTGGACTGTGAGTGAGGACCCAGATGGAAGAGTTGGAGAAGGGACTGAAGGAGCTGAGGGAGTTTGCAGCCCTATGAAGGGAGCAACAGTGTCAACTGGCCTGACTCCCGGTGCTCCTGGAGGCTGGACCACCAACTAAAGAATACACATGGAGAGACCCATGGCTCAGACCACATATGTGGCAGAGGAGGGCCTTGTTGGCCATGAGGGGGAGAAGAGGCCCTTGGGCCTGAGGGTGTTAGAGGCCCCAGTAAAGGGGAATGTCAAGGTGGGAATATGGGAGTGGGTGGACGGGGGTGGGTGGGAGGTGGAATACCCTTATAGAGCGGGAGGAGGAGGAGGGGATAGGGGGTTTCCAAAGTGGAGACCTGGAAAGGGGAAACATTGGAAATGTAAATAAAGTATCAAAAAAATAAAATTAAAAAAAAGTCTCTGTCATGATCAAGTAGGCTTCATCCCAGGGATGCAGGGATGGTTCAATACCCGGAAATCCATCAATGTAATCCACTACACAAACAAACAAACAAAAATCTCTGACCAATTGTTGCTTTTTGTAATTGGTTTTAAATCCATATAGTAAGAAGAGATAGTCAACAAAGGGTCTTACAACATAGAACAGCTTTTAAAGACAAAACTCTGAATTTCCTTGCTTAATATCAATAAGCAAGAAGTTTTACAGTCCAAAGACAAGTCGTTTGTTTCAGAGTGTGGAAGGGTTGTTCTGTGATCTACCTTATTCTTCAATATTTTCCTCATAAATCTTTATAAGTAGAGATTCCTCCATGACCTGTACCACTGCAAAGTGGCGTTGGTCAGTTAGGAAAGCTACAATATTTTAAAACAAACAAGTGTCGCACTAAGGAAGGATCAATGTGTTGTTCTCTATAACAAGTTATGACTAATGTAGCTATGACTCTCTTTTACCCTCGTCTTTTGGCATGTCTGCTTGTGAACTTCTTCACTCTTATTCTAGAAGTTTACCCCTTTTCTGGACTGTGTGCATACCCAGTGATTGTTGTAAATACAGTCATGTTTCAACAGCCTCCCTCCTCCCCCAAGTGCTGGGGATGAAGCCCAGGGCTGTGAGCATGCCGGGCAAGCACTCTAGCACTGAGCTATGCCCACAGCCTTTGGTTTTCTCTAAGACAAGGTCTCAGCATGTAGCCCTGCCTGCTCTTGAATTCACGTATAGCCCAAGCTGTTCCAACCGATGGGCCTTATGCCTCTGGGTTACGGTGATTACAGATGTACACCACCACATCCGATTCGTCTTTTGTTTTTGGTTTTTAATTTTTGATGCTTTAACCTCATCCCAAATACCCTCAAGGCTTTAATTTTCATGTTACTCTGTTACTTTTAACACCAAATGTAGAAATTGTTATTGTATCTAAAGATTATAAAAAGTATTAAGTTGTTTTCTGACACAACAGCTTTAGCTTTAGCGTCAAAGGGCGCGATGTTTGTTTGGAGGTATTGCTTGAAGTAGGTCTTTACACGTAGGGAGAAGTGTGCACACTGCCATCAGAGGATACACGGCTGTGTGCTTTGGTTCTCCCTCTGATGACCAGACATTTGTCACAGCACTGGATTCCTCTTCTTGCCCCTTTGATTGCTGCCTGCAGTGCTCCAGCCTTCTTTCTGCTTGTGACAGTTGATAGACGTTTGTGTTAGCATTCTGCTCATTTCTGCATCAGCTACATGCAACTTTAATTATGACAGGTTTGGGTTTCTCTGGAAACATTCCCTGGAAAAACTTTCCTTTGGTTTGTATTTTCTAAAACTTCGTAGCAAAAAAAAAAAAAAAAAAAAAAAAAAAAAAAAAAAAAAAAAAAAAAATTCGATTTTCTTCTAAGTAAATTTAAAATATTATTTGACCAACTTTTAGAGCTAAGGATCCACAATTTGCACCGGTGTGACATAGACACGGCCGTCCCACAGGTTGCTTACAGATCCCTCGTTAAAGAATGTTGATGTTTCCCATAATATTTTTAAATATTTATGAGACTTGCCACACAAATTAAGCTGCACTTAAAATAACGCAGTTTGTGAACCACAGACAGTTTTTAAACTCAGAGCCATGTAAACTACATCCAAATAACATTCAAGGTTCCGATAACATCCTATTCCTGACAGAAGGCTCTGTTCTCTCTAGACCTTGCCTTACTGTCTTTCACTGAGAGGTGGAATCAGGCTATCTCTTGGCATATAGAGCCTTTTATTACACAGGGCTCTGGGTGTTCGGTGCTCCGGGGCAGAGACTGCACATCCTCCCCGCCCAGAGTCCTCAGGAGACATTATTTGGTCAGTACACACCCTCCAGTCTGGTGATTCCATGATTTCACTTTGTTTGCCCCAGTATATTTCCTGCTTAGTCATTCTATGTGTTCTAGGGAGCAACACATTGATCCTTCCTTATTGAGACACTTGTTTTAAAATATTGTAGCTTTCCTAACTGACCAGTGCTACTTTGCAGTGGTACAGATCATGGAGGAATCTCTACTTATAAAGATTTCTGAGGAAAATGCTGAAGAATAAGGCGGATCACAGAACAACCCTTCCACACACTGAAACAAATGATTTGTCTTTGAACTGTAAAATTTCAAAGGCCGGTTTTGACAATGGCAAGACAAAAGCATCTTGCTGTTTCCCAGACAATCAGTAAGGACATACAAACCGAATGACCTAGAAGTCTGTAGGGTCAGCTAAGTCAGGGTGTGTATTGATGACTGAGGGAACAGTCAAGGGAAACCCAAGAGCAGAAACAGCAGAAATTAACACAGACCTTAATGAGATAGAAGGCTGCCCCCCGTCATTTTCCTATCTCAGGCCCAAGGCAGTGTCGGGCTGCCTAGAGCATAAGATAAAACACATATACAGGATATAACCTTGCGTGGTGAAGTGCACCATAGGTTGGACCGTTTGTATCCCCATGAGACACTGAGGGATGTTTCCCTTACAAAGACTGCACTGCTCCCATTAAACATATTCTCCCTCTCCCCTTTCATCTGTCAATCTGTTGCAGGGGAGGGAAAGGTGGCTTGAAAGAGTAAAACTACCATGGAGCGGTAGTTAGAAAAGCAATACGCCTTTACTGGGTCCTCTAACACCCTCAGGCCCAAGGGCCTCTCCTCTCTCCCTGATGGCCATCGAGGCCATCCTCTGCCACATATGTGGTCTGAACCATGGGTCCATAGATGTGTCAAGGTGGGAATATGGGGATGGGTGGGCGGGTGGGTGGGAGGTGGAATTCCCTCATAGAGGCGGGGATGGGGAGGGGATAGGGGGTTTCCAAAGAGGAGACCCAGAGAAGGGGAAACATTGGAAATGTAAATAAAGTATCAAAAATAAAATATAAAAATTAAAAAAAAAAAGAAATCAGGAGCAGTCCAGAATGAAAAATGTACAACTCATAGAGGCAGATAGTTATTCAGATGGAATGAAGTTAATGACTTTAAAAAACATCATTTATGAACAAGTAGTGTGACATGTTATGCTAAATATTTCCTATGTTCTATTTTACTCTTGCAATAATAACAATTTAAGATGAAGAAAATAAAATACGAGGGAGACTCTGTAAAAAAAAAAAAAAAAAAAAAAAAAGCCATACGCTCTAGGGGTCAGGGAAGTGGAACAAAGCCTAGGAGGATACACCTGCCCTGCACTGCAGAAGCAGTCCGTGTCCTAAGTCAAACAGAAGCAAAAAGGGAAGGAATCAGCTCAACCCCATAGCAGCTTTTACATAAACAATTCTGTGTCACACAGACGTCTTACAGAGCTCCATCCACACAGCCTTTCACTATCCCAAACTCCATTAAATGTTCCCCAGCCCCCTCTCCTTAATACCTCAGCACTGACGCACCCCCCTGTCTCTATGAATTTGACTATTCCAGATCCCTCATGTAAACAGAATCTATGCTGCTTATCGTACTGTGTTCAGCTTCCTTCACTTAGCATGACGCTTTCAGGATTTATTTACATAACTATCCATTACCCTCCCCCTTGTGGTGTGTGTGTGTGTGTGTGTGTGTGTGTGTGTGTGTGTGTGTGTGTGTGTGTGTGCGCGCCCATTTATCTCTTCATGGACATTGGAGTTTTTCGGTCTTTTAGGCAGTGACTAACGCAGTCAGAAACACTGTACTGAGGTAACGGAGTTACAGAGAGTGCATCTCTAGCATGAAGTTGTCGTGTCCTGTGGAAGGTTTGCTTAGTTGTTTTAGGAACTGTCATGCTGTTTTCCAAGTGTCCATGCTAACTGGTATTTCCATCAGAGCTGTACAGACATCCAGTTTCTCCCTTCCCTGTTCACGCTTTTGCCCATTTCTTTCCTTGGCTATAAATTCTAACGGTCACGACGCTCATCTCCTGGTTTTGCTTTGTGTTTTCCTGGTGGCTAGAGCTACTGAGCATCTTCTCATGGCTGCGTCTGGTCACTTGTGTATCTCCATTCAGTGAAGTGTCTGTTCATGTCCTCTATACACATTTTTGTTCTAGCAGCAAAGACATTAGAAATACATA
This sequence comes from Uromys caudimaculatus, assembly GCA_028551405.1. NCBI lineage: Eukaryota > Metazoa > Chordata > Mammalia > Rodentia > Muridae > Uromys > Uromys caudimaculatus. The sequence continues at coordinate 39,369,051 of CM052717.1, read as the reverse complement.
AAATGATATGAAATTATCTGTATTTATTAATCACCGTGTGATCTGGTCCCTGTACACATTATGTAATTTTAAAATTACACAGTTTCAGTTTATGTATTTCCTCAAACTTTAGTATTTCCTTGAGTAAAACCATGTAAAATCTCTTCTAGATTTTTGCAATTTATGCTATATTATCATTGTTTATGGTCACCTGACTGCACAATAAAACACACAACATTTTTAGTACTAATGAACTATAATTTATTGCACACTATCCGGTCCCCCCCCCATCCCTCCACACCATGCCCAGCCTCTGCAAGCCACTGATTTTTGTTTCTGCTGGATCAATTATTTTGGGTCGAATGCACATATATTTATGTTTGTATTTGTATTTATATTTGTATTTCTGTGTGTGGCTTATTTCATTTAAAATAGTCTCCTTCAGTTCTACGTATAATTTTGAAAATTGCAATATTTCAATCTTTTCACTGGCAGAAATGAAGCTTGCTGTGCTTTTGTACCGCACTGTCTTCATTCATCAGCCAGTGAACACTCAGGCATGTGCTTTCTTGGACAGTGTGAGGATGCCACAATCAGGGAGTGTACATGTGTGTGTACCCTAGAGGAGAACTGTCAGGCATGCACATGTGTGTGTGTGTGCCCTGGAGGAGAGCTGTCAGGTGTGTGTGTGTGTGTGTGTGTGTGTGTGTGTGTGTGTGTGTGTGTGTGTGTGTGTGTGCTCTACAGGAGAACTGCTGGGCCGTTCCACACTGCTTTCTCTACAGCTGTATTAACATAACCCTACCAACAGTGTGCAAGGGTTCCCTCTTTCCCACAGCCTCACTGCCAGCAATCTGTATCCTCTTTCTTATTGGGAACAGCCGTTCTAGCTGGAGTGATATAACCTCTCACTGTGATTTTTATTTGCATTTTCCTGATGATTGGCAACACTGAGCATTGTAAATACTCATCGGCAATTTCTATGTTTTCTTCTGAGCACTGGTCGTCTAGATCTAGTACTTATTTTCAATTGAGTTGTTGTTGTTGTTTAGCTAATGAGTTGAATTCCTTATATATTTTGAAAAATAACCCTTTCCAGTTATAGCATGCATGAGCCTTTCAATACTGTGACAAAATGCTTGACATTAATTATGAAGAGGAAAGGTTTTTTGGCTCGTGGTTTTGGAAGTTTCTGTCCATGGTTACTTGGTCCTGCTGCTTTGGCACTGTGACAGGCAATGATAGGGTAGTAGCTGCTCACCTCTTGGTGGCCAGGGACTTGGAATCCCCCCACTAGGCCCATCTCTTAATGATCCTGCCCCTCCCAGCAGGGCTGAGGGCAGCAGCCAAGGTATTTTATCAGGTGGGCTTTCCTAAACATTCCAGATTCAAACTGCAGCACATAGTTCAACATAGTTTCTCTCACTCTGTAGGTTGTCTCTTCTGATGGTTTCCTTTACGTTTGGCCTAATTCCATCTGCTTGCTTTGAGTTTTGTTTCTTCTGCTCTTAGAATCTGATCCAAAAACTTCCTTGCCCATGTCCAGCACCGTGGATATCCTGAAGCATTTCACTTAGGTTTTCTTCTAAGAGTTTCATAGTTTCACATCTAAGTCTTTAATGTGTTTTCAGTTTACTTCATATATGGAGAGACAGGGTCCAGCCTCATTCTTCTGCATGTTCAGATCCCATTTTCCTAGGACTGTTTATGAGGTACATATTCTGTCTCCCGACTGTTCTTTGCTTTTGCCAAAGAGCAGTTGGTTATAGATACATGGGTTTCCTTTTTAGCTATCTATTTCCCTCCCTCTCTCTCTCTCTCTCTCTCTCTCTCTCTCTCTCTCTCTCTCTCTCCCTCCCTCCCTCCCCCCCCCTGTGTGTATGTGTGTGTGTGTGTGTGTGTGTGTGCGTGTGCGTGTGCGTGCACGCGCGTATGTGTTATTTTGGCTGAGGGGAAGTTGTTTATCTTACTTCATTTTTAGATAAGGTCTCATGTATTCCAGTCTGGATCTCAAACTCACTTTGTACTTGAGGCTGGCCTTGAACTCCTGTTTGTTGGGATTGCAGGTCTACCCCACCACGCCTTGCTTTTGCATGTTCGCTTTAATGCTTATATCATGCTGTTTTGATTGCTATATCTCCGTGGTACATTTTGGATTCTGGTAACACTGCTTCCCACTTCTCACGTTCATTAAAGATTGCTTTCCTTTGCTTACTTTTTAACCGAGTTCTCATTGTTGCTCCGGTTTTAGTTCTTTATATAGTCTAGATGCGAATTCCTCCTGGTGCCAACCTGCAAGCCTTCTCTCCATTCTGTGGGTTGACTTTTGACGATGCTGAATATGTTCTTTGATGCACAGAAGTTTGTGCTCTGATGAAATTCAATTTAGCTACTTGTTCTTTTGTAGGCCGTGCTTTGGCACTAAATCTCAAATCATTTCTAAGTCTACTCTCACCCCGGCTTAGCTAGGGTAAGTGCAATGGGTTCTTCAGTGTCCCCATGGCTGTACCTTGGTGACACAGTGACCCTGGTTGCTGTGGGGCTGGTCTTCCCACTCCCCATACCGTCACTTCCCGAAGGTTGCTAGACTGGCACATGAGAGGCTTTTTCTTAAACAACTTGAGGCACCTGTCCTTTGAAGTGGTGTCAGCTGCAGATGTGACACCATCATCACGTGACATCTGTTTTTGGTTAGTGGAAAATGCTGTAATACTTTACTTATTTGCCTCCCTGCCAGGAAATCCACAAACTTCACAGTTTCTCACAGGGGAACATTTGGCTTCTCTCCAATTACTGTTTTCTTTCTAATATTTAAACATATTACATCTTCACAACTTTAAATGGAGATAAAAATAATAATGGCATATTGGAAAACAGCATCTTACATAGTCAAAATTCTTGTCAGCATTCCAACAAGCCACCATCTGATAGTAATACACAAAATAGAATGTTACGTGTCAAATAAAATGGCCAACATGGCTTCTTTAGTAGTACTTCGGCTTAACTATTCTAGTTACAATTAAATTTGTTTTCTAAATTAAACAAACTGTACACTGAGAATACCACATTCATCTAGAAATGTTTTTCCAAATAATGAATATCGTGAACTATTACTAAATTACCTGATCCTTCTTCTAGTCTGGCTGCCCCGATTTGAAATAGGAAGCAAATGTTCTGAATATATTCTGGAAAGACCTTGGAGAATTCTTTCGTGGCCCTGTTTTATTAAGACTCACACCTCTCATTCTAAGTTCAGAATAGTCTGTTCCTTTGCCTACACTTAAATGAAGGAAGATGGGAGAGAGAGAGAGAGAGAGAGAGAGAGAGAGAGAGAGAGAGAGAGAGAATGAGAATCAGTGGTCGAGAGCGCCTTTGTGGCATCTAGCCTGGTGCACAGGGTGAGCTTGGTTCATCCTCTAAGGGTCCCTATGTTGCAGACTTAGTTCTCAGTGCAGTGATATTATGTAGTAAAACTTTAAGAAACGAGCTCTGGGGGCTAGAGAGATGTTTCACTGGTCTTCTAGGGCACCCGTGCTCAATTGCATCCACCCAAGTCCACCAGTTCACAACCACCTGTAACTCTAGCTCTGAGGCATCTAACATCCTCTTCTGGCCCCTGTAGGCACCTGCACACATTTCATTCACGTGTTCGTGCATATACATACACACATACACACACACAAGCATGCATGCATGCACATGCACACAGGCACACACTTGAGTGTGCATGCAGGCACACGCGTGTGCATGCGCGCGCACACACACACACACACACACACACACACATTTTAAAAGAAAAAGAATTCTGGTAGGAAGTCCTTCTGTCATTGAGGACCTGCATCACCCCGACACAGTGCCTCTAGGCTTCTTCTCACACAGGCCCCATCATGTTGATTGAGGTCCACTCATGAAGTAATGCAGCCACAGATCCATTCGCCATCTCTCTCATTGTGTTATTTGTACTTTTAACTTTCTAAGTAATGAGCTAAATCAGTCTCTTTATAAGTTATAAGCCTTGCGTACTTTGTTATAATAACAGAAACATGGTTAACATGGCTAGGTAAGCTGGCCCTCTGCAGTCTCTGGAAAGCATCATGTTTGGAGATGCAGATACTGTTTGAGTTGGCTAATGTACCTTTAAATGGTTCCAATCCCAAGGACAGGAATATTGTCAGCTGCTTGAGCAAATACTTTGTTTCGAGCACTGTTGTAAGTCCTAAGAAGACAGGTCATATGTAGATCCAAACCAAACTCCTGAAATGTCTATTCTTAAGTGCAGCCAGATAACATGATTTGACCTGTGATTGATATCTCCAACCAAAACTGGTGGTTGCCATTCCTGGTGTTTGTGTTCTCTACCTACTAACAGCAACGTGTAACAGATGTCTGGGGCCAAAGGCTTATTCTTCTCTTTTTTTAATGCTATCTAAAATCTAACTTAAAAGCAAAATACCAAAATAGTACAATAGTCAAGTAAACACATGGTCAACCATCCATTCACCCATACATCAAGAAAGCCCTCTGGGGGGTGGGTAATTCTGGACGGCTGCCCCCCCCACTACCATCTGCTGTTTGACTGTGACATCTGGGGAATCAGTGCCTATGAAGACGCATGGTGTCCTGGTGATGTGTGGTAAGGTGTACATGTCCCTCTCTTTAGAGTAACTGAAGAAGTCCCGCGTGTTGGGAATCAAGCCCTGCTTGATTTGGAGCAGTATTCCGAGCCTGGAATCCAACCGTCATCAGGCTAACTTCTGAAATGGCAATGTTTTCTTTGTGTTTGCTGCCTCACAGTTTTTTCTTATCTCTGAGAAAGATTTATTTAATCAAGAGGATATTCTTTGTATCTTAATCCTATATTCTGAATCAGGCAGTACTCTATCTGGTTTGGATAATTTCAGCAAACTATCTGTTTTGTCTAGGACAGAGTTGAGCATGTCTGGTCATCAAACTGAGATCCTAATTGAAGACCAAACTGAAGGGCACTCTTTGTGTGAGACATCGAAAGCATCCTTAGAAACTATGGTTAGAACCCATATTGATGATGATAAGTGTCTTCATCCCATAGCTACTACCTCTGGGGAGGCACATTATAATAACAAAGTAGCTCTGGCTTCGGTGTTAGCTATTTTCCCATTGCTGTGACAAAATGCCCAGAGGAATCAAGCAAAAGGCAGAAAGGTTGATTCTTGACTCATGGTTCTACAGGTTTCAATTTGAAGCTTCTGGCTCATTGCTTTGGGGCAGAGATGAGGTGGGACGTTGCAGCAATGAGAACTTATGGCAGAGAGGGGTAGAGGAGAGAGAGAGGGAGAGGAAGAGAGGAGAGAGGGGGAGGGGAGAGGGAGGGAAGAGGGGGAGAGAAGAGAAGAGGGGG
>CM052717.1:39347132-39363595 GCA_028551405.1 Uromys caudimaculatus | reverse complement strand
GGATACTAAAAGACCAGATGGCCCAGAGTAAAGCTACTTGCTAAGTGAACCTGATGACTTAAGTTTGACCCAGGAAGCACAGGACGCACACATTAGGAGAGAACCATCTCCCACAAGTTATCCTCTGACCTCAACATGCACCCATCCAAAATAAAATAAATAAAATGTAATTTTAAAGCTAAAAGAAAATTCAAGAGCTTTAACTTCCCAACCTGCCGGGTTTATAGATTAATCCACCATTAGCAAATGTCGACGGGAACCATAGTATTAGCCTATGCTGAAATCATGTGAGCTCTGGAAAAAAAAGAGCCGGTTCCCTATGTCTTATATAGACTGTGACTCTAGTCTCAGAACCAGAAGCATTTAGCCAAACGAATGCTTTGTTTTTATTATGCCTCATTCAGTTTCTAGAAAGTTCATTTCCCTTCGCTCTGAAGAAGGCAGTACATACAGGGCCGTGGTAAATATTTTCTAGGAATTCTGCTTAACTCTAACAAACATCAACTGTTCCCCAGAAAGCAATAGGGTTCTTTGGAGATGAATCCAATGATTTTTGTGCTAGCCTCGGGCACTCAAACTAAATTAAATCCTAGAAATCTTATCCCAATGGAGCATGGTGGGCTGAACGCTGAGTGACCAGGCATTCTTGGCAGCCCTGAGGAAAAAAATACTCCAGGAACTAGAGTATAGCAAAGGAAGGCGTGAATAATGAGGAAGGAATACTAACTTCCCTGAACATATTTCTATAAACAGTACACTGCCTCATTGAACATTATCAGGAGAAAGTTAAGGGTCCTTAGTATTTTTATTTGTGTGTGTGTGTGTGTGTGTGTGTGTGTGTGTGTGTGTGTGTGTGCTGCATGGATGTGCGTGTGTGTGTATAGTGTGTGCATATGCACATGTATGTGTACGTGTGTGTGTACACACACCTGTGTAGAAGTGAGTGGAGACCGGAGGTTGCCTTCAGGATGTCTTCCTTTGTCACTCCACCTTATTTTTTGAGATAGGGTTTTCCCTTATTTCAGCTGGTCTAGCTGCCATCCGGCTCCTGGGATCTGACAGCCTCCATTTCCCCCAGTGCTGGGGCGCCAGACAGTTTTTACTTGGGTTCTAGGAACCCAAACCCAGGTCTGTAGATTGGCACAGCAAGCATTTCACTCACCGAACTCTCTCGGTCCCGAAAAGTCCTTATTTATTAAGAGCTGACTGAGTGTCACATTCTTAAATAGCTCACCTAAATTAGATAACCAGCCAGGCAAGGCAAGAATCATTCAAAGAGACCTTGGTTGTCTGTAGTTTGCCTTATGGCTAGCTTCTAGTCCATCTGAAATTTGGGCATCTCCGTGTGTACAATTGAGGTGGAGTGTTTAATTTTACTTTTCCAAATATTTAATAAATTTCCCACTAACATTTATTACCCTTCTTTAACTCTTGACAGTAATTTATTTATTTAGCGCAGGCGTGGTGCATGAGTGGCTCTGCAAATGTGGAAGTCGAAGACAACTTGCACGAGTGTATAGTAGTCTGCTCTGTCTTTACACCATATGAGTTTCGGGGATTGAACTCAGGTGGTCAAGCTTAGCAGCAATCACCTCATACCTACTAAGCCATCTTGTAGGCCCCTTCCTTTAGATTTAAATTACCTTACTCTTCATGTCCATGTGTTAATAGGGTTGATTTCTACATGACTTATTTTAGTTGATTGATCTGTATGTCATCTTCAATTCTTGTCTGAAATTTTTTTTTCCTCCTTTTTTATTTTTGATACTTTATATACATTTCCAATGTTTCCCCTTTTCTGAGTCTCCTCTTTGTATACCCCCCATCCCCTCCCCAACCCGCCTCTAGGAGGGAATTCCACCTCCCACCCCACCCCACCCCCATCCACCCATCCCCATTTTCCTGCCTTGATATTCCCCTTTACTGAGGTCTTGTCTGAAATTAATCCCAGTACTAAAGCCTTGTGATGCATTTTCACACAGAGTAGGACATACTATGGCTTCCTACAGTTGTTTCCTAATTCCTTTTACATATCTTCTCTTTTAATTTTAGAATTAACTTTATTAAAAATTCTAGTAGCATTTTAGTTAGGTTGATGTAAAATTGTATAATTTCAAAATGAAAAGTGATTTTTTTTTTGGAAATGATTTTGAGCCTTCCTGTCTACTTTGTCAGCCTGAGGGAAAATTTTTGATCTTTTCCTTTAGATGGATGTTAATATTTGTTCCTTTTAGTACTAAGTATTTTATGCTCATTTTATTGTTGCTATTTAAAAGGAGGATTTTTTTTCCTTTTACATTTTTTATACACACCATAGAGAGTACTGAATTCTTTGGTGTGAGTGTTTGTGTGTGCATGCATGCCTGCGTGTACATATGTGTATGGCGTGTGTGTGTGTATGGCGTGTGTGTGTGTGTGTGTGTGTGTGTGTGTGTGTGTGTGTTAGTGCTGAGGACTGAACCCCATGAGCCCCAGATCTTGGATATGCTAGGCAAATGCTCTGCCACTGAGATTTGTCTCCAGCCCCACTCTGCATAGTAATCTTGTATTTTAACAGACTCCTATCTCAGTGGTTGTAGCTGATCTATTGAGCCTTTTATTAATCTGTGTAAATTATATACATGGTTCGACTTTAAAATTTGTGTTTTCAATTTTTTTCAGAGTATTTTTAGAGCCTTCAGTGTACAGTGAATGGTAGTACACAGAAATTCTTGGTTTTGTGGGACTTTTCTGGTATTTTCTCTGAAAAAATGTTAGCTATAGGTCCTTGATAACTGACATATATTTACCCCTTATGTATATGTCATACATATATGTTATATATAAATGTGTAATACATGTAATATGTGTGCACACATGTAATATATAGTACACATATATGTTTATATAATGCAAGTTTCTATTTATTCAGCAGTGAGTGCACTTTTTGGATCTGTTGGGGATAATTATATGCTATTTTTGTTCTATTTTCAGGTTGAGTCTTTCCAATGATCTAAGAAACCATAACCATTATTTCCAAAGTCTATGCTGACTTTTACCAGTTTCCACAGCTCTAATTTTAAATGTATAATCAAGCCACAGTGCTATGTTGAAGCCACTGGGGAAAGGGATGCGTATCCTGAATATGTCACATTGTTCTGCACCGGGATAGGCAGTCTGGCTTCCTTGGAGTCCACGGAGACACGTGATGCAGCTAACTCTGGCACGTGCTCTTCAGCTTGCCCCCCTACCCAGCTGAGTGACTCTAAGGCTGAGCTCAAAGGTCAGTTGAACTCTTAGGAGCTCTCATGTGACTACAGCCCTTTCTGAGGCACTATCTGCAAGAGCACATCTGCATGCCCTCTGTCTGTTACTGGAGAAGGCTGCTGGCCTCTTCGCTGTGCATCCTGATTGTGCTAACTTCCTTCTGTACTGTCAAGATAAGGAACATGTCTTGATTTATCAAAGGTCTCTGTTGCCGGCACTTGGATCTTATTAATGACCTTTATCGGCATGGTGGGTGTGAGATCTTTTAATCTCATGACTTGTAAAATACTTTTAAAAAATATCAAATGATTCTCCCTTTGCTAGAATATATCTATAGGTTATTTTATTTTAATGTAAAAATTAAAATAGAACCAAATGTATTTAGAAATGGCATAATGCAGCTTAAGTCTGGGGTGGAGATTCACTATGAAAAAGATAGATCTCTTCACTTAATTGTGTTGAAGAAACTGGATAGGGTATTTTAAAAATTAAAAATTGGACACATCTTTTACTTTTTATACCAAGGTATCTACAAATACACCAGTGACTAGAGGTAAACTATGTGTAAAAAGGAAAAGGTACAAAGGGAAAATATCTGTTCATTCTTTATAATTTGGGTGGGGGGTGTTCCTAAAGCCAAGAAGAAGCAACATAAAACTAGGAGAGTCTACAAATGCGTCTAAAGCAAATGAGAACCTGGACTAACACATTAGCGCTCATGGCAGGATGCTCTAAAATCCCTGACGTTATACCGAAAAGGCTCTGCAGAATTGGGAGGAGGGAGTGACCTGAAAAACCCTGATTTCCCACGTGGGAGGGAGCAGAGGTCCAGCCCTGTGCGATGCGCTCGTCTCTGCTCCAAGCAGGAAAGATGCACATTGTGCTGTCAGTCTAGAAGAGTCCCTCGAAGGCGACAAATGGAGGTGGCTCTGGGAGGAAGTCTGAGAAAAATGTCAATTTGCATCCAATCTTTTTCCTACAAATGTATCTGCTTCTGTATAAAATGGTGAGCCTCCAAGCTTGTTATGTTACTGGTGATTATTTTAAAATTGGTGGGGTGGAGAGAGTTCAGGTGTCTGTCAAAGAGAACTATTAAAGCGTACCGTAATCTCTCCAGAAGATGGAATGGCGGGCTACTGTGAAAAGAGGTCAAAAGTGTTCTTTAAGTTGGCACAGGAAGGGCTTCAGGATCCCAAAGAACAGAAAATCAGAGGGTGAAGAGGCAGGTACAGTACGAGCCTTCTAACACTGTCGGTAGGGAATAACTGCTGGCTGTCGCCACAGTGGCTTGTGTGATCTGGAGACCTACCACTCTCTGGAGTTAGCTTCAAATCTTGTTCAAATACCATTATCGCTCAATCTTGTCTACTTTCCAAACTTTATAGATACGTTAGTGAAAAAAAAAACCCAAATAAATATTTCCTTGGGTAGACTTGAAATTATCTGGTGACATTTCCCTTACTGTCTTAGCCACGTTTCTCATCGACATAACAAAGCACCTGGCAGAAGTTAGTTTTAGCCCACAGTTCAGAGGGTACCATCCTCCATGTTGTGGAGGCACAAGAGCCAGCAAGGCTGTCTGTGGTGGCAGGAGCTTGCAGGGGCCTTGTTCAGATCTTGGAGGATCAGGACGAATAAAACAAAAGCAGATGTTACAGGCCTGCTGCTCTGCTCCCCCTGTATCCCATTTAGGCTAGTGACAGCCAGAATCTGAATGGTCTCAGGGTCTCTTTAAACAGTGCCACCAACTGGAGTACTTATTCTGACACATGAGCTTGTTGGGACATTCTGCTTCCAGTGCGAGACCTCTGTCATTTATACTTGTGCCCTCTCGAATGCCATTTAGGTCAGGCTGTGAAGAAATGAACAAGCAGTTCCCAGCACGTGTAAGGAAGCAACACACAACTACTGCCATTTTGAGGCTTCTTTTCAGAAAGAAATTGACAAAAAGAAAGAGACTCATAAGTCTACTTCCAAAGTTTTAAAACTAAGCTCTGTCTTCCCCCTACAAAGTTAATAGTAAGACAGATATCAATGTAAGACCCAGATAGCACTAACAAATGAAGTGAGCATTTTATTTCTGTTTAGCAAATAAATATAGACTTATGAAGCACAGATCTGCGGTCACTGTTCTATGTGGCAGGACACCAGATGCTTGGTCACAAAGGAAACTGGGTGAAAGAAAATGTCACTTGGGATGACGTGAAAGCACATAGCATTTGATGTTTATAAAATGTCTTTTTTTTTAACTTGTCTAAATATTTCTGAACCATGGTCTCCCAGGCACACACACTGAGCTGTTTTTTCCTAAAGTCGTGTTTCATTTGCACAAACTAACCACATTTTCATCTGAGAGTCTCCATATGACTAGTGAAGCATAACTCTGAGGTTATGATTTCGGGAGTATCTGTGTCCTTAGGGTGCTGACTGGATTTGTTCCATACGCGAGTATAAATGTGCTCTTGTGTAACTGCTAGCCAACTTAGCCTCCCTCCTTCCTTCCTTTTTGGTCAGAAGGGATGGTGTTTTGAGACAAGGTCCTGTTACATAGAGCTGGCCACCCAAGAACTTACTATGTAGATCAGGCTAGCCTTAAAACTCATGGGCAATCCTCCTGCCTCTGCCTCCTGAGTGTGAGGATTACAGGCATGTGCCACTGCACGTGACTCTTCCTTTACTTTTTTACCGGAGGGAACAGGGAGTGTGTCTGTGTCTACATGCATATGTATGGTGTGCGTGTGTGTGTGTGCGTGTGTGTGTGTGTGTGTGTGTTCTAAAATATAAGTTCTGGGAATTGAGTTCAGGTCCTTGTGCTTTCCAGGGAAATGTTTTTCCAACTGAACTATCTCCCAAACTTGCTTTCCTCTTTTATTTTTATGTTTTAAGGTCCTTTATTTAACTAGAATCATATGAAAATCTGTGTGTTTTTAAAACACCCAGTGAAATTTTTAAATAATGGGTTTTTTTTACACTGGATTGTTGATTTGTGGCCCTGTCCCATCAAACATGTCAATGTTTATTAAATTCTTGTAACAGTTTAGCCTGGAATGTCCTCCACAGGCTTGTCTTTCAAATATGTGGTTCCCAGGTGGTGGCACTACTTTAGATTATGAGACCTTTTGGAATTGGGACCTAGCTGGCAGATAGACCTATGCCATTGTGAGTGGACCCTTGGTGGTTACATCTGCCTTCGACTCCAGTGATGTCTGTTTCCTGATGAGCCGAGATGGGTATAGCCTGTACCACCTATTCCTGCTACGGTGATCACAGCATGCTATCCCTGCCACGGTGGGTCAACCCTTTCAGCCAAAATAAATAATTTCTCCCCTAAATTTCTGTCACGTTTGTGTGTGCACGTGCAAGTGCATGCATGTGCGTGCTTGTGTGCATGCATGAGTGTGTGCGTGTATGTGAAGAAATAAGACAAATAACTAAAATAACGACACATAATAGCTCTACCTCTTTATCAAGAGATAACCAGCGGATTCTCATAGATGAAGTTCATTCTTGCTTGCTATCTTTGTAGGTCTTTCTCCAGCAAGCTTCCTGTCTGCTCTCTGTAGCAGAGACAGATAGTGCAGCACATCGTGGGTTTTTTCCTTCAGGAGGGCCTTCTTTCCAGATCAATATGCTGAACATGGACAACGTTGCTACGCTGTATGCCTATCAAAAATGAAATGCAAGCAATTGCATTAATATTGTGAAAATTTCCCATTATTCCAGAGAGAGTGAGATGCACGTGTATGTGTGGACCACAAAGCCCACGTTGTGCAATCTGGGTAATTCCACCAGGGAAGGCAGTGTTTTTACATTGACCTGGAGTGCTGGCTGTACACAAAGGGAGGGCAAGTCGCAGTATCGTGCCTGTGATTGCAAACTGAAACTCTTCACTTTGAATTACACTCAACAGGAAATTTGAAAGGCAACTCGTGAGAAAACCCCCAGAAGAAGAGAAAAGGCCTATGTTTAGTTCCTTCCTAGCCTTTTCTTTGCCTGCTTTTTGAACAAGGAGTCTTTTTCATTTGGCACCAGGCCTCAGGAGTCATCTCGTGCTTTTAGTAATGAGACAAAAGCACCCTTAGACTTCTGAAAGGGTCAATATTCATTTGGATACTTAATAGATAGAAACATAATAGATAGGTATATTGATTGATTAATAGATGGTGATGGTGAATATAGATGTCCGATGAATGACAGATGATAGATAGATAGATAGATAGATAGATAGATAGATAGATAGATAGATAGATACTGTTTATTCATTTTCTGGTAATGCATGTCTGAAGTGTACGTGGCACACCACTGCCTTACGACCCACTCTCTGGCAGGCACTACCTTTACTTTGTTCTAGTCTTTTGGACTTGGAGGGTTGCATGTTTTTCAGTACTGCACCTGCACTGGGCTTCCAGGGCTCTGGGGACCTTTTATGACGAGCTCAGGGGGTGCTCACTGACCTTTAAGGGAAGATCAGGTGGTTCCTCTCTTTTCTTCACACCTGAGAAGGAAAGACCTGCTTATGAAATGTAACAAATGCTTCCTGGGTCGAAGCCAACTTATTTTTGATCTTCATTTGATCTTTATTTTGACAAATCCTTTTCTCTTTGTGTGATTTCCTTTTGTTGACATGCCAAAATTCCGCCAACCTGTTTCCTTTCTCAAAGGGGGGGAAAAAAACTTGTTTCTGTTCGGTTTAATTTAGTATTCAGCCCTGTTTGCCAAGAGTAAATTAAATTCCCCCTGCCCCAGAACCAACCCCTATTCGGGTCAGACGCATATCTTGTAAAATGTCTTGGCAATGGCTCACCTCTGTGCACTGTGCCTTTAGATTTTAAGGAGAGTCACATGTTGGCCTTGATAGGTGTGCTTAATGGGGGGGGGGGGTGTTAGAATTTTCTTTCCAGTTATTCCTTCTCTCAAATAAGAGATTGTTATAAATGACCAAATAGTTTATGACAGGTAACAGGCAACATATGCAACTTTCCTTTGAACTACCAAATTAGTCAGAATGCCTTTTGACCCAATTCAGGAGTGTATCACAGGATTCAGTGAGTTTACTCTGCCTGGCAATCTGGAATTATAAGAATTGCCTCCACTCTGCTAGGTGGAGGTAACTCACTCTCAAGTCTAAGGTCCTCTTGCAGAGTTTTACTGAAGTGTGAACGAAATCCTTTGCAGAAGGGAGTCTCTTCAGAGGCTCAGGCAGGGCACGCTCAAGTGCCAGTTAATACTGTCCGCTCAGCGCTTTCAGCATGCAAGGTTTGCTTCCAAAAGCCTCCCGCTGAGCCTGAGTTTGCAAGAGGTTCATATCTCCCGAGTTTCACTTTGAGTGTCAGGTTCAAACAGAACCAGAAAGAAACGCAAAGCGAAGCCTTCTTTGGACCCTTTGAGTTTCACCTGGCTTCATCCTGAGAGAACTGCCCCCTCCCCCATGTTCTCTTGAAACACTACCCAGGTTCACACGCCTTTTAGCTCACATCCAGCTCAGCACAGCTGAGAGCTTTACCAACCCCACGAAGGGGGCAGTGAACTTTTTTTTTTCTTTTTTTTTCCTTTTTTTTGATGTTTAGTTATCTAAGGATGTCTTCCAAAGTGTCCGACAGACTCAAACAAGGCTCTTAGGGCCCTGTGAAGAATCGACATCATACTTGGAAGGCATAAGTTATCTCCCGGAAGTCTACGGATGACAGAAAATTGGCCCCAAGAGAACAGTTATTTCCGATTTGTACAGTTCCCTTTTTAAATTTTAATTAAAAGGCAATTACATCATTCGGCCTTATAAATTATTTTAGTGTCTCATCATCCCCCTTCTCAAATTCATGGCCTCTTTTTTCTTTAATTATTGTTGCATATACACGTATATGTGTCTGTGCATGCAATGTGCCTATGTATACGTATATGCACATGTATATGTATTGCTATATATAAATGAATAAATAAATAAATACATACCTCCTGCTCAGTTCATTTAATGTTACTTGTATGTATATGTTTTTAGGGCTAACCATTTAGTATTGGGTAAACAATTTGGGGTTCATTCCAGGGAAAGGCTGATTCTCCTTTCTCAGCACTTGTTAATTGTCTATAGCTCTTTATCTAGGGGCGGGGCTATGTGAAACTTCCTCCATTTTGTTGACACATCAATTGCCATCGTGATTGTTCAGTTCTGGTATGGACAGCCATCTTGTTAATATTTCATTAACATAGCTTCCCTGTTAGATGTTGAAGACATAATCTGACCAAGACAGGGTTTCACCATGTACCTCTGCTGGATTCAGACTCCAAGAAATCCATCCACCTTCCTTCACTAGCTGAATACTGAATTAAAGTCATGAACCACACCCAGAACTGTCTGGTAGAATTGTTATTTTTATCTCTACATGCACAATAAACAGGGAAGATCCAAGTTCATGGGTGAGGGGTCAGGGTGGTGGGCTCTCATCACCTGCTGTTCTAACCTCACTGTTTCATAAAATGAACTCCACAAGTTCAGGATTCTTATTGGGCATTTGCTAAGGAGTGACCCTGGGAACCTACATTTTTCTCATGGTAAACAGTTGAGATAATCCAGTATCTTTGCTCAACACAATGGGTTAGGAGCAATCTGTCACATTAGACAAACTTCCAGTTTTTCTAGTGAAGATAAAACTGTACGTATTCTTTTCTTCAACTCATAGGCAGTTTCTGTAGCTCTCTGCTCCATATTTTCTCCACCCTCTCCTCTCACCACAAAGCCCTACTTGTGTCTTCTGATAATCCTCATCTATGTTCTGTCCTGTAACCACTCACATCTTCAGCTTCTGAACTGAACTTCTCTACTCCTGTGGTCTGTCCTGTCTACCCTGTCTTCCTGTGCTGGACTTTGTGTAGCAGCTCCTTTCCTGACTTTTCCATCAGCTGCCTACTACCCCTTTTCTCAAGAGTGATAAAATGGGCCTCGGGCTCCATTTTGCCACCTCTATGTCTGGGTCAAGCTGTGATGTCTCAGTCTTGTGCCCCTTGTTCTCCAAAATGGTGTTCCAATCTCTCTCGTGAGAGACAGATACAGTGCTGTCTCCAAATCCATACAGAAAACACCACAGCAATTGTGGATGGCATAGTTGTTCTAGTCCATCAATTCAGATACAAACAAGATGTATGTGTATGTGTGTGTGTGCATGCATGTATGTACATATGTGTGTGCATGCGTGTGTGTTTATATGTGTGTGTGTGCATGTGTATGTGCGTGTGCATATCACATACACCATGGTGAGAGGGAAACATGGGTTGGGAGCCAATAGACTGTTTGAATGGCATATCTGACACTATGACCTTGGATCGAATAGCTGTCTTAACAACCTCTTGGAGCTTAGCTCTGTCACCAGTGATAGAGAGACAATCATATCATCTGAGATGTTAAAGGAATAAAAGAAACAATGATCAGCATAGGGAATGAGTTTATAAAAGAATCAATATTAATATTCTGTGTCTTATATTGTAAGCTTAAGCAGGAAAGTTTCATGGGAAATTCAGAAACTGCCCATTTTTAGCCCATTCAGTTACACGTATGACTTAAGAATGTGTTGTCTTTGCATCAAAGTACAAAGGACACCAGATTCAAGGAGGTCTCATTGCTTCCTTTTGGGATGGACAGTGCAAAACTCTTCTTGTGCTAAGGCCAAGGTAATTCATGCAAGTTACTCAATTTAATGCAAATGCTTATGAAATTAATAAATGTTACTATCAATAATATACCCATTATTCACTACTTAACAAATATCCATGTTTTTAACTAATATCTTTTTTAAAATGTTAAAACTAAATAGTTTATATAATAATAGTAAGCATTAATTTCATTCCAGACAGCATAAGGATGTTAAAATTAAAAGGCCTTAACTTGGTCCAGGGCTGAAGTCACGAGCATACAGTGTTGTGCATTTTGTGTGATTGGGTCCATTGGAAAGTTATTCTTTCTAACTTAGCAAGGGTCTAATATTCCTCTCCATTCACTTTCGTACACACAGCTTTGAAGGTTATTTGTCGTGAATGTGTGCGCTTTGAGATAAGGCAGATTGCTCATGGAACTTACAATATCCTTCATATGTCTTTTTTGGTAAACATATACTTTAGCCAAATAACAAGTTTGGAAAAATGTATGTGTTACTAAATTTTATTAGTACTAAATATTTACTAATATTAGTATTAGTACTAAATATTAAATATTAACTCTATTAAATAAAAGACTTAGCTGAGGCTTTAGACTTAGGAAAGATCAAAATGTCCAAATCAAACCCAAAAAACTTTGTCAATTATCTAGCTTGAGTTTGTTTAAAGGAAATTTATTTGAATTATATTTATTTAAATACTCTATGATGGTATTAAATCCAGCAGTCCAAAAGACATTATGATAAGAAGATATGAAGTTAAGTAACAGAGTATATGGTAGTATATAGATTCCACCTGGATGTAAAAGGCCTATTAATTTTAAATTTGTATTAAAAACCATTACTAGTATCGTTTGAAGGGAACTAGATAGATGTGTAACAGTTTGCTTTGTTATATTCAATAGAACTTACAAACTTGTCCCCCAAAAGGATAATAAATTAAAGAGAAAAGTTCTGCTTTCCTTACTTCTGTTGTCAAATACAAAGCTTGACAGATTTTTTTATTTAATGGATGAATCTCATGATTAATAGCTGAACTACTCATTCAAGGAGATAAGACTGGCTTATCAATAGCCAGGAAGGAGTGACCTGGAGAAGTGGCCTTCCTGAGCACGGGTGGGCAGGTACAATGTAGAGCTCACCAGAGGAGGAGATGCCCAAGAGACCCCACAGAGCACACCAAGTTGGAGTCTGCTGGGGAGATCTAAGAGACTGAAAAAACCACAAACAGATGTGAAATCTAAGTGGGTAGACACAGCAACAGAACTGTAAAGCTAAAGTAAACCAAGAGTCAAGAGTTAAGGGCTATGGCGGAACCAAACTATGGAAACAGGTAAAAAAACCAACAAAAGCAGAGAGATTCCATGGTCAGCGTTTTAGCCCCAGGCCCTTAGTTTTATAAATTATGGTTTGTACAGGTTTTCCTCCACTTGAAATGCAGTCATATCTGAATAAACCCATCTTGAGTTGAAAACATCATGTCTCAAAAGCACATGTAACCTACTGACATTCGAGGTAAGCAATGAAAAAAATCAAAATTCAAAATCTGACGTATGCTTCCAACTGAAGGCCCATGGCTTCCACAGTATTGTAAAAGTCTAAAAATCACAACTCGGTCATCATCAAGGCGCTACCTCTGTATTTTGGACGTACGGGCCCTGCAGAATCATCTACAGAAAGCATCGATGAAGAACAAGGTCAAGTTGGAATGGGGAGAATTTGAGAGAAAGTTGAGGAAGACAGTGTGAGGTGAAAGAGAAGAGACACTGAAAGTGAATGTGGGATGAGGAGATGAGGAGGACATGGGATCGGGTCAGGAAGAACTGCCCTGAGGGGGCGGTCCCAGTTGTCTTGCTTTCTTCTCCACTGAAAGCGTCTGGTTTGCAGAACACAACAGTCCACTCACTCAGACACTCTTACCAGTTTCCCAGGGCATCTGGATAGCCATCTTTCAAGTTTTATAGCTTTGGCTCAGAAATGGCTTCAGTCTCACCAGACAGCTCAGAAATAAATATGAGGGGTGTTTCAATGTAACCACAAATCCGTAAGAGTGAAATTCAAAGGCAAAGGAAAAGGAAATTAGTGTGTTTTGTTTTAAAAAGTTTATCCTGAGGTCATTACCCAGTTATGATTCATTTTATCCAGCTAGAAAAGTTAGGGGTACCCCTATTGTGAATCAAAATATTTTTCTTGTGGATTTCTTTGTTTGAATATTTTATTTCTTGGTCTGTTAAAAAAATATGTTAGAAAATATGGTAGGCGACATAACCAGTGGAAATCAAGCTGATGTCATTACCACAAAATGAGGTTATACTCAGGGCTTTCAACCCTTTAGGAAATATTTGATAGGCATCATTAAAATTTGCATCTTCATTGTCAATATATCAATGAGAATCAAATGCAATAAATGATTTATACCGTTACAAATCTTAATTTGGCTACAGACTTAAACTTAGTTCTCATCACGTTTTCTGATACAACCCTGAACGTGTACTGGAGGGAGATAAATTTTATTTCTGTAACACACAGTGAATGTCGGGATATTGTCAGCCCTAACAGAGGCCTGAGATAATACAAATGGGCTCAGCGGGGAATTAATTTAAAAAAGTAATCATGGCAGTGTCCAAAATAAAGGGAAACAGATCTTCCAGAACACACTTCTTGGTGCCTCTATCTAAACTTCTGTGCTGTGTGTATCCTTGCTACAGGCCATGAGTGTGCCTACTAAGACTGATGACCCTAAGAAGCATTTGCTGCAGCCAGAAGCTATCCAAAGATCTTTGCAAACTGATGTAGTCCATCCTGAGAACAACTATGAATGGTACTAATTATAATTCATCCCCATATGAGGCATTGACAAGCCTAGATTGAGTTCTTGAAAATTAAAAATTCAAATGTAAGTTAGCAAGTTGCAACAGCTAACAATAATAGTTATTATTGTCTACTTGGCATGACTTAGGTGTGTTAGTCAGGGTTCTTAGAGTCACAGAACTTAGGGGATGTCTCTTTATATCAAGGGAATTTATTCTAATGACTTACAGTCTGTAGTCCAACTAACCCAACAATGGGCAGCTGTGAATGGGAAGTCCAAAAGTCTAGAAGTTTCTCAGTCCACAAGACTGAGTGTTTCAGCTGATCTTCTATATAAACTGGAATCCTGAAGAAGTAGGTTCCAACAGATGTGCTGGCAAGTAAGTGCAAGCAGGCGAAGAGTGAGTTCCTTCTTCCATTGTCCTTATGTAGGCCTCCAGCAGAAGGTATGGCCCAGATTAAAAGTGTGTACCACCACACCTGGATCTGGAACTTGCTTTGTCCCAGACTGATCTTGAACTCAGAGATCTGCTTGCCTCTGTCTCTTGGGATTAAAGGTGGGTACTATCTTGCCTGGGTTTAAGCTTTTCATGGCCACTATGCCTCAAGATCTCCACATCAAGATATGGATCAGAAGTCTGTGTCTTGCAGCCTCAAGATCTGGATCATAGGTGAGCCTTCCATTTCTGGATTGTAGTTCATTCCAGGTGTAGCCAAGTTGACAACCAGGAATAGCCATCACAGTAGGTATGATTATTGAATTAAGATGCCTCTTCCTGTTTAAAAAAAAAAAGAGAGAGAGCTTCTAAGGTTCATAGCATAAACAAATAATAAAAATAAATGAGTGACAGACAGACAGACAGACAGACAGAAGGGAGACTAGGTGGTACAAGGCAGATCATCTGCCAGAACCAGAGGGAAACAGGAAAGGGTAGAGAGAAGCAAATATAATAAAAATAAGTTAAATATACTTATAAAAATGCCATAATGATACCTATTATTACATATCATCAGCATATGGTAACTAAAACATCTCGTTTCACTCTGATATGAAAAAGATTTATTAAAAGATTTCGACTAGCAAATAGTAAATAGAAGTTTAGAAGGTGCCATCAACATATTGTAAATTCATTTGAGCATGTCATTTTGTAAGCTTTCAGTGTCTTATGATTGGATATCTATCTCACTAACACTTCTATAGCTACTGTGTGCTATTGTTTTATTGTTGCTTTGATGAAATAGTGGGGGAAGGGGCAGGGAGGAACACCGAAGAGAGGAAAAATGTATTTGGCTCACCCTCGCTGGTTTGGAGGTTTCAGTCCATGACCCCTTGGCCCTGTTGTTTCTCGGCTACTATGAGGCATGTGCTGGAGACAAGCTGATCACCTATTGGTGGCATGAAGTACACAGAGAGAGGGAGGAATGGGTCAGAGACAAGATAAATATTTCAGGGGCATTTCCCTAATGACCCATGTCCTCCAGCTGGGCCCTACCTCCTTTCTCCTGCTTCCCAATAATATCATCAAATTACAAATCTATCAATAGATGAGTCTATGGGAGGTGTTACAATTCTTGTACTTCATTCTCCCAAAGCAAACAGCACACTGAGGACCAAGCCTTCAGCCTTTGCAGAGCAATTCATAACCGTGTTGGCACTGGATTCTGTCTTGGTCCCTAAGGTATGCACTCTCTCTTGCAGAATATTTGATTACACTGTGAACCCCAAGATTATGTTATTTACTGGAAAAAAAAAACAAAAACCCTGTTGTGGTGTGGCTCAGCCCTAGCACACACCTTTTCTCCAAGAGCTAAATAAAGTCAACCCTAGGTCAAGGGGTAGAACAAGCAGCCAGCTGACAGGGAGTGATCCTAAATAAACAGAAAGGAGGGTCTTTGAGTTGAAGGCTGCTTACAACATCATGGAGAAAGAGAAGCAGCTTTTCCTTCTGGGATGTCTGTGGAGTAGGAAGGTCAGCTGGGTGCTTTCGCTGCCTCTCCGAGCTAGCAGGTTTTTACCTCAGCATCTGGCCCCTAAGTCATCATTGGTAAAATCAAATGTTTGGAACTTAAGTATTTTTTAAAAAAACAATATCTCTCTATCGCCAACGAAACTGCACTAGAAACCCGAGTAGCTTCTGTTTCGACACCAACTATGTAACTCATTCATAAAAATGGAAAACAAACTATTTCCTTGAACCTATAACTTTTTGTGAAAATTTATGACATAAATGCCAAATTACTTTATAAATCTTTATGATTTCTAGTAATTCTAAGTGTGAGCACAGCAGATGGTGGGAAAATGAAGTGATGAGGGAGATTCGTCTTTTGGCTTCCATTTTTAGCACTTAATCAGATATTTATCTTTGGTAAATGAGATATCCATTGGCTTGTGAGTTGTCGCTAAAATACTGTGCACAATGTGGTAGTTCAGTGAAGTTTAAAACAGATTTACCTGGCCGGGCAGTGGTGGCGCACGCCTTTAGTCCCAGCACTTGGGAGGCAGAGGCAGGGGAATTTCTGAGTTCAAGACCAGCCTGGTCTACAGAGTGAGTTCCAGGACAGCCAGGGCTACACGGAGAAACCCTGTCTCGAAAAACCAAAAAAAAAAAAAAAGATTTACCTGTGCTCAAATCCAATTTCTGCACTTAATAGCCACGTGACTTTATTCTTTCAGTGTCCAGTTCTATAAAATGAAGATAATATCAATATCCATCATATAAGTTTTTTTTCATTGTGTAATTGTTTTTTAATTCTTTTTTTTTTTTT
>CM052717.1:39228474-39346632 GCA_028551405.1 Uromys caudimaculatus | reverse complement strand
CATCCCTGCATCCCTGGGATGAAGCCTACTTGATCATGATGAATGATCGTTTTGATGTGTTCTTGGATTCGGTTTGCGAGAATTTTATTGAGTATTTTTGCATCGATATTCATAAGGGAAATTGGTCTGAAGTTTTCTTTCTTTGTTGGGTCTTTGTGAGGTTTTGGTATCAGTGTGATTGTGGCCTCATAGAAGGAATATATAAGTTTATTGAAATGGGTAAATGAGTTAATATGGACATAAAGGACGTAGAGTTAATGCCCAACATACCTATGTCACAAAGTTTTGCTATTGTTACGAATTGCAGTATAAATTCAGAAGAAAACGAATTCTATTGCTGTTTCTAAGTTGCTTCACAGCCAAAGACTTGAATTTCAAAAGCATCATGATACATCCTGAATGAATTAGCATTGCACATTACTGCTCACCCACCACTGTGTGAAACATTGCACTGTAGAAGCTACAACAACAAATGTGCAATATGCTCTTAGCCCACCAGGGCTTTATAATCCAGTCGGTATTGAATAGGTGCCCTAAGGAGTTCTTTGGTATCAAAACAAAACTACACACTGGTTTTGAGGTGCAGGGGTCATTATGGGTTGGTGGAGATCAGAGTAACATGTTGAGAGTCTGGAGAAGGTTAATTTGGTATTAGGATGATCAGGGACCTGAGTATTTTCCTCTTATCTTCCCAAACTGAGGTGATGGCAATATCACGTACCAGGTCACTCAGACAGAATTCTAGATGCCCAGTCAGTCTTCAAATTGTGTCAACATACAGGCCTGGAGACTTCCACAAAGCCTTGTTACCTGCAGACCAGGATCTTTGCTCCCTTTCTCCCACTCTGCCACATAGTCCCCGAGTTCCACTGGAATTGCTTCTCAACCTACGTAATGTCTTTAAACCTCTCAAATCAAAGTAACTGGCCACTGTCTCCCTCAAGTTCCACATGTGCTTATTTATGAGTTACTCTCTATGAGGTAGAGTACAAACATTGTTGAAAAAAAGCAATTATTGTCTGTGCATATCACAGAGACATCATAGCGACAATCAAATTATTGTCATAGTCAGTACTGACTTTGGGTAATGCTAAATATAAGTTGAATATAGCCTCAGTTTACTCACAGTTGAATGATCTGAGACACTTAGCAAGATTGTTAGAAGATTCAAATAAGGTTACCATTGCCTATCAGCCAGAGCACAGAAATCATAGCTAAAGATTGGAAAGCCATTGGTAAAGTGTAAGAGGAACTTAGATGTGGGAATGGATGAACTCTGCAAAAGAAAGAGTTTAGACAGAGGAAAATAGGTGAAGCCCTCGAGCTAATGACTGGGAAGATGGGAGAGAAGCATAGAAGCCAGAGTCCATAGGGAAAGGATGGGATGAAGGGACCTTGATGGTGCTTAAAGTGGGGAGAGCCAATGTCTCCATTCCTTGATGATCCTCTATATCAAATGACTTTGTGGGAAGGGTTTACAGGTTGTCTTGTATTTTACCTTTGGATATACACCCTCACACAGCCAATAATAGTCCCCAGTTTTAATGTGAAGCACAGAGATGTAAATGTCATAAATTACTTGGAGAGATAATTACCTGTAGCTGGCCTACCAAGTCTTCTGTTGTGGGTTGAATGTGAAATGTCCCACGTAGCCTCATGTGTTTGAACCTCTGGGTCAACTGTACCCTTTTTTTTTGGGAGCTTGTGGAACCTTCAGAATATAGAGCCTAACTGGAGGAAGTGGGTCGTTGGGAGCAGGCCTTGAGGTTTTACAGTCTGTTCCCACTTCCTGTCTACTCTTCGTTTCTGACTGTGAATGAATTGTAACTAGTGACCTACCACATCAGAGCCCTGAAGCTATGCCCTCCCTGCCGTGATCCTCCTAGCCCTGTGTAAACCACCGGTCAAAATAAACCCTTTTCCCCTCCTTCATCTCTTCTTTCCTTCTCAAGTTGCTTTGTTTGTTTGTTTTCAAGACAGGGTTCTCTGTGTAGCCTGGCTGTCCTGGAACTCATCTGTAGACCAGGTTGGCCTCGAACTCACAGAGATCCACCTGCCTCCCAAGGGCTGGGATTAAAGGCATGCACTACCACTGCCAGGTTCAAAGTTGCTTTTGTTGTTTTTTTGTTTGTTTGTTGTGGGGGAAAGGGGGGGTCAGGTGTTTTATCACTGCAACAAGAAAGTATTTGGTTCATCTTGCCTGCAGGTGCTTTGACTCAACTCAGACAAGACAGGGAAAGCCAGTCTGAACAAAGGAAATCTGGGAGTTCTCTGAAGAGTTATTTAATAGAGTTTTGTTTTTTTCGTACCCAATTAGGCCAAGAGGAGTGTTAGCAAATAGTGCCTTTCCAATGATGCTTTTATAAGTACCAAGAAGTGTTTCGTTAATGTACAAACTGAGACTCCATAACTGAGTGATAATCACATTGTAAACTTACTCCTGCCCTCCTTTACTCCAATTACTGCCTACTGAATTCACTGAGCAGAAACCTCCCAAAGACAATCACCATTGCAGTCTCATCCGAACCTTATTCTAAGGCAGCAAAGAAATCTCAGGAACATTACCATCAGCATCCTCTGGATTGTGTTGCCCTAAGAACTTATCTTAACTTAGTCTTTCTTACTACCAAAAATACAAAATTGGCCAACTAAGGTCTCGAAGTTCTACCACACCTAGTGTTCAAGCTGGGTCAGGGGTGTTTTCTGTTTAAAAGTCCACGATGGATTTGAACTGCTTCACCATACTTCAAATAGCCTACACTTGACAAGTCCTTGCAAATTGCCCATGATTGACAAGTCCTTGCAAATTGCTAATAATTGAAAGTTCCTTTAACCAAATAATTGTTTGATTTTATGAATCATTTCTCCTGTAGTAAACATGATGTCCTCCCAAGGGAGAAAGCTGACGCCTTTATTCCATCTTCCCTCCCCACCTCTTGCCAGTACACATCTGAGGTGCTACAATCAGTTTTGAACATCCATTTTGAGGAGAAATTAAAATTAAATGAAATTCCATTTGCAAATAATAAGACTTGAAGCCATTGCATATGAGGGACCGTTGGAAAATTTGGGAGATCAATTCAGAGAATAAATGATGTAAAAGACAAAGGAGCAACAAAGACCCCTCTCACCTGTCTAAAGGAGGAAGATGTCTAAATGACATTGACCTGCTGACTTGACTTCCAAGAAGAGGCTTCATGAACACACATACACACCACACACACACACACATACACACACACACACACACATACACACACACACACACACACACACACACATACACACACACACACACATACACACACACACACACACACACACACACACACACACACACACACACACACACTCATTCAAAAAGCCCTGTGCTGAGGGAGGCAGAGAGACCTGCATTTCCACAAGAACAACAGGTAACTGGTTGCAGATATGGAACAGCTTCTTGGTACAAATGAGATCCAGAAGCCCACTATTACAGGGAGGCAGACTTCAGCTTGATAAGAGAAGAGGGCCTTTCTGGCCACTCTCAAGTAGAAAGATCTATCTCGTGTGATTGCATCTTGCTGAGGACCACCCAGACCCTGGGTGACCATTCAACAGCAGAGGCTTCTGCTCAACATGAGCGTTTACCTCCTATTTGAATGTGTGAGACAGTGTCTTACTAGACACCTTAAGCTGGTCCAAAATTCCCTATCCACTCCATTCTGACATTGAACTTTCAACCCCCATCTGAGCCTCCTGCCTGCTAGGAGGTTGGATGAGAGGCATAGGTCACTATTCCAAACTTTGGGCATATTTATTCTTATAGTGTCAGCTAACAACGCCAGTTCTAATCCTTGTCCCTTACAAAGAAGTTACCTGGTAAGTGGAGCAGAATACAAACAGGAGCATTAAAGATCTCCGTCCACTTAGAGATCAGAAAAGTGGCGAGCCAATTTCCTTTTCCCAGAAAATCCCTAAATTAACTTAAATGGTGATTACAAGGGACACATTTGAATAGTTTTGAATCATGTACTGCTCTTGCTATCAAATGTGTGAGTAACTTGACATATGCTGACCAAAGAGGATAGAAACCATAAATGATACAAAGACCTGCAATAAGGAGGTGAGATTGTGGTAGCCCAAGGAGGGGCTGTGGCCACCACACAAGTTCCCGGGAGAGGGATGCTGAGAAATGAAGACACAGAAATGACGTAAGAAGAGTCTCTTATACAGTGTGACAGTGCTTTTTGCCGCAGCCAATTTCAATAGCCTACATTACGTTTAGATAAGCCAAAAGTTTACAGTCAAACTTGAATTGTGAAAAGAAACAGGTGGAGAAATAACACCTTTTCACACCCTGGATAAGCCAATTTTGACACTCTCAGGGAGCGAGCTAATTCATAACAGGCCAGTTGTCATGGGAAGCCAATAGTGAGACATTAGTTCCACTTGTGGTTTGGCTGTATGAACTGCCAGGCTGAGAAGTGTGAGAGAAGACGTGGGCCCCACTTCACGCCCTTTCCTTCCTAATGCAAAACTTCTTCATCTACAGGGCAGGATGCACACCTCATCACTTTATCCACAAGAGCAGGGATAAAGTTCAAGGGTGGATGTGTGTGTCTTCATCTGAGTGTGAGGGAGGAAAGCTGTGTTAGTCATCAGGACTTTGTGAGAGGTGACATTCAAAGTGAGCTTCAAATAACCAAAACAAAATCCCAAAGTCAGGCGTGACGCACAAAGATCAGGCAGGGTGGACATGAACTCATGCCTCATACACAAAAGATTATGCTCCTGATTGGATGCTTGCCTTGCGGCTGCTCTGTAATGATGTGGGTGCTCAGAAGAATCCATACTGTAACAGTGGGCCACAATATTAAGCAAAGCCTCGCTGTCTTTGTACTAGAGAGTGACTGGGTAGGAGAGACCACTGGACCAGGGCACTGGCTGGACATGCCTTGCATATTCTGCCTGAGGTTAGAGCCTACAACTAAACCCATGGTCAGGTTATACTGTCATGAGTTGGCTTCAACCAATGAGAAAACAAGAAAGGGGCTAGCAATTAATTGCTTGCTCCTTCTCCACTCAGAGAGTCCATTTCTATATGTCTTCAGGCAGCCTCTTAGAGAGGTCTTGTGAGACCAGGTATTGCTAGCTTATCTAGAGTTAGAATCACACAAGAGACTGACTAGGAAGGCTGCATCTGGGTGCCAGAGAGGACTAACTGAAGGAAAAATAGCCACTGTGAGTGTGGGCGGCCCATCCCGTGAGCCGCAGCAGGGGTAAAAGCGGGAAAGGAGAAAGCCAGTGGAACGCCCACATCCCTCTGCCATGCTTCCTGGCTGCACATGAACTGCCATAGTCTCACCATGGGGATGTGCCAAGTTTTCCGAAAATATGAACCAAGATAAGTCTTTTTCCTTTGTGGTTACCACAGCAGCTGACCAAGGAAACAAAGGCACAAACATCGATCCACTTTCCCCTACTGACCCTCCCATCTTACCTATGAGGGTTTGACTGTGTCCCCCAACTTTCATGGATTGAAAACTTAGTTTTCAAATTCACATTTTAAGGGTTTTGGAGATGAGGTGATTGGGTAATACTGTCCCTCATGTATCAAGTCGTAGATAGATCACTGAATGGCTTCATTGTAAAGGTAAGCTCCCTTTGATGAGTGTCTTCATTTCACTGTCTCACGGTTTCCACCATGTTGGGAAGCAAAGTCCCCAGTACAGGCTAAGCAGATGCCAGCTGTCCTCAGCCTCCAGAATGATGAACTTAAACAGACCTCTAAGTGGTCAGCTTTGAGTGCTCCTTTGTAGCAATAGGCCAAGGCTGTCTTGCTCGCCTTCCCCTACACTCTTGCCTCCTGGAACTGTATTCTCTAATAAGAGCTGACACATAAGTCATTGCCTTGGGCAGCTCTATAGAGAAGCTTTGTCAAGGTATGTGAAATAATTCACTTCATCTTCAAAGAAATCTCAGGAAACGATACTCTTACTTTCCCCCTAACATAAGAACCAAGTAGAGTGCTGAGCATATAAGTCATATGGCTGACTCAGAGGCCTGAGGTGCTAAGACCAGCTGGACCCACCAATCTCTAAGGAGGTCCCAAACGCAAGGTCACCCAGACAGCCCTTGTTAAATTCTATGGGGCACTAACTTAAACCAAAACTAGAAAATAAGGGAAAGAGCTTGGGCTGTGGCCCGTAGGAGTCAGGGAGAAACTGGAGAGGATGGGGAAGGGAATGATGGGATACACAGTGTGCGTGAGCACAGCCAGAAAAAGCCACAGCCAAACAACAAACACCAAAACAGAGAGAAAGATGGCTCTGCGGGTGCTTTTACAGCCATAACAAGCGGATTACTCAGAGTGTCACAGCGTTTTCTTGGAAGAGGCCATGAAGCACATTTTATGGCCCCTGAGCCCACATTGGACTTACACCAGGATGAACAGTCCTACGGTCATCAGCAGCTGCATTCAAACATCTGCTCTACACTGACTCAGCAGGCCCAGCAGCCAGAGATGGGATGATAGACATACAGCAGGTCGGGAGCTGCCTCAGGGTACAGGATGCAGCGGAGTGCCGCTAGGCTTAGCATATATCAACACAGTAATTTCAAATATCTGAATTCATGTAGAAAGCATCATGGTAGCCAAGAATGGTAGCATGCACTCACAATCCCAGCACACACACACACACACACACACACACACACACACACACACACACACGCAATCCCAGCACTAGGGAGGTGGTACCAAGATGATCTGGATTTCAAAGTCATAAATAAGTAAATAGACAGACTGGGTGATAGCTCAGTCAATAAAGTACTTACTGAGCAAGCATGAGGACTGAGTTCAATTGCTAGAACCCAAGCTTAAAAAAAAAAAAAAAAAGTATCACAGCAAACACTTGTAATCTCAGGCAGAAGTAGGCAGATACAAGAGGCCACCTGGTCTAATAGAATCGTAAACCCCAGGCCAATGAAAGACCTTGTCTCAAAAACAAAAAACAGAAAGGCCAGTGAGGCCCACCACCAGAGGTTCACATCTGGCCTATATACACACATATATTAACACACATGCATGCATGCATACCTATACCCATGTGCTCACATATGCATATACATTAGCCCACATAAAATTGTGGGGCTGGAGAGATGGCTTCATGTTTGAGCACTTGCTATTCTTGCAGAGAACCCAGGATCAGTTCTGAGCAGCCATGTGTTGGCCAACAGCCTCCATTAACTCTGGTTCCGGAGGAACTGACACGCAATTCCAGCGTCCAAGGGCACTAGGCACGCACATCATGCACATTTGACATGCGAGGAAGCCACTCATGGGCACAAAAACAAACACGTGAAGACTTTTTTAAAAGTTTAAGTGTGTATCATGCCATGATAAACCAACACCCACATTTTCTCCATAGATAGGATTAATTCCAATGCTCTACAAGCCATAAAGGAGTAGGAAGCAGCACCAGCAAGCAGCACCACCAACCAGCGCCTCACCTGAGCCTGTCAGAGGAATAAAAAGTTGGAGATACGTATGCCATTTCTTTGGCCCTCAGAGAACCAATATTCTCACACACAGTCACATGCTTCCCGACTAACACAGAGTGGGCAATTGTAATCTGCGCCCAGCAATACAGTCCCCTACAGGCATCCTGCGAACATAAAGTAATACTACTCAGAATTAAAATTATCTTTAATTGCCATTATCTTTGAAAATTGGGAGTGTGGAGAACCCCCATGGTTTTCATAATAATGACATCTTAGAATCTTAGAGCCAAAAAGGAAATATAATAGCAGGTGACAGAAACACTAGTACTTAGTACTATTTAGCAATGGTCAGGAAGTGGGGAGCCTAAAAACAGAATATTATAAATATGCCTATATTTTATTCTGTTTTATTCAAATAAAGAATTGAAATACCTAATCATTTGAGTCTTAAAATTACAAAACTAAATTTATAAGACTATTTTTAAATTTTGTATTTAAGATTATAAAATTGTGCTGAGACTAATATACTGTGGGAGCATATGTACCTAGCTAGCATGCACAAGGACTTGGATTCTACTCAGAGCATAGCCATGGTAATAAACAAAATAAAATTCTCCATCTCTGTATACCCAGACTTTGAGATAATCAGATGAGAAAGTCTTCTGAACCTATGAAGGCCGGTCCTCCGAGAGGTGGGGAGAGGTTCTTTGAAGTTCTGCCTCAACTGTTGTACTGTTAAGCATGATCCCACCAAAAGGGAATCAGAGTTCAGCAGAGACTTGTGTGCTCCCCAGAGTTCTTGGGGGCCAGTGGCAAGGCAGAAGAAAGGTAGGGAAATTCCCACCTCTGGGGAGAAGCGAAAGGGAATACCCACTAGAACCAGCGATAACTTGGCATCGATGACTTCCTCTTCCTGGACTTGCTGAAACAGTCCTTAAAGTCAAAATGAGACACCCCAACAACAAAAACGCTTTCTCTTCCTTCTCCCGCGGAGAGACAACAGGGATAATTGTGAGACTGCGAAACAGTACTTTCCCAGCTGCTCAGGCTGGGACTTGACTTTAACCGCTGTTGCACCGGGACAAACAGAGGGAGAGAGAAAGAGATAGAGAGAGACACAGAGAGACAGAGACAGGGAGGCAGAGAGACAAAGAGACACAGAGAGACAGAGGGACACACAGAGACACACAGAGAGACAGACAAACAGAAAGACAGAGAGACAAGAGACAGAGACAGAGAGACAGAATCTTTCTTCACCCCACCCAGATTCCTCTGTTTGGTGTCTTCTTGCTATTCCTGTAACCTACAGTCATTCTGAAACTCCTTGGGTCATCGTAAGCCCTTTATACTCCATGTGCTGATAGGAATCCTGGCTGTACCAAAAAAGATAAACTCTCCTTATTCTTAGTAATAGTTAGGGGATGAACTTCTTTCTGGTTTTTAGAAATTGTTTATTATTTATAATTTTATTCAAATGATATGTACACATTTATGTGGGCATGTGTGCGTGAGTGTGGATGCTGTCAGAGCCCAAGGGTATCAGATCCCCTGGAATTGAAGTTAGGGGTGGTTGTGAGCCATCTAATGAGGTGCTGGGAACCCAACTCTAGTCCTCTGGAAGAACAGTCATGCTCTCAACTACTGAGCCACCTACCCAGCCCTGGGGACGGACTTCTTTTTTTTGTTTTGTTTTTTGTTTTTTTGGGGTTTTTTTGGTTTTTGGTTTTTTGAGACGGGGTTTCTCTGTGTAGCCCTGGCTGTCCTAGAACTCACTCTGTAGACCAGGCTGGCCTCGAACTCAGAAATCCGCCTGCCTCTGCTTCCCAAGTGCTGGGATTAAAGGCGTGCGCCACCACTGCCTGGCAGGGACAGACTTCTTAATGAGCATTCAGAATTAGCCAAGCAGTTTAGTTCCTGTGACTGGGTTCTGCTGTGTCATATTTGAAAGTTTTGCTAGTCAAAAGCCCGGAGGAAAGAAAAAATAAAAGAAGCAAGGCTTAGCTATTATACCTTCAATTAGGAGTCTGGTCACTGTAACTATTTCTTTAGGTAACAGTCAGAGGTTTACCTACAGGCTCCCTACCAACAGGTCCACACCACTTGTATAGTCAACTCCCTTTTCTCGGGATCAGCAAAACCTTCAAATCTCACTTTAGAATAACCCTCAGACTTCCCTAAGGTTCTTCGTCCAGAAGAAGATTCTGGAAAGTTTAAGATTACTAATCTAATTTTGAACATTTGGATCTCCCTACACCCTACCTCCAGTCTTACACACTTCAAAAAAAAAATTTAGGGAGGTAAACTTTTGCTTGTATCTTGCTTGGTAAGAAGCATTTGCTTTGATCCTTTTAGTGGACTTTCTACTTTAAGGATAATCCACATATCTAGCAAAATCTCGTATTTTTCAGGACTTTGGTTTGGACACAGAAGTTCTTCGGGAGTTTATAGTTTTAGCCACGCTTCTGTTTATGGTGATGTTTAGTTAATGTGTATGTCCAGGCACTAGAACATCCTGCTCTGTGAAAAGTGACAGGCACAATTTCAGAAACCTTTACATTTTAATACTTGTACAGTAAGTCATGTTTTAAATATTTCAAGCCAGAAAAGATAGTGTGTCTACACAAAAAAATCTGCACATTAATGTCTGGGGTGGCTTTATTCCTAACTGCCCAAACTCAGAAGACACCTCGACATCTGTGTGTAGGTTAATGGATATATAAACAGCGGTGCACCCAGATAACGGAATAAAATTCAGTGCGGCAAAAGGACCACAGCTATATTACGCATCGGTAAGAGAAAGAAGCTGTCTTTTTTTTTTTTTTTTTTTTTTTTTTCAGAAATCTGCCTGCCTCTGTCTCCCAAGTGCTGGGATTTTATAAGCCACCACTGCGCGGCTTGTTTTTTCTTTTTAATTATTCCATTCGTTTACATCTCAAATGATATCCCACTTCCCAGTTACCCCCCCATCCCACATCCGCCCTCTCCTCCCTCCTCTTTGCCTCTATGAGGTTGCTCCCCCACCCACCCACTCTCTCCTGCCCCACCGCTCCAGCATCTCACTATGCTGGGGCATCAAACCTCCACAGGACCAAGGGCCTCCTCTCCCATTGAAGTCAGGCAAGGCTGTTTTCTGCTACCTATGTATCTGGAGCCATGGATCCCTCCGTGTACACTCCTTGGTTCGTGGTGGAGTTCCTGGGAGTGCTGGGTGGTCCGGTCAGCCGATGTTGTTCTTCCTACAGGGTTGCAATCACCCTCCTCTCCTCCCGTCCTTCGGCCAGCTCCCCCACCAGGGTCCTGAGCGCAGTCTGATGGGTGGCTCCACGCATCCACATCTGTTTTGGTCAGTTGCTGGCCAAACCTCCCAAGGAGCAGCCACACCAGGTTCCTGTCAGCAAGCGTCTCTTGGCCACAGCAACAGTGTTGGGTTTGGTGTCTGCAGACATGATGTATCCCCAGGTGGGGCCGTTCCCAGTCGGCCCTTCCTTCAGTCTCTCCTCCATTTTTGTCCCTGTTCTTCCTTTGGACAGGAACATTTCTGGGTTAAAAACTTTGAGATGGGTGGGTGACCCCATTCCTCAACCAGGGGCCGTGCCTATCTACTGGAGGTGGTTTCCACAGGTTCTATCTCCCCTTCTCTGCTAAAATCATCCCCATTGGGTCCTGGGAGCCTCTCGTTTCCGTGGCATCTGGGACCCTCCAGTGTCTATCCCCAGTTCCTCATCCCCCACTGCTACAAATTTTTATTCGATTTCCTGACCCTCTGTACCTCTCTCCTGTCCCCTCCAGTACCTGATACTTCTCCCCTCTTATTTCCTCCTCCCCCCCCCTCCCTCCGAGGTCCCCCTCCCTCCAGCTCCCGTTATCATCCTGTTCCCCATCAATGCAGAACTGAAGCATCCACACCCTGGTCTTGGAAGGAAGCAGAGTGCCTGGTCGCAGCTGTATGACACTGGGAGACAAAGCCATGGAGCCTGTAGGACGACCAGAAGTCCTGGAACCAAAGGGAGCAAGCAGGAGAAATACTGATGTCACCTCAGAGGACTTCTAGGTGATGTCACTGTACACCTGTCCAAACTCATAGATCTACAACACCAAGAGTGAGCCCCAGTGTGAACTCTCAGCTGGTCGGTAATGACCTGTCAGTTGTAATAAATTCCTCTCTCTGATACTGTGGACAGTGGGAAGGACTGACTACCCACACCTGAAGTCAGAGGGTGGACAGGAACTCTACTTTTCTCTCAGTTTTGCTCTAGAAAAAAAAATCTCAAAAAGAAAGTCAGATAACTATTTTAGATATATACCAAACAGAAATTAAACAATTCAGCTTTGAATACTGTCCTGGACCCTCGCCTCCCCAAAAGACATTGTTTCTCATGTTTCAACAACAAGAAGCTACCAGTTCATCTCAGGTTTTGATCTGTAAATGTCTTATCTCCAGATGTGAACTGGGTATGCAACCGATGGAATGGATAAGAAGAAAAAGAAAAACATAAGTTAATGGGCCCTGCTACAAAAGGTGATCATACAAATCGTGGAACGTAGACATCTAAACAAAAGGACCCTGTTCGGCCTCAGACGCCTCAGAAGCGCTGTATCATCTCAGATCAATAAATACTCCCTTTCTGTTTTCGTTCTCCTGTATTTGATGGACAGGAGAGTTGTGTTCTGCAAGACCACCCACTCACTGAATAAACTGAGTTCAGAGGTTCATATGCCTTGTAGAAAACATTGAGCAAATTGATAACTTTAAAACACACAATAAAATTGATAAGGTTTAATTTAATTTTTTTCACTTGACAGTTAATACTTAACTAAGGCAATGAAGTTATGCCTGTGTTTGGCCCAGAAATCACACACATTAAAGTTTGAAATACCACCTGGAAGAAAAAAAAAATTTTTTTCTTAAAAACAAAACAATTGAGACAAGCATGATATAGTTAAAATGTAGTTTGGGGGTTGGGCTTTTGCTGATATTGTGGCTTCTTCTCTATAGGGCCCTAGTGCTCAGAGAAGAGGAATTTCCAACTGTCACAGGATAATTCTTCCTTACTATTGTCCCCTAATCCAGCCTATCAGGGCTGTGCTGGTGTTAAGGCTGTCTCAGTAAAACCTTTGACACAAATGTAGGGCTTCAGGGGAAGATATAATCCATGGGCACCACAAATGCCACCCTCTGCACCTGCTCTGTACTGGTTTCTAATTGGAAAGCTCCAGAGAAGACAGCTCTGCAAGGGAACTCGGCCTCCGTGTCTGGTGGTGATGACTTATCATGGGCCCCACAGGCAGTGAGGGAGATAAAGGGAGGTGAGGCCTGAGTGAGACAGGAAGGAAGTGACAGCTCTGTGGCAGTGAGATACTTGTTCAGGATCACAGGTGAGAGACTTAGAGTGTGGCTCAGGAATTATGACTGTGTCTAAGTTAGGGTCATAAAGTAAAGGGTGACAGAAAGATTCAAGGCCATGGGCACCTACACAGGTCTTTACCGGATTGAAATCATTGACTTCTGCAGAAAAACAACAATAAAACAAACAAACAAACAAACAAAAAACAGGGATAGACAATTTGAACAAAGTTCAAACTGAAATAAAATTAAATTAAAAAGTAAATTGGTAATCTACTTTTATATTTTTGATTATGAATTTCTACATAATGGTCATAAACTTTAGCCTCTGGAACATTAGCGTGCTGTGGTCTTTCTTCTCAGATGTCACTAATCGGAAATGCACTGTCTAATCTAACCAGGCAGCATTCTGTGGCACACACTTCAATGCTGTTCTTATTTGTTGTCTTGTTGAGGCAAGGTCTTGCTATGTGGCCCATGCTAGCTAGCCAGCCTTGAACTATTTATTGATCCTCCTGCCTCAGCTTCCAGAATGCCAGGATTGCAGGTACGAGTCACTATACCAGTTCTCTTGCTGTGTGTTAGAGACAGGATTCACTCCAGAAGGGCCAGCCTCTTACCCAATACCACAACAGACTCAACAGCAGAAAGGGGTGACATTAGTGCTCTGGCTCAAAGTCTGGGGCTCCTTGCCCAGTGTCTGACCTGTCAGGTTCTGGACTAGCTATGAGAAACCCTGGAACGATCCCTGTCCGCTGTGTACAACTTTCATTTGACCTTGGGAAACTCACCTAACATCGTACTGTATTTCCTCACAGGTAAAATGGGTTGGGGAATAATAGCAGCGGCCCCACCCGCCCTTGCTGGAGGGTTACGAGGAGGAATTAGATAATGTCTGCACTGGGCTTTGCTCCCCTTTAGAAGAAAGTCCCTATAAAACACGAGTCAGAAATTGAGCGGACTTTATGAGAGCTGATGAGATCAAAGCCAGCAGCTAGGGCAGCTTTCTCCTGGCAGAGTGCGTTTGCTTCTCTGCAGTCTAATAGCATTCCTCCCGCCAGGGATTTGCAGATAGTCATTAAGTAAATCTTGCTGCCCTCCAGCAAAGCTTAATTTGCACCCTAACAGCCTAAAGCTTTGTATAAATGAAACCTTGGGAACAGCACAGGGATACCTAAAAACAACTCTGGAATTATGGTCTTTACTTCTATTTTCTAATCATTTACTCCTATAGCCACAAAATTTATATATTTAATACATAGATAAGTGGCCCTTTTAAAGTAGAGCTCAGGATCCTTTGTAAAAATGTTCTTAAATGCAAACAACATGGGAAAGCTCTGGGCCCCTTTAAAACCTTACACATGCGCTTGTGTTTGCTATTTGAATGAACTAGAATGTCCCCATGTGTCGGGCATGTCCTTTCTTTCGGGAGGCCATTCAGGTCTCAAGCCAGAGACAAACCACTGTTTGAGGGAAACCATCTTCCAAGTCGGAGGATCCATTAAGCAGGTCTTGAGGCGCTTGCAGGATATTGCATAACCTGCTTTTCTGATGTTTCAACTTGACTGCATTTCATTTTAATTTGTTAAATTCTACTGGCAGAGACTCAGAGTAGAAGGCTAAACTATCTTATTTTTGAATCTACACGTTAATCATGTCTAATTGGCCTTCATTTCCATTTGCACAGTTTGCTGGTCTTCATTTCTGCAATTAGTAGATCAAATTTCCAAACCCAGCCCCAGCCATGACCTTATGACATCCATGTAACTGTCTCAAAGTCCTGTCCAGGCCTTACAGTCTATGTCACCAGCGTGAACAAGAGCAAGCCTTCCAAAAGGCGCATTCAGCAATTTCTTTTTCGAATTAAATCTGTTCAAAGACAAAGGTTTAAAAGTCCTGGGCCCCATTTCTCAGGAACGACAGACACGGCTTGTGTATCTTGTTTTGTATTTTTAGATTTATTCTGGAGCTCTAAGAGATGAACGCTGAGTCCATTGTTGGTGGGCAACACATGTTTAAAAGAAGTTTAATAGGAACCAACAATGGATTTTTAATTTCAACCCCCCAAAAGGTTTTACATTGTCAATCTAGTCTTTTTTTTATTATTTCTTTATTTTTTTTGTCTTTCTTTTGTCAATCTAGTCTTAAGTGGGGAAGAATAGCTCCCTTTTCTTCATGTTTTAAAGAAGTGATATCATTTAAAGATAATAACATGATATTTAAATATGATTTCTCCATTTAAATATGGTATCTCCATGTTTTAAAGAAGAGATACTCTATAGCCACTCTGGAAGAAGGGTTTGATTTGGCAGAGCTGAGTTCATTATGAAGGGACCTCCCCACCCCAGGAAAGCCTGTTTCTGCTCCTGTTAGGCCTTCAGGAGGAGCCCTTCAAGAAAGCCACGAGATCTCAAAAGATCAGGGAGGCCCCTTTTGCAAAAAAAAATAAAAAATTTCTGTCCCCTTTAACAGTATGATTTCTCCAGCTAAGTTCTTTCCCTCCAGTGAATACAAATAACTCTGGGGAAGATAACAGATTAGATCTTATCTATTGAGCAGGTCTGTGGGTTGGGGAGTGTCTGAGGCTAAGGGGAAAAGCTGCTGAATTTTCCCTGGCTGTATATTTTCTCAAGAATGATGCAGCCCTCCCTCCAACCCAGCAGCTTCTTCTATACCTTAAAATATCACAAAAGGAATTCTTGCCTCCAGAGTCTGTGCGAATATGGACATTAGCTAGGAGAGGAAGAGGAACGGAAAAAAAGAGGAAGAAAATGGGGAGGTGGGGGAGGAGGAAAGAGGACGACAGAGGAGAGGGATAGAGCAGGAGGGGGAGATAGCAGAAGAGTTGTAAGGCTCAGTCTCCTCCGTGCCCAGGAGGGCGGGCTTTGCCCAGCAGGCTGTAACCTTGATGGGCAGGAAGCTTGTAGCTACATGCCTGTGTCCAGAGTTCCAGACCTGAGCAGGGTAGGGATAAGAGTCTCATTTTAATTATGCCAAGGAGTCTGCCCTGGAAGAATAAAATCTCAGCAACAGAAGATTGTAAATGGAACCGGGCTTAGTCATGGCAGCAGGAGAGCTGCTGTCTTGGCAGTAACAAACCGCCATTGTGAAGGGAAAACATTGCATCTCTGTAAAATGACACAGAATAAAAACCCAAGATATTTGTTTGCTGACATGAAATCTGCTTCGGCATATGGCCTAAAGTGAAGCTAAATGATCATTTCAAAGATCTTGAATCCTCCTAGTGCTGAGGCCCAGGCCCCTTGGCTTTCTCCTATTTCCATAATCTTCCTCTTTTCATAAACAAAACCATTCAAACACCAACACCAAATATGAAAAGCCAAGCCCTCCCCACTGAGACCCCACATCTTCCCGATGCTCTGGCCAGCTCTCAGTGTGAACTCTTGTGGGGCCTCTATTCTCACTGGAAGCTGGCCACTGAGTCTCTGTATGCACCCTGCATCCTGCAGCCCTGCTCTCTGTCTTCTATCCACTCTGCCTCACCTTCAGCAGGTCAGGAGCCAGCACCAGGACATCACCCACCACCATCCCCTCTCAGAGCAGCATCAGCACCAAACACACACACACACCTTGAACTTCTGGATTGCCCTCACTAATGGTCTCTCCTCTTAGGGCTGTCCAAGCCCTAATATCTACCCATTTCCACCTCAGTTTTTATAATAATATCGAGGAAGAAGAGAAGAGAGTAAAGGAGAGGACTGGATCCTAAAGTCAGAATACCAAGTGGCATCCTTCAAACCTGACTGGCTGTCTGACAGTTACCAGGAGTCAGGATTGTTTTCTTCCATTGTATATCTCTTCCCTGTTGCAAATCTTGGATGTAGACTATATCATTTTCTGATTCTAGAAATGGTTCCACATTGTCAAATACAGAATAACTGATATAAATAGACCCACCTTATCCAGCTTCGAGCTACAAACTAAATGTCACTAAATGCAGTTGGGAAGGCATGTGTGCAGACTGGCTTTCAGATATAAGTATGGGCCAGCTCCAGTGCCCCAGTGGCTTCACACACTTATCCCACTCTGTGACAGGCCGGGCCACCTGGCTTTCTTTCAATTCCCTTTACTGGCTCTGCTTCCACGTGCATCAGGGCTGCTGCGCTTTCTGTTCCTTCTGCTCATTCCTCCCTTTTCATCTAGTCAGTAACTGCTCCTCCATTTGTTCTCAGCACAACCATGATTTTTATGGGCAAGCTTTTCTGACCTGGCCACCAGTCAGGTCAAGTGCCTAATTCTAGACTCTTGTTGCACCGTGCACTGTTCCTTTGTAGAATATGTCACAGGTATAATTTGACACTTGTTCAATTGATCATCTGATTACTGTCTGTCTCCCTTCCTGGAAGGCAAGCTCTGGCAGGCCAGGCTGTGTCTGCTGTTATTCATGCTGTGTTCCCAGCACTTGCCCTCACAGATAACCTATCCATGGAGACAACTGACTGAATATCTGAGCACTACACCTCGTTCTCCAAACCTGATCTGTCATGAGGTAGGAGGTGAAAATCACTTCTCCTCTCCAACACTATCATACCCAGGAGTGCTTTGTTCAAGAAACATTCTCTCTGAGAGGCTCTAACAGCAGCTGGCTGAGACAGATGCAGATACTTCCAACCAACGATTGGACTGAGGTCGGGGATCCCATGGAAGAGTTAGAGGAAGGACAGAAGGAGCTGAAGGAGACGGCGACCTTATAGGAAGACCAACTAACCAGGACACCTAGGAGCTCCCAGAGACTGAGCCACCAACCAAAGAGCATACAAGGGCTGCCTTGTTGGCTTCAGTGGGAGAGGATGTCCCTAGTCCTGTAGAGACATGATGCCCCAGAGAAGAGAGATGCTGGGAAGAGGGGCCCCCTCTCAGAGATGAAGAGGAAGGAGGATGGAAGAAGAACTCTGCAAGGGCAGACTAGGAAGGGGGCAACATTGGAGAGATAGATAGATAGATAGATAGATAGATAGATAGATAGATAGATAGATAAGCATTCTCTTCCTTGTTTTCTTATTGCTGGAACCCAGGGACCTGCTTGCTATGCAGACATTCTAACACCGAGCCTCGTCCTCAATCTTTAAGGAGCATTCTCTAGATCAGACTGCTCCAAATGTGACTCTGCAGCAAATGCTTCATATGTAAAGAACTGCGTGCACGTGCCTGCAGAGGTTTAGACATCTTAGGATGCATAGCAATGCCTGTGTGGTCATGGGTAGCTTCATCACATTACCATGCTTTTAAAATTAATTCTTAATTTTTTAATTTATGTGTGGCATGTGTACATGTATGAGAGAGAGAGAGAGAGAGAGAGAGAGAGAGAGAGAGAGAGAGAGAGGTATATGCACAGATGCATGCCATTGTGTACATGTGGAGGTCAGAGAACACCTTTTGAAAGCTGTTTTCTATACTTCTTTGCTTTTGAGGCAGGGTCTCTTGTCTCTGCCATTGCAGTATGTATGCAAGCTCCCAGCAGAGCCTTCTGCCTCTGCAATCTCTTTTAAAATGGGAATGATTGCCACTGCATATGGCTTTTTCTATGTGTTCCAGGGACAAACGTCAGATTGTCAGGTTTTGATGGCACGTGCTTTTACCCACTGAGTCATCTCCCTAATTACATTTTTTTTCTATCTTACTGCACCTGTGTGATCTAATTAGATATATCTCATTAAAATCAATTTAATCTAGAACAGAAGAAAATAAATTGGGGGGAGAGGTGCAATCAGGATGCAAGATGAGTAAATAAATACATTTATGGGGGAAATGGAACTTTTACTACAACTACACATGCAGTTTACAGTCCTTGACTACTAACTCATCATCAGTGGAAAAGTGTATCAGCCTTTATAACGCTCATAATATTTAGCAAATTGAAATGGCTTACGAAAAAGCAAACAAAGAAACCTGCTAAATAATGGCCTCTGTAGAATACCTATATACTAAGTTCTCAGGTCTCTGTGAAGTTCAAGGCTCAACCAACCAGAGTTAGCAGAGGTTTGGAAGGCCTGGCTCTGGACAGTGGCGCCCGTGCCTCTAATTAGTAAACCCTAGGGCATAAGGGAAAGTATCAAATGCAAAGTTTGCCCCACTGGTCTGAGAAACCGAAGGTGAATAAAACCATGCAAATAGAATTGGAAGACGGACAACGAAAGGGAACTAAAAGTTTCTTTAAAGGTTTGCTCCGAGCCCTTTAAAATTGTCATTAAAGATTGTTAGAAAATGATTTTTTTAAAGAAAAAATACAGCACTATGCATCTCGTGATCTATAGGGAGCATACTGGTCCACTGCCATTAGCATGTAGCTCAGGCGTCTAAGAGGACAGGAATACTTTAGTCTTCTCTGGTCATGTGAGTTGTGCCCTGGCCTAGTCATAGTTGTAGAAGCAAGTTTGGCAGTAAAATTGAAGTTAAATTTGGTTAAACTGCTTAGCTATGCATCACAAGTCAAGAGCTGACTAGGTAAAGTTTAATATAATTTTATGAAAGAATTTATTACCAACTTAAAGCCAGACTTGAATGAAACTTAAAAGACACCTTTGGAGACTGATTCCACACCATTCACTGTAGTTGTGACTCCGTGCAGTTCCCTGCCTCAGTAATAGCTCTGTCCTCTCTGAGAACATCCTGGCTGCTGCTGGCACCAGGCTTGAGGCTAAGCGCTAGGACTGGGCACTTGATCCTTGCCAACTCCTGGGAGGTGCCTGTCGTTACTGCTGCCATCGTGTTAGAGCTCAGAAGTTAACACAGAGGCTGAAGTTGACAGAGCCAAGAAAGAGAAAGCAGACCGCTGGATGGAATTATGTCTCTCTGATTCATTCGACAAATTTGTGGACGAATTCACAAAATTAAGGAGGACTTTTTCGGTTCCGATTGGCTAATGACGGGATTTGATCATATTCCACGAGCGTTTTCTTTGTAAGAAACTCAAAGATGCAATCTCTTTGCTCAGTAAATGGGAAAAGAGACAGTACAAGAACCAAGATGCCTCAGAAGGCTTTGGCATTTTCAGCTCTAACATATTAGAATCATCTGGGGGATTTTGAAAAGAGTACTAATACTTGGGCTTCATCCCAGATCGTTTAATTGGAATTTCTTAGGGGCAAGGGCAGCACTTTCATGTTTCTTAAAAGCTCTCGTAATCTAGTGTGTTCTAAAGCAAGGAGCCTGTTGCTTCTCTACTCTGAACACCACCTCAGGGGCCTTTTCCGCCTCCTCCCCACCGAGCATGCGTGGTAAGCATGGTATTGCTTGAACAATGAAAACAGTGGAAACCCCCAGCATTTAAAAATCATTTTCCCTTAATTTGTAAATGCGTATAACAGCATTTCAGGACCATTTTTTTTGTGTGTGTACTTGGTTTTGCTCTGACACTAGAATTTTCCAGTGTCAAATGTCATACCAAAAGGTGGCAGTAGGTGGCTCACCTCTCTCAGCAAGAAAGGGAAAGCCGGGCATGGTGCTTGAAATGGAAGAACCACAGCTTCCCCGTGAATGAGTACAGTACGGAAAGCTCAAGGGGAAACGGGAAGAACGAGCTGATAAAAATAACAAAAAACCCGAGTATCAGAGAATAACCGAAGAGGGTAAGAAACAATCACTTTAAAACCACGCCAGGAGGAATGGAGTCTGTGAGTGTGATCCCAGGTCAGAGCCTTTGACAGCAGCAATGAAAGTGGTGAAAGTTAAAACCAGGAAGTTGGCAAACCAAAAAAGCTGAGTGGCAAAGTCCCCCTAATTGTGGATCTTTCCCGCACCCCAGTTTTTGGGTGAAAGTGGAAATGGAAGATCTGGGTTCATATGGACATCTGTGGGGAGGCATAAGGCATGCCTCTCTCTGGCCACGGGTGTGCATCACGCAGAAGACCCAGGAGGCCAGGGATTTCCCGTTTCATCAGGTGTGCTTAAAACAGCTAGCATCTCCACCATCTGTGTCACATTTTAGAGTTATCAAGTGAGTATACCCCTACTTGGAAACTAATGAAAGTGAAAGTCCAATTAAAGACTATCTGCTATATGGTCAGTCTTTTAATATAAGGAACTTGTTATCATTGAAACAAAGTAATTTTTAACCAATAAAGTAAGTTACCAATAATTTCTCATGAAAATCTTAGGACACACTGACAAGCTCCAACTCCTCTTCACAAAGAGACTATCTGCGGGATGGAGAAGACGTCGTATCCAAGCACATCCTGTGAAATTTATCTCAGTGCTGTGAAATGTGTCTCAGTGCTCACAATCCAGATTTCCGCTTTTATGTGACCTTTTCTACTTCGGGTTTTTTTGTTTTGTTTTGTTTTGTTTTTTCTTTTCTGGCCTCATAGAAGTTTGAGGTGACATTTTAAAGACCTGTGCCAACTAAAATTTCAGAGTCCAATTTTGTTGTTACTTTTAACTTCTGACCCCAAAGTCAACCTGGACCTGTGTAAAGGCAGAGATCCTGTATAAAGCTCTAAGGTGTGTGGGGTATGTGTATTGTGTGTTCATGTGCACGTGTGTGTGTTGTGTGTTGGTGTGTGTGTTTGTGCTTGGCTATTACATGCATGCCGTGACTGTGCGTAGGCAGAGGAGAGCCCTTCTAAGAGCTTATGCCTGACCCTATCTGATTAGCATCAGGATAATGCACATTCCTCCACGCACAAGGCTGTAAATCACCAAAATTCAAGTTTAGGATATTAATCCTAAAAACACACTGAGTTTGCCCTTAGGCTCAGAATTGCTATGCGCATCTATGACAGTGCCTTGCGCCTGCCCAGAGGCTGTGATGGAAAATAATGATGTTTTTCCTTTATACCCCCTCATTACCAGACCTCACTGAGTAGAGAGAAGGGAGTGGTAAGGGTGACCTAAGGTAGACAGCCCTGGCCAAAGTAGTATCAGTAGTCATA
This sequence comes from Uromys caudimaculatus, assembly GCA_028551405.1. NCBI lineage: Eukaryota > Metazoa > Chordata > Mammalia > Rodentia > Muridae > Uromys > Uromys caudimaculatus. The sequence continues at coordinate 39,324,912 of CM052717.1, read as the reverse complement.
ATCAGAGGTAGGCATTGGGCTACAGCTTAACCACACTCCTCTGACATGAAGTCACCCCAACTCTGACCCCGTCTGCACACTAAAGGTAAAGCTGCTTTCTGATGCATTGGTTTTACCTGTGAGTATCAAATTCTATTCTGTGTTGGTTATGCAGAGCTGCGATGGGATCCAGGGCTTTGTGCACAATAGGTATGAGCTATACCTCTAAATGTGTGATAGCCCCTGTGCCTGCCTGCTGCCTGCCTGCCTGCTGCCTACCTGTCTGCGTGCTGCCTGTCTGCCTGCTGCCTGCCTGCTTACCTGTCTGCCTGTCTGTCTGCTTACCTGCCTGTTGCCTGCCTGCCTGCCTGCCTGCTTTCTTCCCTCCTCTCTCTCTCTCTCTCTCTCTCTCCCTTTCTTCCCTTCTGTTTTATCAAGGCCAACTTTTATTTTGTGTTTAGAATAGGAAGCTTCTAGAAACTTTATATTAGTGGGAACTTCTGGCCGATTAACCCCATTTCTACAACAATATGTGGATTCCCACATGATAGTGACTAAGAAAGTCATCCTATGGCTCAATAAGTTTTTGAACACTTCATACACACTGTAGACACATGCACCAGAGATACTCCTGTGCCCACTGCCTCTGTGAATAGAAATGTATATTTAAAATTTTTAAATAAAAATGTAGTTACTATCAATGTTTTTTAGAAGTTAAGATAAATCCAATTATCATGATTAGGTTTTTTTAATAACAATTTTTAAATCACTTCTAAAATGAAATGTAAGCTGTCAATATAAAGATAGTAGGACTTTCATGAAGCACCTCTGAGATCACCTCTCCAACTCTGTCTTCTACGATTTTCTGCCGACTCTCCCATCCTCAGAGCATACTTATCTGAAATCTCAGAACTAACCATGGGACACTGATACTGACCAAGAAGGCTAGCTGGAGCTCAGAGGATCCATCCAGCCCATAGGCATGCTTTATTTGGACCTTTGAGTGTCTGAAGCTTTTAAGGCATTTTACAGGATTTCTATATTCTTGTCAAAAATGGAAGATTTGCTAACATCAGCCAGCCTATGTGCACGACACCTTCCAGTAACAGATAAGCAATGTCTGCTTTACAGAAGACATGGGCTCGAGTTGTACCCACCCCTTTCGTGTGTGTCACTTCCTGCCTGGTCATTCATGTTCTGTGTATGACTTGTTCCTGCAGGGACACTTACACACCATACTGTTCCCTCAGGCTAGCTCCTCACTGGCAAAGGGTCTTCTGAGCTTCTTTTAGATAGCACCTCTAACTCCTCTCCAGCAAGATCCTTGCTTTGTTCTCGTTACTGTTATTCTCTCGTACACATTGCTACAGATGACACTGGTCACACATATTTTAACACAGTCTTCAGCCCCCTTATTCCTGGATCCTGACTCTTTGAGCTCAAGACTCATACGCTTACCCTGATCCTGCCAATATTTAGCACATGCTGATGAATGAATAAATATTCAGGAGACTCATAATATATGATAGAGAAAATTGACTGCTTCCCATAACAAGGAGGGAGAGTGTTGTTTTTTCAGAGTCCGCCATCAGTTGTATTAAGTGGATGGATGTAGGGCAGGAAAAAAAATGGGATAGGCATGAAAGAACCCATGTAGAATCCTTCCTGAAGAGCAAATGTAGAAATCAGGACACAAATTTATATATACCGTTAAATATAGATATATGAAGGAGAGAAAGAGGAGGAAGAGGAGGAAAGAAAAGGATTACAATGAAATGGGGAAACTGTGAAGGAAACAGAAGTTTTCTAACTCGGAGCATATCCATATGTAGCCGCATTGCTCTTACAATTAAAGAAAGACAGTTTCAGGAAGTGTGTGTAAACTTACTCATCAGTATCTTAAGAGTTTCAAACTACCAGATGTGGGTCATGGAGAAAACCACTCTCTCTCTCTCTTTAAAGCCTTTACCAAAGAATAGATTAAGGAAGGAAAATATTGAATTAATACCACTTAAAATATTTGACTTCTAAGTAAATGAGAGGTCAACTATATATCTCTCTGTTGTTACTCTACATGGCTTTAAAGGTTTTTAGGCTTGTGCTATGAGTTAATTCTAGTAAGCTGCAAAAATATAGAGAAGCAAGCAAGCAGTTGCTAACTGAATGAGACATATAAAAGGTAGAAAAAACATTTATGCAACTGTTGCAACCTTGCCAGTGCCCATGTCTGCGAATGAGAGTCTGGGTTGTAGAGAGGAGTGTGTGTTGCTGCTGCTATTGCTTTAAGAGGTTCGTGCTCTCCTGAATAACCCAGAGCAACCATTCTAGCCTCCAACAGAAGTCCTGTGGCAAATGCATGCTCACATTCAGATTTATCAAATTTATCTCTATGCTGCCCACTTGGTAGTAAGTTGGTACTTACTCCTACTTATTTTCCATTATCTGCTTAGAAAGGAAAAAAAGTGTAGAAATTGACCTAGAAAGACAGAGGTGGCCTCTTAAAAGAAAACAGAGTGGCTGGGAGGTGACAGTTTTATGTGGGAGGGTCTTTTGAATGACTGTAAGAACCCTCCTGTTTGTCTAGTACAGCATCAAGTTAATGGCAAGCTCCTAATTTTTTATAAAACTGCCTCCAGCCCTCTTACAAAACCCTTGCTGAAGAAATAAAACATACTCATCTATGTATAAGATACTAATTTCCTCAAGTATCTTCTAGAGAGTTACAAAACTCATGGTGAAATAACAGCCTTTTTAAGCGCCGGGTTCATTGTCTCTGACTTCAGTTTGTGCCGTTAGAAGGCCCCTGAATCAGCTCATGTTCCTCAGTCCCAAGCCCCAGACCTCTCTAGGCAAATAGGGGGTAGAAATGTGAAGAGGAAGAGGAAAATATCTTCTGGGGGGAAGAAAGCATGTCTCCATGTTATTATTCTGACCATGAATGACCCTAGTCAAATCCCTTCCTGTCACTAGCTTTTAAACTAAATGCCTTGTTTTACCTTAATAAGCGAGAAACACATAGAAACTTCATAGCCCTTGCTCCCCACTCCGTGTGTGTGTATGTGTGTGTGTGTGTGTGGCGCGCGCACGGGTATATGTGTGTGTGCATGTGTTCATGTGTGCATTTACATGCATGTGTGTATACATACACATAGATGTCTTCTTGGCTATGTTTCTGGTCCTACAGAGCTAAGTTTCTTCTCTGAGAAAACTGGCTAAAATTTCAAGAAGAAAGTTAAGATAATTTGACTTGAAGTGCAAGCTTCTAGTCTCTCATTTCTGTTCTTTGACCTAACATAAGCTTTGACTCTCTTTGTTCTGGCATGCTTCAGACCAGGTCTCCTCTAGTTCACTATACAGCTTAGGGTAACCTCACACTCTACCTTTCTGACTCTAAGTTGTAAGTGTTGGGGTAATAGGCCTATCCCACTAATGCCTAGCTTAAGCTTTAATTAGTGTGCATCTAAGTGTCTGTGTGTTTGTGTCCTCATGAAGGTGCAGGTGTGCGTGTGGACGAGCACAGGACAACCTCAACTGACGCTCCTTAGGTATGATCGCCTTTCTAGTGGACAGAGCCTCTGGCCTGGAACTCACCAGGTCAGAACAAGTGCTAGTATTACAAGAGCACGGCATTATGCCTAACTTTTTCACATAGGTCTGGGGGCTTGAACTCAGGTCCTCATACTTGTCAGGGGAGTGCTTTGCCAGATGAGCAATCTCTCCAGCCCTTTGTCCTCTAACTCTTGAGAATACTAAACTCATTATCTCTTTTCCAATCCCCTGCCACTGAAATGAACCACCTAAATCCAACTGTGTCGACTACGGTTCAGCTGACATCACTTGGCTTGTTTCGAATGGGGGGTTTTATTTTATCACTGAGGTTTCATTTAGTACTTGAACTCATCACATTGCTTGGTACCCATTTGGGTCCAAACCATTGGCTAGTGGGTCTCATGGATATACAGCAAGTATAGAGCTTGTTTTTAAGGGGACACGTAAAGAACTGTGAACAAAGAAGCATGAAGGTACTGTCTGTACATTAGAAGTGGTTAAGTCCTGAAAAGAAAAGCAGGTGAGGAAGAGGCCTTGGAAATGGGGTGTGGGGAACGGAAATGTCCTGGTGCCCAGGAAGTTCTCACTGAAAAGGGAAGCTTAAATGTAGACTACGTGAAGTAGAGGAGCAAGTCGTGCGCATAGAAGGAGGGATGAGGAAGCAAGTGCAGAGGAACCCTGGGAGAATCGTAGCGTGTTCCAAGGCCAGCCTGGAGGTCACAGGGATAGAAATAGCCTGGACGAAAACAGCAGCGAGCCAAAAGGCCAAGAGCCCTTACGGAAGAATGGGCTGGGGCTGGAGAGATGGCTCAGCGGTTAGCAGCACTGGCTGCTCTTCCAGGGGACCTGGGTTCAATTCCCAGCACCCACATGGCAGCTCACCGCTGTCTGTAACTCTGGGATCAGACACCCTCACACAGGTATCCATGCAGACAAAACACCAATGCACGTTAAATAATAAATAGATAAATAGATAAATAAATAAATAATTGGATATTTTGAAAGAAAGAAAGAACAGGCTGAAGCCAGCCAATCGGAAAGCAGTGTGTCATTTCAAGTAGAGATGCTAAGTAAGGCTGGACAGAGTGGCAGCAATGGAGTGCTGAGGTATCACATTCTGAGTGATTTTTTTTAAATGATATTTTTTATTTATTTTGAATTATTTATTTATTTTATGTGAGTACACTGTAGCTGTCTTCAGAACACATCAGAAGAGGGCATCAGATCTCATTATGGATGGTTGTGAGCCATCATGTGGTTGCTGGGATTTGAACTCACGACCTTTGGAAGAGCAGTCAGCGCTCTTAACCACGGAGTCATCTCTCCAGCCCTCTGAGTGACTTTTAAAGGTGGAGCCAACATGCTTCAGTGGTGAATGATGAAGAAGGAAGCCAAGGGTAACCACAAAGGTTTCAAACTGGAAGAATTTTTCCAAGAAAGGAAATACACGGAGAGCGCCAGACTGGACAGACACACCGGGCATCTAGCGTTTACCTGTGTGAACCTGGGGGTCAACCACAAACCCAGACAGGAGATTCCGCTTCTGAACCGTAAACATGCAGAAACTACTACTGCTACAAGAAAGAGACTCTCGTGCCATGGTGGGATAAACACCTAAACAGACTCTGAGTAGGGAAGGACCCAGCAGCATCCTTCTCACCACTAAGCAAGCTCTCCAGCCGCTAGAAAAAAATACGTGCTATCCACTCACTTCCGGTGCAAATAAAACATCATGCTCCCATTGGCCTTCATCTGTGTCTGTGGGAGTCCTCCTAGGCTTAGGTGGTGGATCTTCCTCTGGGCTTTTCTACCTTACTCTGTTCCCTGCTGCCTTTTCCCTTCTCACCTCAGAGACTTTTCTCTCATTCATTCCTTCTGCATATTCTCCCAGAAAAGTAATCATTCCATATGAGTGTCCTGGTGTCTGTGGACACTCCCCCATCCCCATTGCCCGGGGTCATTCCATTCCACGAAATCAGTGCACCGCGGACCTCTCTCAACTCTTACTATTATCTCAAAGACCACACTTGTCCAAACATCATTTCTAGAAATGGCCTGGTACTCTCCCATCTTACCTCCCCTCTGCCCATTTTCCAGGTTCATTCTACAATTGAAACATTACCCACCACGAGCCACTTCTGTACCTCCTACGTCCTTCCCTCTTTGCGTATATCACAAGAGTCAGTGATTGTTTACTTCCCTGCCTGTGTTCACTAATCTGTAAGCTCCCTAAAAGAAGTTTATTGAACTGCCCATGTCACAGATATTAGTGGCTGCAGACACTGGGGAAGGAATGAGATGCCCTGTAACAGTTAAAACCTTGCAGAGGTGTTATTAGATGGTGGCCATGCATATGCAGAGATCCGGATTATTAAACTTAAATCCATGAACAACAAATTACTGAATGAATGATAGATATCTTAGTTAGGGTTGCTATTGCTGTGATGAAACACCACAACCAAAAGCAACTTAGGGAAAAAAGTGTTTACTTGGCTTACATATCCTGAGTCATAGTCCATCTAGGGAAGCCAAGGCAAGAACTTCAACCAAGCAGAAACATGGAGGCAAGAGCTGAAGCAGAGATCACAGAGGGGTGCTGCTTACTGACTTGCTCCTCGTGGCTTGCTCAACCTGTTTTCTTATAGCACCCAGAACCACCAGCCCAAGGGTAGCACCACTCACAATGAGCTGGCTCTCTCTTCCCATTCACTGATTGAGAGAATATCTTACAGGCTCAGTTAAAACCTGATCCTAGAGAGGCAATCTCTGAATCGAGGTTCCCCCTTTCAGATGAATCCATCTTGTGTCAAGGTGATATAAATCTAGCCAGCATAGTAAGAATGCAGCATAGTCACGGACATGAGATAGGGAATATGGAGGTGTCAGACTGCACCTTCACAGAGAGTAGAGTCAGTAGAGCGCTTATGAGGACCTGACGTTGATCCCCAGAAGCCATATGGAAAAGCCAGGCATGGTACTAGATAGACTGGCACAGATTGCAAGGACTCTCTGGCTAGCCAGCCTAGCATAATCAGGGAGTTCCAGGACAAAGGAGAGACCTTGTATCAGAAGCAGAATTCTGAGCAGAACACCCGAGTTTGTTCTCTGGTCTGTGCATACAAATTCATATGCACACACACACACACACACACACACACACACACGCACACACGTGCGCGCGCGCGCGCGCACATGCACACGCACACACACGGGCACGGGCACAGGCACGGGCATGGGCATAGGCCAGGGTCCTGTCCATAGAAGATCTCCATGCAGCTGGGAGAGGGGGTAGATAACAATGAATGACAGCATAGTTCAGGTCTGTGCAACCCACTGACTGCATGTGTCCTGGAATAGCTATGAATATAGCCCAGCACATTAGCAGATGATAATGTCTTACAGATGATGTTGCATTGCCTTGGACATCCTAATCTTGTCTAAGTCCTGGAAGATAAAAGTAGTTAAAGGCTTGGTGCAGGAGCTAAACTTAACAGGGGGCTTAAATGGGGAATGTCCAGTAGAAGTTGATGTATAAAGGAGATGTGAACACATAGGTTTAAGAATGTGTCCATTGGACAGTCAAGACTCTGGCCCGACTGAGGAGGTTGTGGAAAGGAAGACATGGGATGGGTGTACAAGCCTACGTGAGTCATTAATTTAAGAGAGCTGTAATTAATTAAATTAATATTTGACTCCATATTCTCCCAAAAGTTAATATTTCTTTTAACCCACTAACATTTTCTTAGACCTTTTTTTTTTTAGCTTTTTTTTTTTTTTTTTTTTTTTAGTTTTTTAAAATTTATTTTATGTATATGAGTACACTGTAGCTGTGTTCAGACACACCAGAAGAGGGCATTGGATCCCATTACAGATGGTTGTGAGCCACCATGTGGTTCCTGGGAATTGAACTCAGAACCTCTGGAAGAGCAGTCAGTGCTCTTAACTGCTGAACCATCTCTCCAACCATTTTCTTAGGTCTTAAAGAAGAGTGTGATGACTGAGCTCCAGTTACCCTTCAGAGTGAAGAAAGAGAGCAGGCCTGTTGTCAGTCCATGAGATGAAGGGGCTGATACAGAGTAGAGTTGCTCGCTTTAAATGGCCATGATCACTTCCCCCTAGGGAATAAAGACTGATCTTTAGAAGTGCACCGTGGAATGCCAGTTGCAGGCTCTACATGCTGGCTCTAAACAGCACTGGAAGACTGACTGGTCCAGAGAAACACCTTGTGCGTGACTGCCATGGAACCAGACGATGCCAGATGAAGACCAGGCGAGACAGGAAATGAAAGAGAGGCACGGGGTTTGGCAAGCCGGAGCACCCTCTCCAGTTCTCAGCTAGGGTGCTGACGCTGCTCCACATGACCCAAAACTCATCCTGAAACTCCAGCCAGCGGCGGGGCAGAATGAGCGATTGTATTGTTGACAGAACTCCATCCTGCTGAAGAACTTCAGGAAGGAAGAGAATAGCTGTCAGATCTCCAACAGTTGTACTTTGCCTTGCTTAGGAGGGATAAAAGGTAGAGGCCATATGTCTCTATGCTGAAACCTCAGATGCAAATGTTTGCCCTTTATATGCTTGCTTAGACACCGATACACACCAGACTCTAGGAGATATTTTTTCTGTAATTTGTTGTGCATTATCAGCTATTTACATAATTACTCTAATTAAGCTAGTTATAGCAGTTCCTGTAAATATGTGAGAGATCACTGAAACATGTAATTATGTCCTTATGTCATTAATTAAACTCTATCAGCTGGGAAAATTACTGTAAAGATGTCTGGAGGTGTCATTAGTCTGTGTAATGGAGACACAGGGGTCTTTATTGAACTACAATAAAATGCCTAGCATTAACAATCCCTTTAAAAAGACTGTTTGTGATTTTTGTTTTTAAAGTTCAGAATCTCTGCGTAAAAGAAAAAATAATGCATTTATCTTTCACCCCTAATGGTTTGGAACATTGATAACGAGTGTGGAGCTTTAACGTGAATCAAGGGGAAAGAAAATAGTCACGTGTGTTTTCCTCCCTACTGGTCAGGCCTAGCATTGCAGGGGTGGGCCTCGGAAGCCCCTCACTCCTCCTCCCCTGGACCACTCTCAGCTGAGGCCAAGGCAGGGGAAAACCCACAGAAGATGTGTCAGCCTTTGACACAGACGGTGCACCCAGGTTCTCATCTCCTACCAGGCAAGCTTTTTCCCCTGAAGATTTATGCTCCAAGACCCGTAACCAAACATCGTAAACACAAAGGGCTATTTTTCAAAAGGCACAAGGCAGGAAAATGTACACCAAGTGTATTTTGTGGAGGTAAATTTCTAAAGAGAGAACTCCAGACACGCCCGCATAGGACAAAGGCAGCTGAGGATCCAGCACCGCACCGCACCGCATCCCTTCAGGGCGACTTCTGCCTCTTACTGAAGGGCCTGCAGTCCCTACCTGCGACTCCACCCTGCCAGACTCTGAGAAACGGGTGTCCTGATTCAGTTAAGAAAAAAAATGTGCATGGCTCTTCAGAGAGTCACAGAGCCCTTATTGATTCAAAGATGCTCCATGTGAAGAAAGACTGCCAGGGAGTGAAAGGAGGAGGGGATCCCCAGAGCGCGAGACACGCCGGAAACCCCCTCCTTCAGAAAATAACAGAGAAACCTTTCAGTTCTTCAAGTGCAGAAAAGAAGGGTTTATGACTAGAAGTCTGATTCTCTTTAGTTGAGTCTGTATTTCTGGGAGTGGAAAGGTTAACTGCTCTTATACAAAATCTGCACTTTTCTTTTTCTGGAAATCAACATTTACAATTTAAAAAGTAAATTCTTTGAAGTAGACCTTTCTGAGTGTTAGAAGAAAAAAATACGATTTTGTTTTTTTAATCATAAAATATGATTTTATATCTTATATATGTTTTTTACATTTTTAGGGAACAGCTAGTCGACTTTAATGTCTGCTGCATCAGATTTATTTATGGACTCTGTAGTTATGTAACAACGTTGTTTAGATTAAAATGCCTACCTTCTATCTTCAGTTCATGAAGCACAGTTAAACCCGTGTTTAATTCTCTGTCTAATCACATGTAAAATGGTACATAACAATAGGACCGCAGCTTCTCACTCCACCAACGATTTCACGAACCTAGGGCCACCGTGGAACTAGAAACAATGGAGTCAACTTGCACGTGTTTACTGTAGGTCACATAAGTTCAAGCAGTCCCGAATGACTCCTAGTAAGATCACCACCAAAACGCACTTAATTGTTATTGGGTGGTGAGTGTTCTGTATCAGAAACTCTGGGATAAATTGTAAGTTAAACAAGAACTGTTTTCTTTCTTTCTGTGTTTTCTGTTGATTTTGTTTGTTTTTATACAGGGTCTTGCCTTGCAGCCCAGACTGAACTGCTGGAACTCGACAACTTCCTGCCTCAGCCTCCATTGCAAGTACTAATGTTCTGTCTGGTAAAGAACGCAACGAATGAAATATGGCTGATAGTATCACGCAATATCAAATGCTGACAATTTGAAGTAAGTGCCATTCAAATAGAATGACTTATAGTATTAAAAATGCGTGGGTACTTGTTATATTCAGAACACTTGATAGTGTGTGTGCCTATGTATGTGTGTGTATGTGTGTATGTGTGCATGTAGTGTTTATGTGTGTGTATGTGTGTGTGTACATGTGTGTGTTTGAATGTGTGTGTTGTGTGTGTGTGTGTACATGTGTATGTGTGTATGCATGTGTGTGTGTATATGTGTGTGTATATGTGTGTATTGGTGGGTGTGTTTGTGTGTTATGTATATCTGTGTGTATGTGTGACTGTAGTATGTGTGTGTTTTTGTGTACATGTGTGTATATGTTTGTGTACATTGTGTATATGTATGTGTGTGTGTATGTGTGTATATGTGTATGCTGGTGTGTGTGTGAGTGTGTGTACTGTGTGTTGGTGTGTGTATTTGTGTATGTGTGTTTATGTGTGTGTATGTGTGCTTGTAGTGTGTGTTTGTGTGTGTGTATATGTGTGTATAGCGTATGTGTGTGTGCATGTGTATGTGTGTATGCGTTTGTGTGTATGTGTGTGTATGTGTGTGTATGTGTGAGTGTAGTGTGTGTGTTTGTGTGTGTGCATGCGTGTGCACATGTGTATGTGTGTGCACGTGTGTATGTGTATATGTGTTGTAGTGTATGTAAGTGTGTGTTTGTGTGTGTATGTCTGTGTGTACTATTTTCCAGAGATTCCTGCAGTAGTTTCATCTATCTGAATACCCTGGTTTGCTTGGCAGAGTGAGGCACCCTCAGAAGACCCATAGATTGCCAACTTTTATCTTGAATTCATCATTAAATTCCCTCCAAAAACAATCTTGTCTTCTCAAAGTGAAAGGTTCCTCACAAAACGTCTCTCCCTAGCCCAGCAGAAGCAGAGGATACTGCAAAGCGAAGAGAGAAAATAAGGGAGATCTCCCTTGCTCTCTGAGCCCCCAGTAGCTTATAACAGCTTCCAATTGTAACTCACTAAACAGGCACCTCACTGGGGACACACTGTAGTCCACCCCTGAGATGGACTTAGTTTTCTCAGATGTACTTGTGGCTCTCAATGGAAGAGAAACAAACCATGATCTCTTTTGGAAGCCCTCACTTGGGCTGTTTGAGGCCACCATCAAAAATTAAGCTTTTCTTCTACCTCTATAGAGATGGAGGAACAACACGATTGCCACTTGCTGAATCGCTTTCTGGACCTGGATTTTTCTAAGGAAGTCATCACTGAAGCAAATTTCCAGGTCACCAGAGTAAACAGACCTTCAAGGTCACACACCTGCCCGGCTATGGAGTCCATCCCCAAAGACTGTGTGACAGAGGTCCTGATAAGCACCAATGAGTTAACTCACCTCACTTAAACACACAATAGTCCAAATAGATTTATCATGGCTGTTTGTGATAAAGAAAATAAGAATCTGATATTGTAATTTTAAAGACTTCAGTGGTATCCAATGAATATATGTTTTGAAACATTTTACAATGTTCACAGTACAGTATTTCCTACAGACAGAGCAAAGATGAAACATGGATTTATTGTGGGCTCCTTCCTACTCTTGCTAAATGTCTGGAATATAGTTGCTTAAACTTATATACTACTTAATAAATTTTTTCATAGTCAGACTAATTAGGGCCTCTCCACAACCCAATTACCGATTCAAAAATAAATAAAAACTCAGACTTTGACCTTATATTCAGGTAGCACATGCTTGTCATCTCAGTACTAGGGAGGCTGAGGCAGGAGAATCACTGAAAATTTGAGCCAACATAACCAGCCCTAGGACAGCTTGGGCTCCAAACTGGGATCCTGATTCAAGAAGAAAGGAAAAGGAAACAAATGAACACATACTATTAATAATAAATAGGCTGATATGTTATTTTAAAAAGCAGTACTTGGAGGAATATTCTGTCTTTCCTTTAAGGTTATTGTCGGATAGACAGAAATACTATCTCTGTTTGGGCTGCTAGTCTTAATTTGCTTTCTGTTACTGTGATAAAGACCATGGCCAAAGCAACCTCAGGAGGAAAGGGCTTATTTCATCTTACATTTTAAAGTCCATCATGAGGGAAGTCAGAGCAGGAAATTAAGGCAGGAGCCCAGAGACAGGAACTCAAGCAGAAGCCAGCCATAGCAGAACACTGCTCACTGGCACTGTACACACAGTTCTTTCCCCCTGACTTTCTCTTCATCCAGGGCTACCTGCTGAGAGCTGGCACTGGCCACAGTGGTCATGGCCCTCCCATATCAATCATTAATGGAGAAAGTACACCCACAGACTTGCTTATAGGCCAATCTGGTGGCAGCAATCCTTCAGTTAAAGATGCCTTTCTCCTGATGACTTTAGCTTGGGCCAAGTTGACAAGAATTAGCCAGCACACTGCAGAATGGCTTCTAAAGAGCAAATCATCCCCAACGTCTTAGCTGGTTGCTATAGAGTTAAGTATAACCTCATATCCTCATGGGTCTTTGTGCTTGAGGACCAGCACCCAGGCGGGTCTTCCTGACTGAACGTCTTCAGCCAGAGACCTGGCCACTCATTTCTGACTCCATCTCTTTGTTGGTGTTTACCACATGACAAGTCCTGAGTGAATATTTGCTATTCCCCTCCAAAGAAGTGATAAAATGTTTTATGTGAACATAGCCCACACAGCACTATGTCAACTGTAAGCATTGAACATTATTTTCTAAATCTCAAAAGAAAAAAAAATAGAAGACAATGACATTTCTTTCCTACTATAATGTGATAACATGAATTGTCTAAGTTACTAATGTTATCAGTGCAGCCTTACCTGTATTTCCTTCCCCTCCCCCCCTCTCTTTCTCTCTCCCTTTCTTTCATGGGGGTCTTATTGCTTACCCAGACTGGTGTAGACTTTATCATCCTGCCCCAGACTACAGAGTACTTTGTGCTGACTACTGAAGCTACAGGTCTGATCTAACACAGCTAACTAAACAGATCATTCTATTTACCTGATTGGGCAAGTGTGCCTTAAGGATTAGCATTAGTTCAAAGTGGCTGACACTCAGCAAATGCTTAATAAGTAGTTACTATTAGTCTAGTATTTCAATCTATTAGTTTGTAGCCATATTTATGTTCCTGTATCTTATTCAGTCTCCAAAACACTTTGAGCCACATTATCTACTTGACTTTTTCTTTCGTTCTGTGTGGTTCTGCACATAGGCACCATCTCTAGTGGAGACGGAGACAAGATGCTCAAACACTGAGCAGCCTGCAGTCTGTTTGGGAGTGTTCCGAATCGAAATCAGACACCTACCCCCTCCCTTATACCACCTCTGTCACTGTCCCAGGGGAAGATGTTAAATGATTTAGCAAAATTCCAAAGTCAAGTACACTGGAGCACATTGGAAGAAATTCCTCGTCTGCCGCATCCAGGGATTGGTCCAGAGTCTCCATCACTTGTAACTTGCAGAGATGCTCTTCTTTGACTCAGCCAACCAGAAGGCAAGAATGTGGGACTTGGAGGGTGCAGGGAAAGGGAAGGGGAACAGAGGGGGAATGGACAAAGTTGATTTCAATTCCAGAAACTGACTGCCTCCAACATTTGGGGAACGCTTATAAAGTCCATGTGACCGGTTACACAAGGGTTAACTGAACCCTACCTCCAATTTTCTAGGGTACTTACAGTCAAGTACAGTGTTCCGATATAAGCCCCTCCCCCATCAACGTTACCTAATTCTATTGACAGTACATATCACCAGATCCTAGTGACATCTACTGAATGAGACTTCTGGACATTGACTATTATGCATGTCATGTTATAGTTTTAGTCCAGCCATTCTTGTAGAGGGAGAGGGAGAGAGGGAGGGAGAGGGGAAGGGAGAGGGGGTGGGAGAGGGGTAGAGAGAGGGATGGGTAAGAGGAGGGGGAGAGAGGGAGAGGGAGAAGGAGGGGGAGGGGAGGGAGAGGGAGAGAGAGAAGGAGGGGGTAGGGAGAGGGAGAGGGAGAGGGAGAGAGAGAAGGAAGGGGAGGGGAGGGGAAGGAGAGGGAGAGAGGGAGAGGTAGAGTGAGAGAGAGAAGGAGGGGGAGGGGAGGGAGAGGGAGAGAGGGAGAGAGAGAAGGAGGGGGAGGGGAAGGAGAGAAGGAGAGGGAGAGAGAGAAGGAGGGGGAGGGGAGGGAGAGAGGGAGAGGGAGAAAGAGAAGGAGGGGGAGGGGGAGGGAGAGAGGGAGAGGGAGAGAGGGAAAAGGAGAGAGAGGGAGAAAGTGTGTGTCAAGGACACATTGGACATGAAGCCAGTATTCTGCCAGTCACTAAAGAACTTACTTGGTCTTCAAAGAAGAAATTCTGAGCAGCAGGCCTCTAGTTGAGGCCAGTGCAATAGGCAGAAATTAGTCACAAAAGATGGCAGAGGACCCAGATGAGCAAGGTAAGTGGGGCATGGTAAGGCTTGTCTCTAACTCCCAGCACTCAGGAACCTGAAGCAGAGGCTTGGAGTTGAGTTCCATGTTAGGGGCCAGGCTGGATTACATAGCCAGAACCATCTCAGACAAACAAGTCGCCAAACACAAAACAAGCCTGTGCCTGGGTACAGAGCTGAATGGAATTTGGGGGGATTTTTATTAGTGTTGGTGTGGTACTTGTACATGCATGGTATGAGATTTTGAAGAATCTTGGATGGAAAGAAAATATGTAAGTTCTTTCATCTTGACAGCCCTATACAGACTGATAAGTAAGATGAAGAAGACGTCGGCAGAGGTAACAGAAGAGGCTGGTGAGTTTAGAAAGTTCCCAGATGGACTTGATGTTCTGGTCAAGAGAGTCATCTCTGCAAGAAAGGTTCTAAGAAACTTGGGTATTATGACTGGGACTGCTCGAGACCTTTCCTGTGTGTCAGTGGTTAAGAGGATGATTTTTGAGAGGACTAGCCCAGCATCAGGAAGGCAGAGTGTAGTCTGGAGGAGTTGGTATCAGGGACAAAAAAGAGGGACACAACTGGATAAAGTTTAAAGGAATAAACCTAACAGGACTCTGTCCTTGATTAAGTGTTGGGGCAGGGAGAGTTTAGGGTGGCTTCAAGTCCCTGCTTGAGGACAACTGAAAGGGGCGGGACTGCCGCTGCTCAGAGAGAGCATCTACAAGGCAGCCTGCTGTAATTTCAAAACTTTACTTGGCAAGTTCTGTTCAATGACTCATCTATGCGAGAGCTCTTCAGAGTCTGAAAAGTGACCAACGAAGAGATAACATAATGAAAAAAATCAAACTACCAGTTTTTGCACTCACTCACAAACTCTGTCTCATGTTTAGATTTTTGGCAAAAGCCTGTTTACTGCTTTGGGAATCTTAACCAACACTGTCAGCATAAGAATTCCCATTTTACACGCTGACCGGTATCTTTAAGTACATTACAGTGAGGTTCTTTGAACCTTAGCAATGCCTACTTCCTATATGCCAAATTGTTAATTTAAAAGAATGTAGCATGGCGTGGTGGTAGTCATCTGTAATCTCTGGACTAGGCAGACTGAGCCAACAAGATAGGGAGTTTGTGGTCAGCCTGGGCTATATGGAAAAAGAGGCAGCAATAAAAGATGCTAAAAGTCATTGTTTTTAGAAGAAAAGTTTTGTGTACATGTTGCTCTCTAATGTTCAGGGAGATATCATTAAGTCTCTGTTATTTGAAATAAAATATCAAAGAAGGGCTGCAGAGATGGTTCAGTGGTTAAGAGCACTGACTGCTCTTCCAGAGGTCCTGAGTTCAATTCCCAGTAACCACATGGTGACTCACAACCATCTGTAATGGGATCTGATGCACTCTTCTGGTATGTGTCTGAAAACAGCTACAGTGTATTCATATAGATAAAAATAAATAAATAATATTAAAAAGATATCAAAGGATTTCCCCATTTTTATTTTTATTCAGGCATGCATCTATGTGTGTTGGTGTGTGCAAGTGCATGTATAACAAAGCACATGTGTCCAGGTTGGACCTCTCTCCGGGGTTGGTCCATGCCTTCCACCTCGTTTGAGACAGAGTTTCTCTTTCTGTTGTTCACTGCTACCTATGCCAGGTCAGCTGACCTGTGTGCTTCTGGGAGTTCCCTTTTCCACCTCCAGTCTTGCCTTAGGAAAAGTTCTTACACAAAATGTTGCCTTTCTATGGCAAAAAGTCTGTCAGGCTAAGCTAAAATAGAATCAGGTTATCTTTCCCCTCTCCTGAGAGTTAGTAACTTAGAATTTTCTCTTAAGTTTTCATGCAAAGGATTGTAAGAACTTTGATAGTTTCTTTAAAGGCTGTTTTACTTACAAAAGTAAAATGCTTGCTTAACACTAATTCTTACATTTAACATAAGTCCTTACTAAACAAGATAATTTTGGAAACAAGTTTTCATAAGCTGGCTATTTTTATTAAATTTGTATCACTCCTGTTACTTAGAAGTAAGCCAATGTAGCATGTACACACATAACAACTTTGTGGCATTGGCTTTAGTGTTCATAGATTTTTATGTTTCTACTAATAAATTTAAGTTCAGAATAATGTCGTACCTTGTTCTAACAGGGCTCACATTTCAATTATGTCATTTACTTAATGTGAAGGGTCCAAAGTAGACATAATAACTTCCTTTCTTCTTGAACTGTTTGAGTTAAAAACCTCGTGTTTCTAAGACTTTGAATGAGGAGGAGGAGAAGGAACAGCAGTAGAGCCCACAGCGGTTAGGACAAACTAGTAATTAAGAAGCAGGCAAGGTTACCAAAGGGATTTTGTAGAACAACTAAGAAATCTTTTTTCAGTTGTTGGAATCAAGCATTTATTCCCATATCAGTTTTCATAACTAGCTTCAAGTGGACAGCTGCTTGAGTTTACATCACAGTAAACTCAACACGACATAAAGAAATATTATAATGGACAATGGAGATCAGTGTGCAGCGTAGAGAAGGAGGGGACCAAAGTTCAGAAACAGGGTATGACAAGCAATATGCTTAAAAGAAAATTCTTTCTGAGCCACCTGGCCCAAAGGGCAGAGCCCTACAGGCAGCTTAGAAGCAAAGCAGTGACACTTAGATCAGTGTGGTGCTGTGCACCCTCTAGGCCTACCAGCCTTCAACCAAGGGCAGCATGGCCATCGGTGGGTCCTGCAGTGTGCTGTCACGGAGCAGTGGACAGAGCTAAGGATTTAGGATAAAAAACTGAGGCTTCCACTTGAGCTCAGCCATTAGTCATCTAGGTGATCAAGAAAACCACCTCATCTTTCTCAATCTCAGTAATAATGTGTGAAACAGAAAAATAATTGCAATGGCAGACTAGGCTGTAGCTCAGTGGTACAGTTCTTGCTTCCTTCCAATGTAGAATGTCCAGAGTTTAACTGCAAGTACCAAAGCAAGCAAGAGGGGAAAGGGTTAAATGAGAAAGGTGGGGCCCGCCGAATTAGATGAGATAATATATACCCAACCTGTCGCATTGTTACGTTTAAATAGAGCTGCACAGATGGTTCAGCGGTTAAGAGCATGTACTCCTTTCACTGAGGGCCTGAGCTCAGCTCCCAGCACCTATGTCAACTGTTTCCCAACTGCCTGTAACTCCAGCTCCAAGCTATCCAACACCATCTTCTGTCCTCCATAGGTAACTGCAGTCAGTCACACACACTCCCACATAGGCACACGTGCAAAAGTATAATTAAAAATAGTCAAATGGAGAGTCTAGAGAGTTGGCTCAGAAGCCAAAAACACTTGTTACTCTTGCAGAGGCCCCAGGCTCAACAATCCATAACTTTAGTTCCAGGGAATCTGACATCCTCTTCTGACCTCCACAGGCACCAGACATAGATCTGATACATATATACACATCTAGGCAAACCACTAACACACATAATAAAATAAAATAATAAAATGAAACAAAAAATAAAAATCTTTAAAAATCGTAAAACAATAAAAGTTTAAAAATGAAATGAAATCCTTTAAAGAAGTACGTTTAAAATAAACAAATATGTAAGCAGTCCCAACTAGTTCCCAATCAATTGTCAACAGCTCAGCAAGCATTGCTCACATTCCAGGAACAAAGTGTGTAGAAAGATTAATACAGAATAATTCCTGCCATCCAGCTTACAGTAAGACCCCTGAGGATGTTAAAAATAAGTAGAGAAGTAAATAAACAGAAGGCTGGGCATGTGACTTAGTTGGTAGAGTGCTTTCCCAGAATGCACAAAGCCTTGGACTGGATCCCCAGAACAGCATAAACCAGGCCCGGTAAGGCAAGTAGATCAGAAATCCAAGGTCATCCTTGGCTTCACAGAGTGACTGAGGCTAGCCTTGGCTATATAGACACTGTCTCGAAATGGGTAGGAATACGGCAATGGTTGGGTTAGTCCGGTGCTCAAATTCAAGGTTCAATTGTGGATTACAGAATTCCAGGAAGGCTTCGGGTGGAACGCTGAACCTCAGGGAACATGGCAGCTTGAAAGAGAAATGTCTCCCACAGGCCCAGGTATTTGAACACTTTGTCAAGTTGGTGCATTGTTTGGAAAGGATATGGAACCTTTGGGGGTATAGACTTGCTGGAGGAACTACACCTGCTGGGGGGGGGGGGGCTTGGAGAGGTTATAGTCTCACGCCGATTCGAGTTTATTCTCTCTTCTTTGTGTCTGCACTTGAAGATGTGATCACTGGCCTTCCTGTGTTGGCCTCCAGTTGCCATTGTGGACTCCCCCTGCCAAAATAGAGCCTCCTCTAGGTTGCTCTAGGCCTTAGATGGCCAGCACTTATGTAAGCAGAGAGGAGGAGGGCAGGCATTTCCAGGGGGAGGTATGCTGTAAGTGCGAAGGTCTCAGAGTGCCAAGGATTCTGTTTTGCTTTGTTTTGATAGGGGGCTGCAGATACATTTGGGAGGAGTTAAGGTTGCAAAGTAAGTTGGTGGTGAGGCAAAATGGCATTCTGCCAGTGTCCCCAGAGGAGCTTTGCAGGTTGTCCACAGCTAAGCCCCATTTGATTGGCTGGTGCATGAGCCATCCCAATAATTACATACCATCACCCCTGGGGGTAAGGTTGTGTAGGCCAAGCGAACTCGAGACAGGGAATGCCAAGTTAAGGAGTTCAGATCTTATCTTGTTAACATTAGGGAGCCAGTTATAGGTCTTTACCCAGATGACTAAGTTACTGAAAGTGCTTATAATGAGATTCAACAAGTGGTGGGTTGGGGACTGGATGGGGGAGAGAGGCCATAGGGTGGGGAGTAGTTAGGAGACTGTGAGGTAGTTTGGGGTTGGAAAAGAGGTTGTGTGTGTGTGTGTGTGTGTGTGTGTGTGTGTGTGTGTGTGTGTGTGTGTGTGCTTGTATGTGTGTGCATGTATGTGTGTATGCATGTGTGTATGTGCGTGAATCATATAACAAAAGGCTTGTTTCTTTCTTTTGAAAAGTGCATGGCTGGCACAGAGTGTAGTGTTAAGTGTACACTCTACATGTGTTTATCAGTGATAGGAGCTATGGGAACACAGTCAGGTACATGAAGGTTCAAGAAAGGCCTGCATATTTCACAGGGAGAATGGGCAAGGCTAGAGACACTTTTACTACTGTATAACTAGTCACCTTGCTGATACCGAGATAAAACAGCATGACCAAAAGTGACTTATGGAAGAAGGGATTTGGCTTCCACCTCCAAGGTGATAAGACTCCATCATGGTGGGAAAACATGGCAGCAAGCAACAGGCATGGTGGCTTGAGCAAGAAGCCTGAGAGATCCCACCCTCAACTGTAGGGACAAATAGACAGAGCAGACTGGAAGTAAGGCAAGGCTCTAAGCCTCCGAAGCCAGTGACGAGCTTCTAGCAAGGCCACAGCTTCTAAGCCTCCCCAGATAGTAACACTAACTAGGAACCAAGTATTTATTTGTTTGGTTGGTTGGTTTTTTTTTCTTTTTTTTTCTTTTTCTTTTTTCTTTTTTTTTTTCCGAGACAGGGTTTCTCTGTATAGCCCTGGCTGTCCTGGAACTCACTCTGTAGACCAGGCTGGCCTCGAACTCAGAAATCCACCTGCCTCTGCCTCCCGAGTGCTGGGATTAAAGGCATGCGCCACCACTGCTTGGCCCATTCTGCCTTGTATAGGATGAACTTGGCATAGGGTTTACGTTATTCACTAAGCCCCTAAGTGCCAATTGCTTTTTCTGTTGTTTCTATTTGTAGTTCTTTCTCTTTAAATGTTAATGTGTTTGACTGGTTTTCCTGCGTGTCATTAGATCCCCTAGGTCTGGAATTATATTAATAGATGGTGATGAGCTGCCAGGTTGGTGCTGAGAATCAAACTCAGGTCCTCTGGAAGAACAGTCAGTGCTCTTAACTACTGAGCTATCCTTCCCCTGCCCACCATTTGTATTCCTAAGAGTAAAAGTTGGCATTTCATTGACTGGATGCAAGCTGCTATTTCATACTTGTACTGTATCTGGGAGACTTGTAAAACAGGAAAACAGACTAAGAGTTACTGAAAGGATAGAGAGGAAAGATTACTTCTGTAAAGTGAATTTTAGGGTTTTCTCAGAGCTTTGAAAGGATGAGCTTGGGCAAAACTTAGTGATTTCACTAGGCAGGTTTATCGAAAGAGAAAGAGGTACGGCCTCCACTGTCGTCTGTTCCACACTTTCTAAATTATGGTTTGTCCCCCTGTAAATAGGGCACAAAGCAATCCAGGGTTCCTAATGAACATATACAGATCGAGGAATCTCTGTTGGTAGGAATAAGCTTGGCTTTTGTTCTTTCTTGTCTTGGTTTGTTCTGTTTTGGTTTGGTTTTTTGAGACATAAACTTTTAATCCCAGCACTCGGGAGGCAGAGGCAGGTGGATTTCTGAGTTCGAGGCCAGCCTGGTCTACAGAGTTGAGTTCCAGGACAGCCAGGACTACACAGAGAAATCCTGTCTCGAAAAACCAAAAAAAAAAAAAAAAAAAGAGAGAGAGAGAGAGAGAGAGACATAATCTTCAAACACAGCTTCGGCTGACCTGGAATTCACTAAGTTATCCAGGCCAGCTCGAACTTAAGATTGCTCTCCTAAGATTATATGAGTTCATTGAATAGCTAGCTACCTGCCCAGCTTGTGTACACGCTGTTTTGTAAAACATGTATTTCGATTAGGAGCCACAGAGCAAACACACGCTATTTTTAAGTGTATGTGCCTATGAGGTAGGAGATAAGGGTTTTGCTTTTTTTTTTTCTTTTTTGAAAAAAGTTTTATTTGTGTGTGTGTGTGTGTGTGTGTGTGTGTGTGTGTGTGCACGCACCTAGGGATTCCAGAAGAGGGTCTGAGTTAACCTGGGACTGGCATTACAGGCAGTCGTGAGCTAATCGGATGTGGATGCTGAGAACCTTTGTAAAAGTGGTAATTACTGCAGCAACCCAAGATGTGTTTCTTAAGAAACAATTTAACATGTTTAAAAGCCACCGCCCAATAAAATTTTTTTCCCAAAACAAATAAAACTCTTCTAAAATCAGTTAACAAAACTGTATTGAATGAAAAGTTCCTGGCTGGGGATGTAGCTCAGAGAGAGTACACGTCCCTGTCTGCACAGTCATGAGTTCAACCCCCAGTCCCACACAGTCTATGTATCTATCCTCACCTAGCCTCTATTTCCACCCCCCTGTAAACCTTCTACATTCCCTATGACTTCCCCTTGTCATCTCTCTGTATGGTTTGCATATTAGCAAGTTTGTTATAGGAAGTAATTGTGGCCTTCATGCCAACAAACTCCTAAAACTGGCATTACTGAGCAAAGGGCTTGTTTAACAAATGATGACTTTTCCACAGGAAGCAGCCCTACCTGTAGCATGTGCTACTACTTCCTGTGGTGTGAGCACTCAAGCCATAGTCAACTTCAAACTAAGACAATATACTAAATACAAAATTAGAAAGAGGCAGCATATTGTGTAGTATTGCCTTCATAGGAGTGTATCAGAAGAAATGTAGCAAACTTGAAAATGGCGACTGCTGAATGTTATCTTAAGATACGTTTACTTCCTAGGTCTTTACTGATTTCTTTCTGTGTAGGCATCTGGCCTAGGGCCTCCCACATGCTGGACAAGTAGTTTTCACTGAGATGCGCTCCAGACTTACACTTTACTTGCTTAAATGATTGTGTCTAACAACTCCATGCTGAGATTGAGCTCCAACACTATCCTGTCCTGGTGCATCCTCTCCAGCAGGCTGATCCTTGAGTCTCTCCTATCTGCTGGACAAACCACAAACTCCACAGACTCAAATCTAACATGCTTTCCTCTTTGCAACTCCTAGCACACAAGTATCTTCTCCTAATGTCACCATTTCTCTTGATGTCCAGTATCCAATTCAGTGAGCTTCTGAGTCTTAAAGGCTCTATGTATGCCACATTCTCTAATTCCATTGATTTATATGCCCCATACAAGCAACACACATTTTTCCCATTAATGCTTGAACCATAGATTTGAGTCTTTCTAGGAACCAGAAGAAGAGGGCAGGCTCCAAGCTTAGGGAATATGGAGCTGACCAGTTATCTTGACTGAAGCGCTCTCTCTCTCTCTCTCTCTCTCTCTCTCTCTCTCTCTCTCTCTCTCTCTCTCTCTCTGTGTCTGTGTGTCTGTGTGTTCTGAATGGACAAGCTATATTATTAGAACTATGCATTTGGAATATTAATTTAACACATTTGTCAGGTCGATTGGAGTGGAAAGAACCTAACGGAGGCCAGTTAGCTGGTCGGAAGGAAGACAATAAGCCAACCGAAACAGCAGAAACAATCAAGATATGTCTAACTCAGTAACTTAAGGATAACAATGCACTTGGCCACCACCCTCCCTGGAGGCTCCATACTGTGCTACCACAGGGCTCCCTTCATTGTTAAGATTAAAAGGTTTGCTGGGAGTCAACGTGAGATTTATCCCAAACCTATGGATTTCAATTATATATGCCACAGATGTTCTTCATTAACTGACAGGACCAAGAATTGTCTGTACTTTAACCATTTGGTATTTACTGTAATTATTTCTCTTTTAATGCTATGAGCCAAATTGGGTTGAGGGGGTGGTAACTGTGGGTGGTAGAGACATGGAACCCCTGGACCCAGGACTGTAACTAACATTGATAACGTTCGTCTTTGAGCTGCTGATTAGAGTTATTAAAGATCGGAAGCAAAGCACCAGGGACTCAGGTCTTTTCTAGGCATTTCTTCCTTTAGCCTTCCTCCAAGGTCGAAAGGAAAGTAAAACTGCTTCCTAAGCTTGTTTTTGTGACACGGAAAGCCACAAGGCCTGCAAGGGACCAGAGATTCCTTTTCCTTTGTGTTTCAGATAAGAAGCTGAAGTTCGCCACTATGGGAAGGCAAACAGGTTGTCACAGCCTTCTTGGTCACTGACACTAACTTTACTATGAAGAAGAATAACTTTGAGCTATGGAGATCAGGAACACTGGGCCCAGGAGACTCGAAAGGCTATGGAAGAAATCCAGCAAAGAAATGAGTGTACGGAAACAGCCAAGATTGTCATAAGTAGTCCCGAGATTTCTCCCAGGGACAGCATTGGGACACTTGTTAAAATGTGGGTTGTCTGGTACCGTCCCAAACCTACTGAAATGGAAGCGGTGGGGCAGACGGGGACTGTGAATTTTTCTTGGGTGTATCCAGTGATTCTGATGCACATTCAGGATTGAGGAGCAGCATGACCTGCAGGTGAACAGCAAGCATTCGGTTTTCTTTTTTTTCTTTCTTTCTTTCTTTCTTTCTTTCTTTCTTTCTTTCTTTCTTTCTTTCTTTCTTTTTAAGGTTTTGTTTGTTGCACGTTATTAGGGCTTGGACATAAAGAGGAGACGGCAGAATAAGGGAGACATATACAGTATAACCATCGAGTCATAAAACATCATCTTCCTTTTAAGATCTCGGCCTTTCCGGAAGTGTTCTCTTCCCTGTGCGGGGCATCCCAACCAAAAGCTGCCTCCATTCCATCCTGCCGCAGAGAAATTATCTGGCTGAGGAAATTATAGACATAAACAAATAAATAAAATATATATAATATATAAATATATAAAGTTGTCTAAAATGCAGTGGACGGAGAGACATAAACCCAGCCACGAGAGGCGTTCTGGAACGGCTTTAGAAATGCGTTTTCACCCAGACAGGAATTTTAATAATGACATTTAATTATTTTCCTTCCATAGCTTAAGGTAACAATATACCACAAATGATAGTAAAATGACCATGCCGTATTTTATTGGATTGTGCATGTCCTCCACACTTATTACTTTGACACATATGAGGAGGGAAATGTACAACAACACAGAAAATGCTTGGAGGGAATAAGAATATTATGAATTCCAAGTCCTGTACATACAAATGTACAAAACCATTAAAGAAATCGTGAAATAAGGATTTTTTTCTACTTAAAAGTTTTTTTTTTCTTTTTCTTTTTTTTAAGAATCCTAAAATAGAGTTGTACCTCTTAAGAACTCGTGAAGGAGGCTGTGAAATCAATCACCTTAGCAAGGGCTCAGAGGCTCCGGAATGGAACTCCTTCCAGTTAGATGTATAGAGTAACAGCCAGACAGACTGCAGTCCATTTAGGGGTGAGTCCTTCCTAGATGTTTGTCATAGACTTGTTGGTGCACAGAAAGTTCATTACAGACTCTACACATAAGTCTTGGCTTCAAATGTGTATTAAGTTCCAAGAAACTTGTAACCATGTGGCAGTGTGTCACAGTAACTTTCTGTTTTCTTCTCTCTTAAACTATTGTTGAACCTTAGGAGTGTGTTCTGAAATGTCTTCATAAAGATTAAACTGTATAGCTAATTTTAAGAAGCAACGTTTCAAACACCAGATAAGGTCTTGAAACCCAGCTTGCTTCAACAATTTAATAAAATTATGACTCATTTCAGTAAGAACATGCTTTTTTAGTAAGAAAAAAAAAGTTTTCTGAGCTCTGTTTGAACCCCTAAAGCACTTGGGACACTCACACGCCCAGTCAGCACAAGTCTCGAACTCCTAAAAGATTAAAGGCAAAATAAATTGGTGTGTATTGAGAATGAAAAGAAAAATCCCCAAGGGTACTGATTTATAAACAGAAGCAACACTAAAAGTCCCCTGAAATCCCCCAATCGCCAATCCTTATAAATTCAGCACTTCACAGATCGCTCCTTTGGGAACTTGTAGTTAAAGTAACAGGGATATCTTCGCTGACTTGAGGCTGGTAAACTCTTCAAATTACACCCACCACGGTCCTTACTGTTTAGCTCAATGATTCTCAGCTTTCCTAATGATGCGACTCTTTAATACAGTTCCTCATGTTGTGGTGGCCCCCAACATAAAATTATTTTTGCCCGTAGTTTATAACTGTAATTTTGCTACGTATGAATCATAATGTAGATATCGAATATATCAAATATGCAGAATAACGGAACCAATCGATCAGTCCCAAGTGGGTCGGGGACCCACAGGTTGAGAAACAGTGGTTTGGCTTTTGTAAAAAAAAAGATCAGGGGTGCAAAAGTGGGGGTTCCTGAGAACTGCTAGGGGCTGTTTGTTTGGGATCCAGTAGATTTGTCCAGCAGGTGTTTGATGCAGGACCCGAGCATAGCACACTCTGCGCAGGCAGAGGTGCTGCGTGGTGGGCCCTTGCTAAGGTGATTGATTTCACAGGGTGGGCCTGGCGTGTGTCTAAGTGAGGGAGGAAGGGCTTGTGACAAAACACCGGGCGGTGTGTGGGCTGAAGGATCTGGGAGGGGAATGAAAAATGAGCCCGGGGCTCTATCTGTCAAAGGCTGTAGCCACAAGGCTGCCTACATTTAAGTATCCTTTGTCACTTACTAGTGAATTAAAGATGTCCCTTTAAAACTAAAACATGAAAAACTGGACCTAGCCAAACATCGCTGGGGGTTGGGGAAGTATGTTCACACTATTCAACCGGTCATCCCTCACCCTCCCTGCTCCCGGGTGTGTTGGGGTCGGGGTGCAGTTGAAACCCTGAAGGCAGGAGTGTCCCCGCCCCATCGGGGTGCCTTTGAGTGGAAGCGCTGCTGGTTCGGGCTCGGGAACCCGGGAGCCAACGCAGAGGAGCGACCCCGATGCGGCAGCCGTAGCCCCGAAAGTAACAACAGTAGGACCCGGTGTGAGCCGGCGCCACCCCGGTCAAGGAGCGGGGTTTGCGCAGGAAAAGGCGCCGCCGCGGCCCCAGCCGCCCCTCCCCAGTCCGGGCTCCCCGCCCGCCCGCCGTCCCGGCCTCGCTGCGCGCCAGGAGCAGCTCCGCGGCGCGAGAGGCGAATGGGAGCGGCGGCCAGGCGGGCGGCAGCTCCGGCGACCGCGGAGGCGGCGCGCAGGCGCGTGCGCACTGCAGGGGCGCCAGATTTGGCGGGAGGGGGAGTGTCCAAACCTCTTTGTTTGATGGCATCTGTTTACAGAGTTACACTTTAATATCAACCTGTTTCCTCCTCCTCCTTCTCCTCCTTCTCCTCCTCCTCCTCGGTGACCTCCTTCTCCTCCCCTTTCTCCGGAGAAACTTCGCCCCGGCGGTGCTGAGCGCCGCTGCGCAGCCGGGGGAGGACGCAGGCAAGGCGGAGGGCAGCGGGAGGCGGCAACCGGTGCGGTCCCCGGGGCTCTTGGCGGAGTCCCGGCCCGCCTCGCCATGGCCCGGAGACCCCGGCACAGGTAATGGGGAGCCTGGGCGGGCGGCCTCGGGCTAGGGCGCGCGGGGATCCAGGCATCCGGGAGCAGGTGGGAATGCCTTCCCTGTCGGTTTGCGGGGCTGTCAGCCAGTACCTTGATGGCAGAAGCCACTCTGGAGTAGGATGAATGGAAAACTCTGAGAGAAGCGCACGGGTGCAGTGGGAAGCATGCCCGGAGGCGCTTTTTTCTTTTCTTTACCTTTTTCTTTCTTTTTTTTCTTTTTTCCCTTCTTTTCTTTTTTCTGTTTTCTTTTCTTTTTTGCAAGTTGCTCGGGGATACGTTTCTCTGTGGTGATGGTTGTTGGGGGGGGGGGGGTTTCGTCACTTTTTAGTCAAGGACTGAACGGTTCCATCAGACCCGAGGAGCCCACCAGGTGTTTGGCTTGATGCCCCGAGTGTTGGCGAGGGAGTCGCAGCCTAATTGCTGCATGCATTGAGGTGTGTCTGCGCTTGAAGAGCATATGGCAGATATAGGGAAAGGCCGGGTTGTTTAGTGGCTGCAGGTAGTTCATTTAAATTTCATTCATTCATTATGGAGGCGAGAGAGGTGTCAGCTGACAGGCAGGCAGCTGCAAAGATTTTAGGGGGACAAAATGGGTTTGCAAATTGTTTAAAACCCTGTTTTTATTTGTTTGAAGATTCTTGTACTTGTTCTGGGAGAAGCTTTTATTTCTGTTGCAAACATTGCACGCGCCCGCGTCGCACATGTCACCGCACCGGTTCAAATAATGTGTGCACTCTCTTTCCATTTTGGCTCCACCTTTGGGAAGAGGGATCCGAAAGAGAGAGCTCGTCGGAACTGTCAGTTGCTGGCCGTACAAGTCCGGCCGCCCTCGGGATTTCCCGAGGATACGCCGGGGCTCCCAGAGAGCAACGGATGCGGGGATTAGCTCAGTGGCGGTCGCCACTGGGCGCAAAGTGCTGGAGGCCGGCGGCACCCAAGGCAGCTGCAGCGCACCCGGGGCGATGTCGCCGATCTTCTCCTGGGCCGCGCACACGTGGACGCAGCTGAGGTCGCCGCTGCACCCAGCACTCTGCTCCAGCTGCCTTAGTAGCCCGCCTCTGGCAAAGCCACCGGACGACCCTAAGGAAGATTCTGGAAAAAAAAAAAAAGTCCGCGGAGACAAAGTCTATCCGCGCCCACCCGTGGTTTGATTTTCGCTAAACTTAATCTGCTTTTTTTTTTTTTTGGAGCCATCAAGTACTGGCCCTGCAGGGCGTGGGCTCTGGGAAGTTGCAGGAGCGTAGGCGTGGGCCCTGCAGCGCACCCTCGGGATGGGCCAGGCGGAACAAGAAGGGGGTGAATTGGGGAGACCTTGGATCTTGGCTCCCAGAGCCTGGCCCGGGCCTGCCACGCCGTCCTAAGTGCCACCCTTTAAGAGGTTTCGCCTTTCGCTTTTGGGACCTAAACCGCCAGCACTTGGGTCACCTGTTCTGCAGAAAGCTGAAACCTGCAGGAGGAGGGAGTTAGGAAGGGGTGCTCCGAGGAGGCGCGGCCCAGGCTGGCCGCCCTAAGGTTCAGTCTGCACGGGGCGTGGCCGCGCAGGTTCCCTGCGGCTCCCAGGTAGCCCGGAGCGGAGGTGGCGGGGAGGGGCGGGAGCCTTGAACTTGACTCAGGGGGAAGAGAAACCCGGCTGCGGGCTCGGAGCCGTTTCTTGCAGGGCGAGCATCAACTCGGCAGGGATTATTAACCAGGTCAGCGAAATGAGTCTGAACCCCTTTTCTAGAATCACGTAGCGGCCACAGGCACTTCCTCCCGTCCCCCTCCCTCTTCCCAACCCCCCAGTGTTCTTTTTCGTTTCTTTGCACGGTTTGTTTCCTTGATAGAATGTAACATTCATAGTTGTACTCTTGTAACCACACCAGCTCTCGCAGGTGGAGCAGTCGAGAGCATCTAGCTTGAAATCAGCCTTTGAAAGTCCTTTGACTGTTGGGTCTGAGATCTTGTCGGAGCAGATAAAGGAAAAGTTATTTCAGGTCCTTTGTAGAAATTAATCATGCTACCGAGGCGACCAGGTCATTTTAGAGCAAGGAAATCGCATGCAAAGCTCAAAGGCAAGCCCCTTGCCAAAGCTGACAGCATCCTGGACTCGACCAGCTGCTTTTCATAGCCCTTCAAGATCTGCAAGAGTCACACGCCTCATCTCATCCCAAGACTTTGGCTTTGCACATCTACCCAGGGCTTGCTTTTTAAGAGGCACAGAAAACAGTGGAGGCATGCGCTCTGGAAAGTACCTTATAAATAGAATCCCCGCCCTAATGTGTAAGATGGGATCCAAGAGAGGGAGGGAGATTTGTCCAAATCAAACGACTAGGTGCGGGGAGAACTACAGCTGGTAGAGCTTTGCTTCTAGACCGCCTGGTCCTGTGTGAGCCTAGTTCTCCCTCACCTGACTGTCGACTGCCCCCTGTGGGCGTCTGAGGGTGTTGCTTGTTTTTAGATTAGGTTTTGATCAGAGGGGGGAAAGCCTATTATTTGCTTGGAAAATGTCCACAGTGCTGAAAGTGACACCTCCAGATCTGGACAAGCCTAACAGGCAAATCTAACGAGAGTTAAATCGGTGGCTCCACTCTCGGGTCCCGTTGGCTTTCTTGATATCCCTGATACTTCACAAAGGGATGCTTCATCCTGAAAGCTTTCTAAGTTCCTTAATGAGAGGGAATTGTCGCCCAAAGACGCTGATTTACAGTTCTGGGCTCGTAACTTTTTTTTCCTTCATAACACCGTGTTTTATATTAAGGAGAAATTCGTGATTATTATTGCTCAGAAGTTACTTACCGCCTCCTGTTTACTGTAGGAAACAGAACTCTTGGTTGAAAGGATTTACACTAAGTGGAAAAAAATTATTGCAGATCATGAATAAAGTTTACTGGGATTTTTTCTTTTTGGTGGTGTTATTTTAAGGTTAAATCACATCCTGTCACCATAAAGCCTGAACTATCAGTTTGTGACTTAGATGATGAAAACCCCAGTGTTTGGTAAACACTTTTGCTTAAGTTTTAGGGGGCTGGAAATATACATTTAGTGAGTTAGTTTGGGAAAACAAATCCTATTATGAATGTAAGTTTGCTTTTTAAAAATAATTTTCATTATGATGTTGTCTTATATCATTTTACTGGTCTGGATTTGATGGGTTTTTCAGTTTTACAATGGTGAATCTTAGTGAAGTTCTTCAGTGTATAATTCTTCGTATTTCAAGTTTTATAGAGAGTGATAACAAAAACTAAACTGCAGAATTACTCTATTCAATAAATGATTGATAAGTTTGGAGTTACTTCAGCTGATCAAAATTCACACTGTTACTCAACCCAGTAAAAGAAAAGGCTGTTTTGGAAACAGTCTTTTTTTTTTTTTTTTTTAACCTGTAGATTTCATCTGGGGGAACCCCTTGGTTTTTAATTAGATACATTGTAAGATATTTTAGACTCCATTCAGTCAGAGACAGAGAAAACAAGAGTAAGTAGGATTCTGAATAGCCAGGGCCCTGGTAATGTGCTTAGTTACTCTGGAGACAGCTTTGTAAACACAAGCACTTTGGGTAGAGCAGACCTTGAGTTTTGAATGATTTGCTATTTATGTTAATCACAAAACAGTTTGAGGGCTGTATCCTTTCCAGGGTCCCCTTCCTGATTAGGTTTTTTTCCCTTCCCCCCATAGTATCATGGTCTTTAAGAGATGATCACAACTATGCTTCTGAATGTATTCTGGTTTTGGTTTTTGTTTTTGTTTTTGTTTTTTTTTTTTAACAGACTACCAGCACTGTTGAGACCTACTTGATTGGTCTGTTGTGTTCAGAAACTATTTAAATGATTTGCCATACGCCAAAGAGTTTTGAGTGTGTACTTAGAGAAAGGCCATGGGTCCTTGTTCTTCTCATTGTCCTCAACACTGACTTTTAAACACAAGCGTCGATTGGTTGGGAGTTTGCCAGATGTGTAACTTGTCACTGTTCTAACAGAAACAGGTTCAAACATGCAGAGCAATAGAAAATGCCAGGGCTCCTGGTGTCTCTGTGGATACTAGTAACAGCAAAACCAGTTTACAAACACTACAGTAACAGAAGGAAAGAAAACCTCATTGCGCAAGTGTTTTGTCTCTTTAGACTTTTAACAAGCTTGGCGAATAGTTTCTCTGTGAGCTTCACGATCCAATAGTTTAGATCCTTTGCTTTCGGCCCATGTGTGTCCATTCTTATTTCTGCAGCATATACAGTAGCGATGAAGATGATGAAGACATTGAGATGTGTGACCATGACTATGATGGACTGCTGCCCAAATCTGGAAAGCGTCACTTGGGGAAAACTAGGTGGACCAGGGAAGAGGTAACTAGTCACTTTATCAAAACATAGGGCAAATTTGTAGAGTCTGTAATTGGTGAAAACTGAAATTTCGGCTAAGCTACATGTGCTCGTCTGAAGACTCTTGAAGAGGTTATCTTGGCATGCTGTACAGAATGCCCACGCTCTCCTCTCCCAGTGTTTATTCTGCTTTCTGGTCCCAACCCGTTTATTGTTCCTTAGATGCTCTCTCCTTTCTCCTTTACACCTCGCCTGTCTATTTTCATTCTAGAGCCTCACAACTCCCTACACTTTTTCATTGTATCTTTACACATTGCCTCTTCTGTGAAACTATCACTGGCTGCCATCTTTAAGGCTGGATGCACCCTCCCATGGTCCCATGCCTCTGAGTTCATGCTTGACTTTACTGGTGTTGTTACATGTATGTTTTCCCCATCACACTGCAAATTTCTTGAGGGTTAGAACTAAAGTGTCTCTTCATCTTTGTGTTCCTCAAACCCAAAACTACTTGCTAAAATGTAGGATAGTAATAAATGGTCTCTGAATAAATTAATGCATTGCTAGTTTCTAAGCTAAAGCAGTCATAGAACTCATTGTAATGTAATATATTCATCTAATATTCTTTACATATGATATTTCACAGACCTAGGTATGTGAAAGATTATTCTGAAAACATCCAGTAACGGGCAAAGTTATGCCCACTTCTTTCTAGAGCAAAATCATTAATGTATGAAGAAAGGTTTCTTCCTTCTTTACTGAACTCTGACATTGATTGTGTGCTAAAAGGCCCCTGAGAACAGGTGGAAGGACTCCCAGGGAGGCACTTAGGGGATGCATGTTCTGTCTATCAAGGTCAGGCACATGGCTGCTCCCCAGGAGTATGGAAGTTCTGTTGTTAACCATGGATTCCCAGATTCTGTCTGTCTGTCTTGTCATTATGTGTGAATAGTATCTTTGCAGAAACCTATGAAGACTGTGTTTGCAAAGGTGTGCATGATCTAGTATGTCGATGAGTGTATGAGCTGAGGGAACCAGCGTGAGAATGTCTAGTGTCTTCTGTGTCCTGACCCATTTGGTCATTTGTAATCTCTGAACATATTGATACAGATCCTTAATTACTTTACTGCATTAAGTGCACCTTCAAGTTAAATATGTCAAATATCTTCTGCTTTGCATATGAAGAAGGTTGAACCAATGGGAAATTGTCTCATTTGTGGTCTTAATCTTTTTCTGGGTTGAATGATGACCAAGTTTAACATTGGAATTCATTTTCCCCCATTCAGTAAGAGTGCCAACAGTTACCGTCTATTAAACACTAACACATGCTAGGCTTCCCTGTTTTACATAGTGGTATTGTGTAATCTCCAGATAACAGTGTTGATACTACCATTCCTATCTTCTGAATGACAATAGAAATCTGTTTATATAACTACTCAACAGCTATGTCAAAGTCAAAGCTTTAGTGTGCCTGTGAGACCAGTATATTACGTTAATATTGGCTTTATTTGAGTGGTTTTGAAAGCTTTCTCTCCCCCTGGATCATGAGGTTGGTTCGGTTATTCATTAATCTTGGACAGAGCTATTCAGGATTGTCTTTACATGCCTTAGGATGAGAAGCTGAAGAAGCTGGTGGGGCAGAATGGAACCGAGGACTGGAAAGTCATAGCCAATTATCTGCCTGTAAGTTAGATGCTCTTTATCTCTCTCTCTCTCTCTCTCTCTCTCTCTCTCTCTCTCTCTCTTTGTGAGAATGGAAAAAATCTCATCTGGATTTAAGAAATTATTGGAGAGTTTATTGAAATACTATGTATTTGTCCATGTAGAGGTAAGAGGAGGAGACCCAACTGTAATTTTTATATCTGACTATACATCATATAATTGAGGTTTCTAGATTTACTATCAAGAGATTTGGAATTGTTTTCAACAATCGCTCCTTGTTTTATTTTTAAATACCTTGATAACGTAAGTTAACGTTCTGATGGGCTGTTACAGGGTAGAGTTTTAAACTTGGTATTTCCTCCAAGTTAGCTTCTAAATTCCTCATTCTCATCAACAACCACATTTTTGGTATGTGGGTTTAAAATTCTAGAGTGCCTTTTTAACATATACCCTCCTAGTCTCCATCTCAGTGACGAGTCAGGGGCCTAGGATTTCTTGACAGTACTTCTCATCTGTCTCATTGCTTTGGTCTGGTCACAGGCCGCCCTGCTCTCTCTAGCACCACAGCTTCCTACTCTCAGCTTTCCATCCGTTCCAAACACTGTTAGCTGAGGGAGCTTTCTAAATGGCAGCTAGCTTGCCTAGGGTGTCTGAGTCCCTAGGTTTGGTCTCCTGCCCCAATAAAAACAAAATCCCAGCAGTGTGACGTAGATCCACACACAGCCAGTGAACTGCCTTGACCTGGCGCCCAGTCTCTCTCCTATCTAGTCTCAACGCACAGTCCCACTGTTCTCCCCCTCCTCTACCCGATCTGTTTCCTGCTTCCTCCCCACAAGCAGGTTTGTCCGTGTTCATTTCTGCTTTTTTCTCCTTTGGGCTTTTCTTCCTGCTGATTTCACCCCCCAGAATGTTCTTTCTTGCTTCTCTAGTTAAAAGTTCTGAGCACCCTCCGAAGCGTGTATCAAGAGCTCTCGAATGCCTCTGATGGAAGTAGAGCCTCCTCTTAAGGGATTTCCTCCTCGTCCTAACAGCACTTGGCTTAGGTCTCACCTTAAAGATAAATTCAGCCTTCAGTGGTAACCAGTTACATGTCTGTCTTTCTTCTTCTAAGATTATGATGTCTAAGAAAGCGAGAACGTTTTATTGTTTTCATCTGTCCAATATAAGTGCTTGTGGTCTTGAACACACCGAGAGGTTCCAATGGGAGGCACTTCAGCTCTTTAGGATGAATTTTTATCGAGGTGTGGCAATGTGGAATCTTCAACACATCTTAAGCCACAGAGGTACAATCCACAGACTGAGGTTAAGTCACATTGGCACATATGTGTGTAATATGATGCCCCTTCTATGCATGTGGCAGACTATTTCTCTTCGAAAACCAATCTTAGAGGAAACTTGCATATATATTCTCTAGTATGTAAGCAGTATGGCATAGATAGGTGTGCATGCTTCTAAATGTTCTTACATGTTTTCACTGTGTATTGTCCACATGTAATCCCTATTGAACAAAGCCTTCATGTGATCTTCATGTCTTACCTTCACAACGCTGTGTCCTTTGTCTAGAATCGGACGGATGTGCAGTGCCAACACCGGTGGCAGAAAGTACTGAACCCTGAGCTCATCAAAGGTCCCTGGACCAAAGAAGAAGATCAGAGAGTAAGTCTCCATAGACGTATGACTTGCAGTTAAGAATATTGCTAAAAGGGGCTTCTCACCCCAAGAAAGCAATTTAAATCCACAAACAGGAAGTAAAGGGCTTGCTCCCACATGTCCAGTGGCTGAAAGCAGACTGTTTCAATATCTGAAGATCTTGTAACATTGAGTCTTGATGATGCTGTCTCTTTCCATAACATTAAAACGCAGGCTATTTTTCTGTTTATCTGAAGGTAATAGAGCTTGTCCAGAAATACGGTCCAAAGCGTTGGTCTGTCATTGCCAAGCACTTAAAAGGGAGAATTGGAAAACAGTGTCGGGAGAGGTGGCACAACCATTTGAATCCAGAAGTTAAGAAAACCTCCTGGACAGAAGAGGAAGACAGAATCATTTACCAGGCACACAAGAGGCTGGGAAACAGATGGGCGGAAATCGCAAAGCTGCTGCCCGGACGGTAATGCTTGGTCAGCAACTGTATTGATTGGGAAGAACCAGGGGGTGGCCACTAAGCAGTCTATGTGTGTGAATGAGTTATATTCAAGCAATTATAAGCATTATGTCGGATAAACCAGAATCATCGACTTTTACAAGTGGACTATGCTAGTGCCACCTCCATGGTGAGCCTCGGGCCAAGCCTTGAGCATCTCTCGACCATCGGTCCTCCATTTGTGAAATAGCTGATTTCATGAGCTCATGTTAGGAGCAGGTAAGACGAAGGTTAGGCACTCTGTAAGCTAAAGCACTCTGCACGCCTAGAAGGGAGTGCAGACACAGACTGCTTTGGGTCGAGGCTATCCCGCTGGTTCAGTGATCACTGGTCACTCCTCCATTTTACAATTTTCGTTTTCCTGACACCTACATTCACCTCATTCTACCATTTGACTACTGTTTTTTTCCTGTGACTAAAAAAAAAAAAAAAAAGGCTGTATGTCTAGAATTATCATGATAATTTCAGGTTTTTTAATTAATTTCAGTGTAATGTCTTCTTTTTCCTGAACAAGGCAGGGAAATGATGCCTTTGTGTAGGATAATTATGAAAACTCACCTTTGACCCACTGTCTATATATTTACATGATTGATTTTTACCTATTTTGAGAAATACTTTTACTATAAATTTTAACATTAAAAATATTAAAAGTATTTTTATTCTTGAGCTTCTTAACCCCAAAGTGGGGAAAGGATGGTTTCAGGGATGGCTTGCCTAGTATTTCCTAGTGTTCACAGGTGCGGCACCTCCCTCGTGGCTTGAGAGCTTTAAGAAGCCATGGATCTGGTCAGAGCAGGTCCTTCCTCCCATGTGGCCTTAGAGGCTATACTGTTGACTTTTCTAAAGACTAAAGGGGCAACTGAACTTCCTCTTTTTTTAAACACACATTTCCCCACCCCCATGGAAATAGTAAAAATGTTTTTACTTAATTTTTTTCTTTGTTTTTTTTTTTTTTTTTTTTTTTTTTTTTTTTTTTTTTTTTTTTTTTTTTTTTGAGCTGAGAAACTTTTCCTGGAAATGGAAAGAGTTTAGTAAAAGCACCTTGCACTTTGAAGCTGTACTAAGGAGTTGGATGTAGTAGCACATGCCTGTAATCTCATCATCAGGCGGTAGAGGCAGAAAGATCTGGAGTTCAAGGCCAGCCAGACTACTACCACCCTGTCTCAGGAAAACAGCCCCTACTCCTCCTAAAAGAAAGAAAAGAAAAGAAAAGAAAAGAAAAGAAAAGAAAAGAAAAGAAAAGAAAAGAAAAGAAAGGGGGGGGAGAAAATATATTGGGTTAGTGTCTCTTGTGTGAGGATGGTGGAGAACCCATTACACACGCTCCCCTTTGTCTGGAGTGGCTTCCAAAGGGTAAGAGGGTTTTTGGCTCACACTCTGTGCATAGAGTTATAGAGGTAAAGAGTAGGCACTGAGGCTTTGTCATTGCTGTTCCCAAGCTTGGCTAAGTCCCGGCTGTTGGTGTATCAAACCTGCTAAGCCGCAGGGTAAGGGCTTTATAACAGTGGGGATTCTAAGTTCTGTTAAAGTTCAGTGGCACATGAATACTGAGAACCCGTGCCTTTATCAAGGAGTCAAAATGCTAAAATAAAATTTGCAGGAAACTCGAAACATCCCAAATCACATGATCAAGAGAAGTCTGTGGGTTTCCAGTTAGGCAGCAAGGGAGAAAAGACTAAGACAATTAAAAAGAGGAGAAGAAAAGTTATTGGGGCCACAGTAATTAAAAAGAGACAATAAAAGTGGAACCAAAGAAATTAAAGGAATTTTTAAGAAACGGTTTTCTGTCAGTTGACTGTAATCTGAGTTAAAAGCTTTATAAAGCTTGTGTGTGGTTCGGTTCTCCGCAGGACTGATAATGCTATCAAGAACCACTGGAATTCCACCATGCGTCGCAAGGTGGAACAGGAAGGCTACCTGCAAGAGCCTTCCAAAGGCAGCCAGACACCAGTGGCTGCTAGCTTCCAGAAGAACAGTCATTTGATGGGGTTTGCGCATGCTTCGCCTCCATCTCAGCTCTCTCCAACTGGCCAGTCCTCAGTCAGTGGCGAATATCCCTATTACCACATCTCCGAAGCACAGAACGTAAGCCATTCCCGAGAACGCACAGGGAGGAGAGAGGCGGTCATGTCAGTCCGGGTCATAATTCTTTACAGTCGTGTGCTTGGCATAGCAGTTGTACAAGCAGGGTCACAGATGGCCCTCAGCTAGACCCACTGTGGGAGGTAGGGGAAGATACACTTGACTTATGCTTCTGGAAACAAGAATTGAGAAGTAGTTTGTCCGGCAGGTAGAAGAAGTACTAAATAGAAATCAGGCGTTTGATTCTAGTTTTCTGCTCCAAGCCTGATTTAAGGATAGTTTTTGAATGTAAATGTACTTATTTATTGCTAAGTCTTAAGAGTAAGTGGACGAAGATGTACACTGCCATAGCTTTCTTTTCCAAAATGAAAAATTGATGTAATATTATATTTAAAGTCATAGAGAGGAGATAGCTAACCTCTGAAATACAAAGGGAGATTGTAAGTTTAGTTCTGGCAAGAATCTGAAGAAAATGAACTGATTTATATACCCAGTAAATGCTCTTTCTTACTCAGAGCCAAGGGCAGTACTGTGATATTAATTCTCCTCACTTGGGTTGGTACCCTTTCTTCCTCATTTCTAGACATTCATATCTAGCAAAAGAAATCACTTACAGCACATGGGAACAGAGTCTAAAGAGGAGAATATCAAGAAGTGCTTACCACAGAGCCAAGGATAAAACATGACAAAACTCACCCAGGAATCGCAAAGATCACATGCAAATGTTATGTAAAACATATTCATGAGTAGTTTTCACTTGGCTCTATCTGTTTCTTAGATTTGACTACAGGATTTCCAGAAAGGTCTCCGGTGAATGAATTATCATAAAAGCTTCTGTGCTTTTTATTAAAACGGAACATTATTCTAAGAAAAGTACCCCTGGTGGCAAATCTTTCACGCATCCATGAACACGTTCCATTGTTCCTTTCTCTGATTGAGGAATGTTTTCTTTTGGGATAGACAGATCCTTTGGACCTTTCTCCCTATGTTTCTTGAACTAGTTAGCCATTTTTAAAGATCTGGCTAACTTTCAAATTAGAGAAGTTTTTTTTTGTTTTGTTTTTTTTAATCATTCTGTGAATTTCTCCCTCCGTCCCAGAGCAAAGCTTTGGAGCTGAGCCCCCTGAAGCACTTGTTAAGTAGGAGTGACTTAGACTTTGTTTTGCTTCCCTGGTCTAGATCTCCAGTCACGTTCCATACCCTGTCGCGTTGCATGTAAATATAGTCAACGTCCCTCAGCCAGGTGCCGCAGTCATCCAGGTGAGATGATCTGAGTGGGCAAACCCGTTATCTGAGCAAGGCACTGCTTTTAAAGAACACCTTTTTCTTCATACACACGTATTTTATACCCTGTAATAGAAAGAAAAGCTAACAGTGTTGTGCCCCTACTTTGGGCTAGCCATTTACCCTGGGTGGCTTCTGGAATTTTCTGATGCATCCATGAGCATGTGCTGTGTCCCCTCTGCTTTACCCCCTCGTTGCCTTAAGTCACATATCACTTTGAGCAGATAGTGGGGAATTCCAAGGGCTGATGCCACATGGAAGCTCTCTGGGCTGTGTAAGGTACCTCTCCCTCAGACCTTGTCTTTCCCTGCTTCACCTGAAACTCTAGAGACACTATAACGATGAAGACCCCGAGAAGGAAAAGCGAATAAAGGAACTGGAGTTGCTCCTGATGTCAACAGAGAATGAGCTGAAGGGACAGCAGCCATTACCAGTAAGACTGCTACTGGGATGGGCGGCTTTGCTCAGTACTCCTCTCTCCCGCTTCTCCTCTTCTAAAGATTCTCATCCAAGTTCTGTGCATCCATTAAGAATGCTCAAACACCAGAAACCACTACTGATAACTGATAAAAGCCTATCAGTCTCAGAATGTGCATTAACTGAACTGGAAGTAGCTGCATGTTTTATAATAGGACCACGGTACCCACTTGTGACCATCAGCATCTACATTTTAACAACGCACAAAGCTTTATGTCCATGCTTCACCCGTTTGTTTGATTCTTTACTGTTATCACCTTAGCCTGTATTTGTCTATCTTACAACCTCAAATTCCATCTGAAGCGTATTTAGTATATACATGTTTTTAAAAAGGAATGTATACATAAGCCACCTCTTTAAATGTCTGCTATCTTTTGTTGGCATGTATGAAAGCTCTCCGATTAGTGCTGATAATGTGTTTGTGTAAACACATACATGTTCCCATAGGTGTGTGCACATATGCATGAAGATATATGTGCATACATGTGTCCAGGCCAGAGATTGACACCAAGTATCTTTCTTGATAGATCTCCACATTAAAAATGTGCTTGTAATTGTGTCTGTGTGTATACACATGCTTGTGTGCACTCTTAGAGGTAAGAGAGCAGTTTCCCAGAATCAGCTCTTTCCTTCTACTGTGGGTTTTGGGGATTGAACTCTTTTTTAACTGCCTAGTCATCTTGCAGGCCACCCAGCTTATATTTTGAAACAGGGTCTCATGAAACCTGGAGTTTCATTTGGCTAGGCTTAATGGCCGGTGAGCTCAGGGGTCTACCTGTCTCTACCTCTCCAGTGCTGGACTTACAAACTTGACCTGCTGTGGGTGCCTGGAGACTAAACCCAGGTTCTCATGTTTGCATGGCAGTCACTTTTCAGACTGAGACATCTCCCCAATCCCTTTCCCTTCCTTTTTTGTAGTGACAATTGAGCCTAGGGTCTCACACATGCTACATAGCATGCTGCCCTCCGCCCCCCTGAGCTGCAGCTCTAGCCCTTGTGTGGACCATTTCTGAATCCTTGAATGGGCAGCTAACTGAGAAAGCAGCTTGCACTTTGGAGCTTTGGTAGTTTACCCAAGAAGTGAGTATGTGAAAAGTGATACCCACTAGGGATTCTTCAGGTGAAATGTCCTTTGTTGTTGCTGTTAAATAATAAAATAATGTGCTTGTGCTAGTTGGACCACTTTTGAACTTTAGTTACTATTTTGCAATTTCTCCTCTTGCATGATCATGCTGTAAGGGGGACTTCTGTTAACTTGATCTGCTTTCCTAACCACAATACTCTACCTTGCATCAGTGCAGCCTATAGCCTTAAAAAAAAGAATAGAAGCAACAGGATATGTGCAGATAAAAGCAATTCTAACCATTGAATCCTTTCAATGGCTTAACATGTAAATAGGACCATTCTTAAATCATAGCAATCATGAGCAGTTTGCACATTAAACTCCAATGGATTTCTAAGACACCTAAGACCTGTAGTCTGTAGCAGTCCCAAGGTTTAACATTTGACTAAAATCATAGCAACTGAAGCAATCCTGTAGGTATACATTGGAGAGCTATTGCAAAGCTGTCAAAAAGGAAACATCTTGACAACTGGCTGGCCGGCCTGAGTGGCGGATGAAGCAACCGCTTTTATCTCGCCTCCAACAGCATCTGATACCTTGTGCAACATCATTGCTAAGTTTCTTCTTCCTTTCTTCTCCCACCCTTGTTTCTACACACCCCCTTCCTCAGACACAGAACCATACTTGCAGCTACCCTGGGTGGCACAGCACCTCCATTGTGGATCAGACCAGACCTCATGGAGACAGTGCACCTGTTTCCTGTTTGGGAGAACACCATGCCACTCCATCTCTGCCTGCAGATCCTGGCTCTCTACCTGAAGAAAGTGCCTCGCCAGCAAGGTGCATGATCGTCCACCAGGGCACCATTCTGGACAATGTTAAGAACCTCTTAGAATTTGCAGAAACACTCCAGTTTATAGATTCTGTAAGTAGAATTGCTAAGGCACGTTAATGTTTCTGGAAGAGGAATTGAGACCTGGTGTATCATAAATCATTGCCATTTTCTATAGCAAATATGGTTTGGGCCTATATGCATGTAAAGTGAAAGCCCTTTAGTTTTGACGATCCACTTCTCTCAGTGGTCTGATTTTGTAGGCTACCCACACAAAAGGCAGCTTTCCTTTTTTTTTTTTTTTTTTTTTGTCTTCCAAATGTGAATAATGAAGTTTTGACTTACCATGGAGGGCTCAGAATGAGAGCTATGTCTGAGCTATTTTAACAGAATTTCTTGTATTTTGCTTATTTCTTTGTGATTCTCTAGAAAAATTTCTTTGCTGTTTTGGTTTTGCTTAGCTTTTTGTTTTGTTTTGTCTATTTTGGGAAGCACATTTGAAGTTATGTTTCCTCGTAGCCTTAAATTAAGCCTTCAGTTCAAGGGTGGGGCGTAGGTTTCTCTACCGAATACTGAACATTAACAATCTCATAGGTTCACCAAAATAAACCATTCTTGAATGAAATAAATTTGAGTTCAGTAGTCACTCAGTTCATTTTCTTGTTCTCCTAATTGGTTAAAAAGCATTTATTCCCTACACACGGGGCAGGGCCAGCTATTGCCATAATGTATCACCTAGAAAGGTTTTCTGTTTGCTTTAAATTGCATGCAAAAGAAAGTGCCTGAGCTCCCCACAGTAGATGCGCAAGGCAACCCATGGACTCCTGTGATTCCCCGAGCTAGAAGGCGGGCAGGCAGGCCCCGCGTTTTTCTTGCAAGCATCCATTGATTGTATTCGGGTGATGGTGGCTCTGTCACATGCATACCATCTCAGAGCTCTGTGCCTCCCACGTTGTTTCAGGATTCTTCATGGTGTGATCTCAGCAGTTTTGAATTCTCTGAAGAAGCGGCAGCTTTTTCACCTAGCCAGCAGCACACAGGCAAAGCCTTCCAGCTTCAGCAAAGAGAGGGCCATGGGACTAGACCTGCAGGAGAGCCTAGCCTGAGGGTGACCAGGCGAGTGCTGAGCGAAGTTTGCCTCGGCCCAGCCAAAGCCTCATCCCCTGCGAGGCACAGCACGGTTCCGCTGGTCAACCTTCAAAAAAGGCGGGGCCAGGCCAGCCCCCTAGCCGCTGGAGACTCTAACTCCTCCCTCTTAGCTGACGTCAGCAGCGCAACTCCCAAGCGTTCCCCTGTCAAAAGCCTACCCTTCTCTCCCTCGCAGGTAGAGCACAATTTCTGCACAGCTGTTACTAATTTTCAGCAGACACCTGAGCCTTAATAATTAGAAGCTAATATTTTGAACAAATTACTAATGACTGCCGTCCTGGCGGATTTAATTCTGCGTTGAATCTCACTGGGGTAAAGGTGGTTTGGGCTGGCTGAAGGGCCATTGGTGGTTTTTGCCGCATCTCTTTCTTTCGAACTCTCGGTGTTTTGGAAGATGGATGGATAGTTGCATGAAATGTGTTCCCATTTCCCTTTCCACTACAACTTAACATTTTCGTCCCTCCCCTCTTCTCCCATGTCTTCCTTGCCTCTTCAAATTTTAACATGTTTTCTGCCTCTTTGTTCATTGACTACTAAGTGACTTACTGACCCTGGGGAAGAGGAAGCCAAAGTATGATTACATAACATTTGGATTACAACTAGAAAATGAAACCATGCCCCTTCTGTAAGAGGGAATGTTTCTGGAGACGATGAAAAAGAGATACTTCTGCAAAATAATTTAACATTTTCAACATTGGGTCTTTTAAATTTTGCTATGGTATTTTTCTAGGGCACTGTTTGCCAAAGAATATTCGTATTTCATATAGTGCTCTTAAGGTATATAACACTGTAATACTTAGCAGAGCCACGTGTTTCTAAATTATAATTAAGAGACAATTTGACTCCTTAAAAAACTTTCCCAGTTATATCTGTTGAAGGTTTTGTATTTTGTTTTACTTTACTTCATTTATTATTATTATTATTATTATTATTATTATTATTATTATTATTATTATTATTATTTTGTGGTTCTTAGAATCTAACCTGGGGCCTCATGTGTGCTAGGAGAGTGTTCTAGCTCTGAACTATACATATTTCTGGACTCGTTTTTAAAAGAACTTTAAGTATAGACAAATGACCTCCCCACTCCCCAAAACGGGTGGGTTTTTC
Source organism: Uromys caudimaculatus (assembly GCA_028551405.1). Taxonomy (NCBI): domain Eukaryota; kingdom Metazoa; phylum Chordata; class Mammalia; order Rodentia; family Muridae; genus Uromys; species Uromys caudimaculatus. Next base: position 39,282,172 of record CM052717.1, on the reverse strand, counting down.
CCCCATATTTACCTAAACTGTGTTTTGTGAAATTATTTCTGCAAGACCTAATAGATGTCTTAGGAAAAATAATCTAGGTAGATAAAAAAGTTTGGGAAATGCTAACTCAAGTTATAAAAGGCTTCTTTACTAGAGGATCCTTCAGACTTGGTGTTTGTTTGGATGTTTTATTGTTTCATTTTTCAGACTGCAGACAGTCTTTTTTTCTGTTCAGCTGGCTTCCTATTCCTGAGCTCAAGAGACATCCTTACTTCTGAATAACTGTGACTACAGGCAGCAGCCTCTGTGCCTGGCTTCCCTGAGAACTTGGCTTCCCTGGGAGCTCTAAGTGTGCTCATCAGTCTTTCCAGGAGATGAGATGCGTTGCCTTTCCCAATCCTGTGTTACCTTGGGAACGTCAGGATTCTGAGAGACATACCTTCTTACGGGATAATTTCCTACATCCTGCAAACCTTACGTAATAATAGTCTGGGTTATTAGATCATTAAGCCAAGAAAACCAAATATGAAAGAAAAAGAAAATACTAATCTTTTAAATGTTGATCAAGAGCACATATCATTCTCTTAAATGACAGGTGTCATTTACAGAGAAGATTTTCTTTGCATTTTGCAAGGCTTTTAGCTTTGACCCTCTAGATCTTCTTTTTTTTTTTTTTTGGTTTTTCGAGACAGGGTTTCTCTGTGTAGCCCTGGCTGTCCTGGAACTCACTCTGTAGACCAGGCTGGCCTCGAACTCAGAAATCTGCCTGCCTCTGCCTCCCAAGTGCTGGGATTAAAGGCGTGCACCACCACTGCCCGGCCCTTTCTTATAAATCTCCAAACTTTGACTACTCAGGTGGGGTCAATCAATCTCTTTGCCAACACTGAATGATTGTTTGCATTGTCGTAGTTGGTGTTGTGAGTCACTAGAGTACACTTGCTTGCCATCTGGGGTTGGCTTCAAGTCACATGATCACAGACTCGTTATTTAATCGAAGTTTGTCTTTCTCTTGTCTTTCTTCCTTCCGTCCATATTTAGTTCTTGAGCACTTCCGGCAACCATGAAAACCCAGGGTTGGATGCGCCCGCCTTATCCTCCACTCCTCTCATTGGTCACAAGCTGACCCCGTGTCATCGAGACCAGACTGTGAAAACCCAGAAGGAAAATTCCATGTAAGTCTCAGTTCAATAAGAAAAAATTTTATTGTATTGATTTATATTAATAAAAAGGTCTGACCCCCTTGTATGTATGCAACGCATTCACTGTACGTGTTCTGGGCATGTAATGAATACATCCTGAGTCTGCTACAGCTAACCAGGGTAGAAAGTAGGAAACGAGCTAATTACCTTTTGTAGTACATTCTAATGTCTCTTATGCATGCAGAGGTAGTTTCTGTGCAATACCCCCGCCAGTTTTTTCTTTCCACTCTTTTTCAGTATCCTTACTAAAAACAAACAAAAGAGACTGAAGCATTCAGAATAAAATTGAGAATGGTACATAGTTTATATTTTTTAATCTTATTTTTTGTTTTTATAACAAATATATTACGATCTTTGTACATACTCACAGGAATAAAGATGTATGTATGTATGTATGTATGTATGTATGTATGTACGTACGTTTGTATGTATGTATTTCAAAACCGAGGGGTGATTAGGTAATTGAAAAGAAACACATTCTTATTACTTCCAAGTGAAAACAAAGTTTTAGACATTAACATGCTGTCTAGTTTTCACCCCATTTGAGGAAGTCGATGAGACTGGCTTGTAAATGATACCTGATACCGGATATCACGGTGCTTGTTGCCATTACACAGACCCAGGGCCATCACCTATGCCATCAGGCCCATTCTCAGAAGGTGGGGACTACAGTGCTCTTAGTCTTTGGGCATAATAGTTTGAAATAGTTGTAGATCTGCAATACGATTTAATACAGAGCCACTATCCCTTAATGAACGCATATGGTTAATGGGCATTTCCCTTCCTTGTCCGTGACAGTCTCTTAGTGTCTGTGCTGACAGCGGCAGTGGTGGTGGTGGTGGTGGCGGCGTCCTAAGGGAAACGTGTCTTTTTTATTGAGCCTTTGCTTGTTCTCTCCTTTAGCTATAGAACTCCAGCTATCAAAAGGTCAATCCTCGAAAGCTCTCCCAGAACTCCCACACCATTCAAACATGCCCTTGCAGCTCAAGAAATTAAATATGGCCCCCTGAAGATGCTAGTAAGTTCAAGAACGGTCCTTAGATTTAGTGGGCTTATGAGTGTAGACAAGTTTCCTCTGATCCAGAAATATCTACTCTTCCCTTAGCCTCAGACCCCCTCTCACGTAGTGGAAGACCTACAAGATGTGATCAAGCAGGAATCTGATGAATCTGGAATTGTTGCTGAGTTTCAAGAGAATGGACCACCGTTACTGAAGAAAATCAAGCAGGAGGTAAATCACCCTAGCTGCGTTGTGGACTTGAGCTGCTTGACATCAGTGCTAAGTGACAGCGATATTTTTCAAGCAGGACTTTCATGCAAGCAAGTTGAAAGGCTCTGTCATAATATGGACTCCAACCTTCCATCTGGAAAGTCATTTCTATCAACTTCTGTAGACAGAAAAGATGCTAGAGAGGATAAAGGGAAGAGGAGGCAACAGGCTCATACTCTTGGTCCAAAATTTATTGATGATTGATTGATAGTATTAATCACATAGATGAAAAGAGAAAGACTACTAACCCAAATCAGAACCAAATTAATTAGAGCAAGGTTTTTTATTTGTGTGCACAGGCTATTGCTCTGTAAGGCAAGAGATTAGCATTGGATATGGGGAAAATAAGGTTTTTTATAGTTCAGGAGTAGAGGGTTTCCAAATGGGGGATTTGTCAGGCAAAAAGACAGGGTTACAGGAGCCGAACATAAGCATAGCACATTAGTCAAAACAACCTCGTAAAACAGAGACATAGTTAAAAGGTGGTCATGACAAGGTGGTCATAATAACCTTTGAAACAAAGGCATCATTGCCATTTCCTGGAACAGGCAGTACAGAACCGCTTGTAGTTAAGGTTACAGGTGGACCATAGCCCAGTGCTTGAGAGACAGAGATCTAATCATAAACAGGAATGAGTCTAGTTTGTCTTTACTATAAGATGGCTTGCAATCGTAAGATGGAGGCAGGCTGGTTTATCAATAGAGGGGGATGGGTGGGAGGATGGATAGACAGGCAGACAACAAATAAATAGATGCCAGATTCACTCCTGTTGTCTTTCTAAGGACCAAGAAATAGTTTTAGAGTGACCATGCCAGAGAATGTAGCTTCGAGTTACCCTGAGTGGTATGACCCCTTAGAGAACAGGAGTTTGCAAGCATGAGAATGAGATTTTAGCCATCAAGAATCAAAGTGTTAGCTTATTAGATGTAGGCACTTCCAAGGAGGCTGAACTTTCTTCTTGCAAGACTTCATGTTTGCAAGACCGGGTAGAAATTTACTCCTAAGAGTAAATGTTTCTAGGAAGTCTTTCTTCCATCCAAAGCTCTTCCCATTTGCTTTTAGGTGGAGTCACCAACTGATAAAGTGGGAAACTTCTTCTGCTCAAACCACTGGGAAGAGAACGGTCTGAGCACCCAGCTGTTCCCTCAGGCGTCTCCTGTGGCAGATGCCCCAGTAAGTATCAGGTGGAGCACCCACTCTTCTGTGATCTTGTGTCCACAGAGTCCCGTGTGTGGCATGTGGGACCCTGTGCTTTCAGCACTCACTCTTTAGAGCACCTGGTTTCTAAATATTCACACGCACATGATTCTTTTTGCATTCGCTTTGTCTTCTAAATGTTATTATTTTCTCCTAGTTAAGCAATGTGTTGTTTGGTTCCATGTGGTATCTAGCATAGAGTCAGTCACAGTCTGTAGAAAATACTTGGCATCCTAGGGGCCTAGCTTAGGGGTCCTTACATAGCCACAGCATGGCCCGGTACCAGATGCTGTGGTCCATCATTATGATGGCGCGGTATTTGCATATAACCCATTCGATCTTCCGGTGTACCTTACGTTGGTTTTAGACTAACTCATCTCTCACATTGTATAAATGCTGTGTCAATAGCACTTCTCTGTCTTAGTGTTTTCTTTTTTTTTTTTTTTGGTTTTTCGAGACAGGCTTTCTCTGTATAGCTTTGGCTGTCCTGGAACTCACTCTGTAGACCAGGCTGGCCTCGAACTCAGAAATCCGCCTGCCTCTGCCTCCCAAGTGCTGGGATTAAAGGCGTGCGCCACCACTGCCGGGCTTGTCTTAGTGTTTTGATCCATGAGTCCACAGATGCAAAGCAGAAGCTCTGTCACCTTGCTCTGGTTGTCACAGTCTAATAATCTGTGGATAGCATCTCCGACATCTTATGGATGACCAGAGCCAGTGAAAATTGTTAATACTTACTCGGTGTGTTAACTGTTAAGTATCATTTCACGGGCTTTAGATGAATGAATTCGTGTAATTCTCAAAATAACATTGTAACATTTTCACTTTCATTAAAGCAACTGGGAGTTGGGTAACTTAGTGAGTTAGTTGCTCAATATTATCTATGGAACTGGTGGGTCTGCATTAGAACTTTGAAAGTCTGCTCCTAAATGCCTTGCTTTCACCATCTGTAGAATCCTGATATTGATTTGTATATCTCAAACACTTCTGTGCCAATGTATAACATAAAGACTTCTCATTAGCACATCGATTTAAATTCATTTAGTAGCCAGATCATATGTGCCACACTCTTAGAACGCAGTGGGGCCCTCCAGCATTTTTATCATTTTGGTGGTGTTTGCAGCAGTGAGATGTGAAGCCTGTATAGAGCTGGCTCGTTTCAGCTCACAGAGAAGGGAATTTCTGGTGGATACTTTCGCTTCTTCCTGCTAATGTGTGTCATCTCACAGTATTCTCTCCAGAGTCAGGTCTGTGTTCGCTCTTGTGTTATCCTGCCTCATTTGAATTTCAAATGGTTCCTTTCCCTTTAGAATCTTCTTACGAGCTCTGTTTTAATGACACCCGTATCAGAAGATGAAGACAATGTTCTCAAAGCCTTTACTGGACCTAAAAACAGGCCCCTGGTGGGTCCCTTGCAGGTAACAACTGTTCTAAAATTTGGTGTCTTAAAAATATCTAACTGAGAATCCGTTACTTTACGTTGGTTTTAATGTTTTATATGTAAAGGAATGATGCTTTAAAACAACGTCTTAATGTCTAGAAGTGAGCCTATGGTGTTTTTGTTACTAATCATGTGAAACACTGGAAATTCTTGTTCAGTCAGGGCCCCCAAACATGATGAAGTGAAACACTTGTTTTTTAACTGTAACTGAGACTGAGATCATGTGTTACCCTAGACTGGGCCAGTATCTCCTTCTGCTTTTAAACAATCTTTAAAATATGTATCTGTATAGTTTATTTTTTGTTGCAGAATGTAATTGTGTGTGCTCTATCATTAAGCAACCAAGGGTTCAGAGACTAAATTTCTAATGAAATGGGAAATTAGCTAGAAAATAATTGTAATGCCTTTGACTATGAGAACAATAAGACCGCCATCAGTTTTGGTGGACCATCTGCTGTCAAGTTTTAATATCAAAAGAGATTTCCCTTGTAACTCTGAAGTAGGTGTGTGTTGATGAAACACAACAAATTCCAAATAAATCCTGAGCCAAGTGTAAATAAGAATGCAAATTTGTTCCTTCAAATTAGTTGAAGTGGTTCACAACATTAAATAGCCTAGCACCCAGCCAGCTGCAATTCTCTCTCCCCTCCCCCCCATGGTTACTCAGAGGGAAACTCTACCGAGCAGATACATAGCCTGATTAGAAGTAAGAAGTCCTATTTGATGCTGTAAGTTTGAAGGCAATGTAAACGATGGTAGCCTTTGAGAGCTGACCTCTCTGTTTATAGGAACGTTCCGACACTGTGATCGATATTCCTGCTCACCCCAAGTTGTGAGAAACTTAAAGTCTAACCTTTTTAAAAGTTATTTGCTATCATTTAAAACAACTTTATTAATTCTTTGAGGATTTCATGCGTTGTGTTTTGATGGTATTCATCCCCAAGTCCTCTCGACTCCTCTGAGATTCCTGGTCCCCCACCTCTTGTCCTCTTTGTCGTTGTTTTGTTCAATAACCTACTGACCTAATTTGTGCTATCCATAATACCGGAAGCAACCCGGACACTGTAGCAAGCTCAATCTGCCAGAAGTCTCACACCCTTAAAGAAAACTGACTCGCCCTCCCCCACAAGCCACCGACTGTCCATTGATCTGCAGTTGAGAGTTCACGAACCCCTCCTAGTCCATCCTACAGTGTTGATTGAGTAGATCTTGTGTGAGTTTGTGAATGCCATGGTACTGTCATGCCCAGAAGACACTGTTTTGCTTCAGACTTCCCCCATCTCTGGCCCTTAGAATCTTCTACTTCTCTTCTGAGTCTTGGAGAGAGTTGTGACATGGATATTACATTGTGGCTGAGGACTTCTCAGTCACAAATTCTCTATGTTCAATAACCTATTGACTACAGTTTGACCACTGGTGATTTTCTGCTTTAGTCCTCATCCAGCAAACCAAGAAAAGTATCTGATGAGGTCTGAGAGAGCTTCACTAATATATAGGTGGAGAAATCTGAATTAAGCCGGCAGGTTAATACTGTTCCCATTTAGCAAAATAATAGTAGATTTACATATGGAGCCTCTGAACCCCCTGGCCATGGGTTCTTGGCCAAATTTGCAGGCATATGCTAACTCCTCTGATGCAAGTCTTCCAATGCGAAAACAGTTGGTTACCTCTGTAACGTTTGTGCCACTATTGCCGCCATGGGCATATCTTGTCACAGGGGTCATTACTGAAGTTCACAGTGCTCACAGCTGGGTAAAACTGATGATAGTTCTGTGCCCTCTCAGCAGCCTGCATAGCGCCTTCTGGTACTGTGAAAACTAGCAAGTGTGGGGGAAACTTCCTGGTCAGTACTAACCCAGAAAGGCAAATATATCATGTGGATTTTATTGCTGAATCTTTATATTTGTGTGTTTAATTTGGATGGCCTGTATAATCGAGGAATCTAGAAAGGGTTCGTTGGTGGGGAGAGGAAAGAAAGATCTTAAAGGGGGAGTGGTCGAACAAAGGGGAAGGGGAAATGGGGAATGATGGGAGGGAGGTTTGAGTGTGGGGGGATGGGAGGATAAGCTAGAGGATGGCCTTAGGAGAAAGACCACTAACATTAAAGATGTTTGGGAAAGCCACTTGCAGTCCTACTAGTTTATAAACTGCATAATAATATATAATTTAATTTACCCTACAAAGGGGATTACTCTCATTTTAGAAGCCATAGAATAAAAAGCCCAGTGCTAGGTGTGGGGTACCTCCCCACTAGTTGTTGGTCAGAGGTATCCTAGGGACCCTGAAACAATACAGGCTACTGCCATTGCTCGTGGTGTTAAGACTCTGCTGCTGAAGACACCACAGCTTCAGTCACACGACATGGGGAAGTCGAGTTGGTACTTGCTGTCACCTTTTAGGACAACTGGATGAGTTGTAGGCACAGTTATTTATTCAGTTGGATTGTGTCCCTGAAGCTCAGGTACTAACTCCTCTGATGAAAGATGGGGTGGGCAGGAGTGGGGGAGAGGAAGGCCAATACTTATGCAAAGTCAGTTTGTGGGGTGCTGAGTCTTCTGTTGCCCTATGTAGAAAGAACTTAGAATACCTCAGAGTTATGGAAGGTGAAGAAGAGAGCACACTTCATCCAGGCCTAGTTGGACACAGGAAGGGGATTAAAAGGATGTCAGAGCAAAGGTAGCTATTTAATCTGGAGCTGATCCTTGCTGCAGAAGGAACGCCTTGCACTGAAGCATGTGATGTCTTTACAAGTATAGAAGGTATAGCCTGACACGAGGTTGCATGTCTTTAACCTCAGCATTTTGGAAGTAGAAGCAGGCAGATCTCTGGGTTTGAGGCCAGCCTGGTGTACATAGAGTTCTATGCCAGCAGAGCTACATAGTGAGAATACGTCTTTAAAAATAAAAGAAGAGAAAGGAAGGATAGAGGAAAAGGAGAAAGAAAGAATATTCAGAACTTCAGAGTAAATGTGTGAATATATTTGGTGACAGTGATCAGTTCATATGTTGAAAATTCATTACTGTGCTCCTAAAATTGAATCCTATCAGTTTCCAGCTTTACCAAGCAGTGGTTGGGCCTAACTACTCAGAGCTGAACATAGGCTAGATATAAAACCTAATACAAAGTAGGTTGTCTGACTAAAGGGTCAATCCTGCCCTTCCCATCTTTGAGACAGGGTCTCTTTGCCACTGTGAAAGCCATGTTGGCTGGCGGGTGCTTGAGCTTCTGGGGACTGGTGAGTCTCCACCCCAGTGTGTCCACAGAGGAATGACCTATGTTTGCATTACTGCCTCTGACTTTCATGTGGGCTCAAGGAATCCAGACTCAGGTGATCGGGCTTCTGCAGTGAGGATTTTACCCACGAGCCAGCTCTCCAGCTCCTTAACACAGAAGTTTTAATGCTATTAACATTTTGAAAACTAGTCTGAGACTTTATTAACAGGGCATCTAGCCTCTGAGGTCACAGACACACATGTGAATTCTAAAGTGCTTCAGACTTTTATGATGGATATTAAAGGAGGAATCAAGTGATCCTAAATATTTTAACATATCTCTAATCGTCTTATTTCGATCTGACAATATTTTGCTATAGTCTTCCTTACCTGTGGGGGGATAATTTTTTCCCCTCCACAGTGGTACCTGAATTGTGGCTGATATCAAACATTACATATATGGTGTTTTTACATACTATCATAAAGTCTAATTTATAGACTAGGCAGTGAGAGATTAATAATGAGGTACAGCAAGTATAATAATGAACTGCAGTATAAGGCATTTTAACCCTATGAGTTGCTTATTTCTGCATCTTCTGCCTGCATTCCCCCCCTCCCTAGGTAACTGAACTACAAAAATACTGAGGCTGGAGCATAGGGAGATTCACTGTTTTTCCTCCCGCATTGGTAATTTTGTTTGTTGAAGCATAATGCCATTTGTAGTGTTTCCACTGATAATCCAATTGGATCTGGTTAGGCAGATCTCTCATGTGGTATTGGTGAACATAGTGTGCATTATTAAATAGTCTGACTTGGATACTTTCCCTTTTACTATGAAATAAATATCTGACAAAAGCTAATTAAAGAAGGAAGGACTTGTATTGGCTCGTAGTTGGAGAGTGCCATCCATCATGGCGGCAGGAGCTTGAGGCAGCTGGTCACATCTCTCCCAGTCAGGAAGCATAGACACTACTGTTCAGTTTGCTTTCCCTTTTTTACGCAATCCAGGACCCCAGCACAGAGGACTGCACTACCCATGTTTACAGTGTGTCTTCCCTGTTCAATTAACTAGTCAAGATAATTCCTCACAGATTACTCCCGAAGGCTTGCCTCTTGAAGCAATTCTATTTTGTCAGGTTGCAATCACTGTCAGCCTTCTCGCTGAATAAAGAACATTTCATAGAATATAAAACTTCTCCCATTTGTACTTTTAGTAAATTAAATTTTAAATGAATCTTTAGCCAAACCATCTGGATATTTTTGACACAGCATAGTTTTTCATTATTTTAGTTTTATTTTCTTGAAATGGGGTCTTGCTATACTGTGTAGCCCAAGCTGGCCCCAAACTTGTGATGATCCTCCTGCCTCAGCCTCCTGAGTGTTGGGATTGCAAATTGTAATTCACTGTGTTTAACTAAAACAACAAAGTACAATTCCTCAAATATTTTATAAGTTGGATGTTTTATAAGATATAAAATATTTGCCACTTATCTAGTGTAATAAATTGCAAATGTAATTAAACCCAGTTTTAATAATCACAAGCTTGATCATGACAACAGCTCTTTAGACAGATCAGTTATTATCATGCCAGGGCCACATACTGAGTGCTTTATACCTGTGTTTCTAGCAAGTATACTATAATTGAATAAACATGCATAGATGTAAACCATCTGACATCTTAAAGTCGGAAACACAGGAAGCTGGGGTGGAGGTCTAGATGACGCTATAGCACTTGTAAGCATGCGGAAGGTCCTGGTTCCAGCCGCAGAACCAGTGACTGAGAGAGAGGTGGAGGGAAGGAGGGAGGGAGAGAGGGTGGGAGAAAAAGTGAAATACAGGAAACTAGAGGTATTATATTTTATTATGATAAATTTCAAACACACAGAGATATAGAAATTATAATGTTCTCAGCAGTTGTTAATAGTTTGCCATGTTTACCTACTTTTTGTGAACCATTTAATATAAGCCCATGTATTCACATGTACTTCCAGAGTCTAAAAATAGACATTTTTCTATAGAACACCACACCATTATCATACATTATTAACAATCATTCCTTAATATTCAGATTCCCAGAATTTAACTTAATTTACTCTATTAACCAAAGGAAGCATGTCTGTCTTACTTGTTTAACTAAACAGAAGCATAAGAAGGTTCTGAGCAACTGTGCAGTCATGTGGCACTGGTTTTCAGAGGGAATTTGTTGAAACTGCTTGAGCATAGTTGTTGGGTTTCTTTCTCTCTGTAACTGTCAGCCATAAAGCCAATTCACTCGTAGTTGGAGACACGTTTGGTATTTGTGCCTCTCGTGTGGCTCAGTATGTGTGAGACTTTTTCATTGTGTCTTTATCAGTACCTAGCCTATTCCCCAGGTTACGTGGGGTGCAGGCTGGAGTCTAGAAGTGCATACAGTGGTCACAAATGGAGAATCGGAGAAAGAGTCAGCATTACTGTGGGAGGCCAGTGTCCCGCCTCTCAGTTTACCCTGACAGAGCTGAAGTAGAACCCAGAGAAAGCTGGGGGAGGATTTGCCTGCTTTCCTGTGTGCTCTCAGTTTCCTTTACAGGGTGAAAAACATGCTTTATGCTAATCAACATTTCTCAAGGTAGGTACTTCTACTGCCAGATTCAAAACCATACTCTTGCAAGATCTTAGCTGCCTGAGCTTAGTTTTCTCTTCCATTAATAATTCTCTTTTATTCCTGTTTAAAACGTGAGTGCAAAAGCTGTGTTTATATGCATTTTTACTCACTCACTCTCCTCTGGATTTTTTTTTATAACCACAGAATGACAGCCTTAAATTTTAATTTCCTGACTTGGTTTGTCAGGGCCTTACTCTTTAAAAAAAAAAAAAAAAACACATTGAGTTTGAATATATTTCTTAAATCTTTAATACTTAAACCCATCCTCAAAAGTTCAAGAATTTAACAAGACTGTTAGCAGAAATTGGCTCTTTTCTCCTCTTTTCGTTCTGTGTGTGTCAGCTGGAGCTTATCTGTACTTCACTTGTTTATAAGTGTTCATACTGTTTGAACAATGCCCTTGATGTTACTCAGAAGTGTCATGAATTCTCACATGAGCACCAGAGCCTGGGCTCTGCTTTAGGCTCCTTCACTTCCTATTTGGATGACTTGAATTCATTAAATGAAGTAAATTAAATGAATTAAGTTGCTCTTCTCTATAGATTAAAGACCACGGTATATCCTCCACTGGTCCCATAAGAGCGCTGAAAAGATCAAATGGATCAGATATTTCCAAGATGGCAGCACATAAGCCAGTCTGCTCTCATGATATTATCAGAGAAAAACTGCATACGGTCTCTGTCCTTTCAAAGGAGCACAGCTCAGTTGGTAGAGGTGCTACTCTAGCATGTATGAAGCCCTGGGTTTGATCCAGCACCAAGTAAGCCAGATGTAGAAATGTAAATCTGTAATCCCAGCTCTCTGGACGATCAGGAGTTCATCTGTCACTACATTGTAAGTTTCAACATAGCCTTGGTTATATGTTGAAAAAAATCTGAATATATCTAAAAAAAAAAAAAAAAAAAAAAAAGAACAAACACCATAATAAATTAATTGAAGGGCAAGTAAAGAGGTCTCACTGTTGCCAGATCTTCTTGTATGGTGAATTACTTCTACAATTCCCTGTTCCACCTTGTAGAGCCATGTTAGTGGGTCCCTAAAAGAAATAGCTGACCAGCCATTCAGAGATTCAGGTAGTCGGGCCTGTTGGTGCAGTGGAGATGAAGCTGGTGGTGGATGACCGGGCTTCCTTTCTTTCCTGCTGTTGTGTGGGTAGCAGGAAGACAGACGTGGAGACAGAGTACATTCTGAGTGTCTGTTTATCTGCTGCGCTGCTGGTCTTCTCCCCGGGCCTCTTCCCAATTGTTGGTATTCTCTCTGGTCACTATTTTCCCACCCATGTCACTCTCAGAAGTGTTTCAGTGGCCAGCATTCAATCGGTGATATAAATTAAGTAAACTTTCTGAGTGTATCTCTGGGATGGAATTGAGAGAGGCCAAGCAAAATGTAGCTCTCTGATGAGCTGAGTCGGCCTGCCCTGCCCAAGTAGTTCCAAGACATAAACTCTTTGTATACCTTGATGATATTTAAAATAAACACCGAGATAAACACTGATGTATTTATAAAATTATAAAGAAATATATTTTATGGAGGTATAGGGAGGTAGGGAGGTGTGGGGGAAGGGTGTGCTCAGCAGGCCCAAGCCCAGGCATCCCTTCCCCCTGAGGGACCAGCCACCCGCGAAGGTATAGTATAGAAATAGAGTTTATTTAGGGCATGGGGAGGGGAGTTAAGAGGGTAGTAGAGGCAGAGAAAGGCAGAGAGAGGAAGAGAGTAGAGAAGTAGAGAGGTGGAGGCCAGCCATGACCACGTGGAGAGAGGGGGGAAGGGAATGGGGAGAGGTAAGAGATAAGAGATGTAAGAGAGAGGAGAGAGAAAAAGAGAGAGGAGGGGCAAGCAGCCCCTTTTATAGTGGGCCAGGCCTACCTGGCTGTTGCCAGGCAACTGTGGGGCGGAGCATACCTGGCTGTTGCCAGGTAACTGTGGGGTGGAGTTTAGACAGAATGCTAACAAACTCTGTCTTGGGGAGGCCAGGAAGGGTAAATTGCTTCAGAGTGATTTGACAATTGTCTAACTACTGATAATCAGGTACTAGGAGATGTCCAAGGAAAGAGCTGTTCTCCCAAAAACTTGGGTACCCCAAGCTATAGGATGTAAGTTATTACGGTGTCTATAAACATGTTTGAATGAAAGCCTCTAGCGACATCTGGATCAAAGCCCATATCCGCAAAAGATCCCTGTGCGCTAGCCGATGTTAATTTAGCCTGGATGTAGAAGCATTAATGGGTAGGGGGCATCACCACCCGCACTGGCCATCAATTAGGAATCCCGAAGGTGTAAGTATTTAATGTGCTGCCGTAAGTGTTTACTAGCGAGGGAAGTTTGGTACCCATTGATCTCACCTTAGCAACCTCTTGACTCAAGGTACAAAGAAGGTGTTCTATGGTTTCCTTTATGAATGCCATTTTACACCGATATCCCCGTGGGAAGGAATTCTGACTTTCAGAATCTCATTCAGAATAAGATAAGTAGTATTTTTGTTTGGATGAATTAAATAGAACCAGAGAATTCTTACTCTGGATTCTTTAGACACCATCTACCCATGCATATTCGTTTTTTTAAAGTTATATAAATATCAATAAAATAGTACTTATATATTATAATATTAATAAAATATTAAATAAATAATAAAATACATATTGGATTCATTTAGCTGCCTATTAAGTCTTCCCATTGTAAAATAGAATTTCCAGGCGTTGTGACCTCAACAGATACTGTATGAGGTTGCTCTATGAATGTAATTCAGTTATTCAGCATGAGGGAGCCCAGGGGAAATGCTGAGATAATCTAGCCCTGGCAGAAAACCACCTGTGGACACGGTCTTGTCTCCTTTCATTTATTTGGCTTTTGCAAAGGGTCTGGGTATTTTCTTTTTCAAAATGCTTTAACAGGATATCCCAGTTAAAGTTTTGGCAGACAATTTATAGTTCACATCTGCCCAGCGGCAAAGAAAGATGCATTACAGGATAAGTAAGGTGACTCTCCTGGCCTCCGCAGGAGGAGGTAGGGGAGGATTTTATTAACATTTAAATGAATTCAGACAAGCTGACATCTACAGAACACCAGGGGTTAGAGCAGCAAGAATTCAGCCAGGCAGCCTTTAATCCCAGCACTTGGGAGGCAGAGGCAGGAGGATTTCTGAGTTCATGGCCAGCCTGGTCTACAGAGTGAGTTCCAGGACAGCCAGGGCTACACAGAGAAACCCTGTCTCGGGGGGAAAAAAAAAAGAATTCACATGCAGAAGCTGTTGTGCCTAACAGCTCCCTAAAGTAAATGAGACAGAAATGCAGGGGTTGAAAACAGGAACACACAGAGGTTTGGGTGGCAGCGTTCAAAAATAGTCCTTAACAGAAAAGCACCTAATCCTGGTTCGTCAGAGCTACCTTATGCTTGAGAAGTTGCTCTAGGGCCCCCGGCTCAAGATCCTAAGGAAGAAGGAAGCTGATCTTGACCTGTTATTTCTTTTCCATCTTTTCTTCTCTCTCTTTTCTTCCTTCTTTCTTTCCTCCTCCTTTCTCCTCCTCCTCCTTTCTTCCCTCTCCCCCTCTCTCCCTCTCCCCCTTCCTCTCTCCCTCCCTCTCCCCTTCCCCCTCCCCCTCTCCCTACTCCCTTCTCTCTCTGTTTGGGAGAAGCACGTGCGTCTGTTGCAGACAGAAGACAACCTTGGGTACTTTTCCTCAGATTCTGTCCACCCCACCCTACCATCTTCTTTGAGACAGTCCCTGGACCTCATCAAATACTTAAGTAGGCTAGGCTAGCTGGCCCGTGAGCCCTAGGGGTCCACCTGTCCCTGCCTTCTTAGTGCTAGGAGTCCAAGTGCACACTGCCATTCCAGCCCCTTTGTTTTTTAAACACAGTTTCTGGAAATCCAACTCAGGTTCTTCCTCATTGCAAAGTAAACCCTGTGCTCCTGGGCTATCCCCTTTGCCCCGGGCTATCCCCCCATGCCCCAGGCTATCCCCCTCGCTCGCTGGAACAGTTCTTCCTTTGAACCCTATTGGCCGACTACCTGACCTTGCTTTACTTACGCACCATTGGTGCATGTTCTATTTAGTTTATTACATTCTCTGTGGGATGTGCCTACTGTGTGCTCTCCTAGTCCACAAAGAGCTGCCTAGCTCATGCTAGCTGGCCTTTCTGTCCACAGTGATTCTTACTCACAGTAGCTTAGTGCACACTGTTGCGCACACACCAGGAACCAGGTGTTCTGAGGCCTCTCCCCAGCCCTAGGCTCTGACGCTTACAACATGTGCTGAGGAATCTGGGTATTTTAATTATTTTGAATTTGATCTTTATAAATTCTCTCTTGTAAGAGAACCTAATTATTTGAAAAGTCCCACAAAGTACTCATGAAAACCAAATATGACAAATAGGACAAAATATGACTCCAGGGATGATCACCGTGGAGATTTGTCAAAATCACAACCATATTCCAATTGATAAGCTGATAAGATTCTCTGGACAGACGTGGCAGTTAAGAGTCACCTAACATAGATTCTCTGGACAGACGTGGCAGTTAAGAGTCACCTAACATACCATACAAAGGATGGATCAGGATGTGGCCATCAGCAGGGGCAAACATAACTTAAAGTGTTGTGAAATTTTAAGACACTTAATCTGCATGCAGGAATTTTATTCTGTCTTAAATCAAGCCAAGTGAAAAATTTTGCTTTTTAAGTAGGAAAAACTCTTAGAGAAAAATAGAAATAATCCTTTTTTGTTTCTATGTTTTCTTCCTTATTCCTCCTTCTCCATTGTTTTTGCAGATACATTGATTTTGGAATTGTATATATCTGTAATTTTAAATCTACATGCACAGTATCATTAGGTTAAGTTCCTGCAGTAGGCCTTCTCATTTAGTCAATGCTTCTAAGGACTGCATATGCTTCTCTGTAGAGGATACACTATTGATTTGTTGTCTCCCAACTGCTAATTGTTATATATCATATTTTGCTGCAAGGATTACAAGGACTAGCTCAGTAACTGAGGATTAAAACATTAAATTGTATTATTTTAGGTGATGTAGTGTGACTGTTTATATTTCTGTGCTGTACTGGAAAACTTAGCTCCAGCAAGTCAACAGTCAGCACACTAAAGCAGAGGCTTTAGATAGACCGAAGCACTGTTCAGAGACGTGTGTGTTCGCTCTGTGCATTTGAGTCCAGGGAGACATTCATTTTACAGTGGTGCTCACCTTCCCAATGTTGTGGCCCTTTAATAGTTCCTCATGTTGTGACTCCCAGCCACAGAATTGTTTTTGTCTCTACTTCATGACTGTAATTGTGCTACTTTTTGAATCGTAAAGTATGAATCTGTGTTTTCCCATGGTCTTAAGTGACCCCTGTAAAAGGGTCATTCGACCTCCCCAAAGGAGTTGCAATCCACAGATTGAGAACTGCTGCTTTAGAACCATTTCAGAGAATGTAACTAAGCTTACTGTTTAGGAAAATATCAAATGTGACTTTGTGTTGGAAGTCAACCTAGAATGGTTGCCATCTGGGTTGTAGCGTGTCTGTGACCTGCTGTCCCTTGAAAGTCTGTAGGATGATCCACTTGCTATGGAGTATGTCAAGTTGCACCTGAATGTTTGTGGGCTTGACTGTGATCAGGAGGCAGCCAGGTGAGCTAAGAGGCTGTGACTCAGAGAAGTCAGAACACAGCATGGCAAACTGAAAGTCCCTGGGGGGAGGGGGGGAAACCTCAGCACTATTCCCCAGTGTTCATTCAGGGTTGTCCTAGCTATTCACCAACAAGCATGCCGCTTCTCGCCCCACACCCCCATTGTTCTGTCTGCACTGGAAGGTCCTGGTGATTGAACCTCTGAATTTCCTATCAACTTCCCTACTGTGTGTCTGATAGGAGGTCTGCTGAGAGCACCATCTCACGCTGCTTAGGGGTACGGGCTGTCATATTCCACTTCATTCAGACCATTGTTCCATCATTTCTTAATGATGGAATCTTGAGCATGTTGCTCAGGTGCTGTCTTCCACGTTAATTTCCTGCTGTGTGACCTAGGTGGGGTACTATAGGGGTGGCCACGCCATGGGTGTTCTGTGTGAGAGTTAAGCGTGACAGGATCATGGCGGTGCAGGGTAAGGGCCGTTCCACGATGGCCTGCACCCACTACATCCTTTGTTTCTCAGTAGTCTTTCTCAGCAACACCGTCCAAATTGTAACTCCCCACCCCCGCCACCCTTTCCCTCCAGCTGTTCCTAAACAGTGTTCTCAGCGTCCTGTGTCTTGTTCGCTTGCTTGTGGCACCACAAACCTCCACGTACCTTTTTTTTTACACAGTATAAAAGCACATGTGCGTTTTATCTCTCAAAAGAGGCACAAGGCTCTGGAGAGCAAAGGCTGTGGTGTTGGAGACAAAGCCCAGCTATGTAGCCCATGCTGGTCTTGAACTCACGGTGTAGCTTAGACTGGCCCTAGAGTCTTGAGCTTCCTACTTCTTCACTGCACTTGGATATGGTCTTTCTTTTCTTTTATTCCGTGGGAAATAATTCCTGTCAGATGTCAACACAGAAACAATGTTTTTCCTAAACTGTGGCTTCATTTTGATTTGGGGGCTTATGTTTGTCTTCCTCCCCGAAGTGACTCCTGGAGAGCTCAGAGTCTAGGTGGCAATTCACCTCTGTCTAGACACTGTCCCCTTCAATAAATATTTTGTGTACAAATCGCTCCCCAACTTCATATTGTCTCCACACTCATTTCCTAGTATTCTTGCTTTTTGATCTTCAAAAAATGACGTATTTATCTGCTTTATGTGCATTGGTGTTTTGCCTGCATGTATGTCTGTGAAGGTGTCGGATCCCCTGGAACTGGAGTTATAGACAGTTTTGAGCTGCCATGTGGGTACTGGGAATTGAACCTGGGTCCTCTGGAAGAGCAGCCAGTCAGCACTCTTAACCACTGAGCCATCTCTCCAGCCCTACTTCTTTATTTTAGAATCATTGTTGTGTTTGTGCTATGAACACTGTAAATCATTCTGAGAATTAAGTGGGACATAGATTGTACATTATTCCAGCTTGAGCGGACATAAAGGAACAGCGGGGGCCAGGAGGTGCAGCTGGCTGAACAGGGCTTAAGCCGCTGTGTGCTCACAATGGCATAGGCTTGGGCAAGTTCTCTTTAAACCTCACTTCTTCATTTCCCAATCCAACTAAAGTTTGTCTGAAGCTTCCTCATGGTGTGTCTGCACTGTGTACACGTGATTTGTGTATGCGTAGGACCCGGTACTGACCTGGGTGTCTGGATATTATTCTTTATTACTTTTATCTTGTGACTTCCAATGTATCCCTTAAAATTAAGCTAAAGTGAGGCTGGAGATGTGGCTCAGTAGGTAGACTACTTCTCTGCCATACATTAAGCTCTGACCCAGTACTTGGGAAGCTGAGGCAAGACAGTAGAAATTCAAGGTCATCTCAGCTACACAGTGAGTTCAAGATCAGCCTGAGATACATAAGACTCTGTCTAAAAGGAAAGGAAAAAGTTAAGCTAATCTAGGAGTTGGGGTGTAGTTCAATGGTAGAGCATTTGCCTAGCAAGTGTGTGGGTTCTGGGTTTAACCTTCAACACTGCAAAAAGAAGCTGTGCTGATATACACACTAATAAAGTTAACTTTGAAATGTACATGTATACAAATACATATACTTATATGAATGTGCGTAGGTTTTATCTGGTAGTAGTACGTTACAGAAATTAAGCTTCTTGTCTCAAGGGCTTATCAAGTCTGTGAAATGAGTAAAGGCCCAGAACCTACCTTAGATATCTGTATGATGCCCAAATCCTGTCTCTAATCTTGTAAAACTGCTGAGGAGGCAGAAGGCCTTCCAAGAACAAGATGTTACAGTTCTCAGTTCTGAGGGACAAAGGCTCCCTAGCTTAGCCGGCTGCCCCCCCCCCCCAGCAGTCCCGTCCTAGGCTGCCCTGCGGGGGTGGGGAAGCCCGTGCTGCCTGGCCTGACTGACCCTGATGTCTCCTCCTTCTTCCCCCTTTAGCCCTGCGGTGGTGCCTGGGAACCAGCATCCTGTGGGAAGACAGAGGACCAGATGACGGCCTCCAGTCAGGCTCGGAAATATGTGAACGCGTTCTCAGCTCGAACTCTGGTCATGTGAGACATTTCCAGAAAAGCATTATGGTTTTCAGAACACTTAAAGTTGACTTTTGACATATCATTCTTCAACATGGAGCTCTCCATGACTGAGAGAAGAACCTATTTTTGTTGTGGTACAACAGTTGAGAGCAGCACCAAGTGCATTTTAGTTGCGTGAAATCTTACTGGATTTCACGCAACTAAAAAGGATTTTTTTTAAAAAAATTAATGAATAACAGTCTTACCTAAATTATTAGGTAATGAATTGTAACCATTTGTTAATATCATAATCAGATTTTTTTTAAAAAGATAAAATGATTTATTTGTATTTTCGAGGATCCATCAGATCAGTATTTTTGACTGTGGTGAATTTTTTAAAAAAATGTACACAAAGAAATATCCCAGTATTCCATGTATCTCAATCACTAAACATGCACAGAGATATTTTTAAAAACCAGTAAAAGCATTATTAAGAATGTTAGCTAAATACCAAGTAATACTTAATGCAATCTATAAGAACTCATTTGTGGTTAATAATTTTGGAAATACATTTATTGTACTAAACCATTTCATAAGGGGAATTTTGTTGTCAGCTTGCTTGAAAAAATTATTACTATATGAAATAGTTTTATTAAAAAATTATATTTTTTATTCAGTAATTTAATTTTGTAAATGCCAAATGGAGAAATGTGTTTCGCTGCTATGGTTTTAGCCTGTAGTCCTGCTGCTAGTTAGTGTCAGAGGGGCAGTAGAGCTTAGATGGAAAAAAAAGAAAGAGACTTGGGTTAGATAACAGACTATGCACTAGTGTTCCAGACTTTTTTATTTTTATATATATATATATACCTTTTTCCTTTTATAATTGGAAAACTTATTTGGGAGAATTTTGCATTTGTTGTACATTTTTGTTTTTTTAGGAATTTTTTTTGTTATTGTCGGTTTATAAAAGCATTGCACTTCTTTTTCTTTTTTTGGGAGATTTGTGTTGTTTATGTCATATGTTTTGTTTTGAGTTCAGCCTGAATGTTCATCCATTTGGGCATTTTCTGAGTTCGATCAGCACTCCCTGTAGATTTCTAAGTGTACGGACCCAGAACTGCCTCGTGGTTCCTGTGTTTTCGGGGAAGACAAATTTGGAAGTCCATAGCCAGTTTCTGCCTTGAGAACGTTTGCAAGGAGGCTGGCCTTGAACTTCTGAAACGACAGTGTACTTACTGCCTTGTAGCAAAATAAAGCTATCCTCTTATTTTACATACTTCCTGATGTCTCTCGTTTCTGTGATCTGGGGTAATAGTTATGTATTCAAGAAGATGAAGCAAACCCAAAATAATCTTTTCTTTAAAAAAAATGTGCTTACCTTCTAACAATTTATGTGGAAAGTCATCACTCCAGGGGAAGTAAAGACAAGCCAAGGAAGGTTGTCCACAGAACCGTCACAGTGACAATTGGAGGATTCTTCCAGCCTGTGTCAAGCAAGGGCTCAGAAGCTCTTGAATTGAAACAAAATGCACTCTAGAAGTAAGCGCTGGTATCTGAGTTAGGGAGATGGCTCAGCCTGGAAAGTGCTTACTGTTAAGAATAAGGACCTGACTCCCCATCTCCAGAAACCCCATAAAGACAGACAAGGCATCCATGTCTATATCCCAAGTATTCCTACGACAAAACGGGAGATGGAGACGGGGATCCTTGGAACCTGGCATCCATCTAGCAAACCAACCCAAGAAATGGCAAAGGGCTAAGAGACGGGGTGGGAGGGGAGAACCGACAGCTGAGGTTGTTCGCCAGCCTCCACAGATGAGCTGTGGCATGCATATACCCTGCCTCCACCACACACACAGGTGTTCATGAATTTCAACACATAGAGCTAGGCTGTGAGTACTGAAGGGTCATACTCTATGGAAGGGGACAGTCATGGAAATTAGGAGACACTGAGAGATGCAATGACCCCTGGTAAGGTGAACTAACTCTCTCTCTCTCTCTCTCTCTCTCTCTCTCTCCTTCCCAGCCACTCTGATGCACACTGCTCCCTTTCCCATTATAATGGGTTGACATCTCTGAATCTGTTTTTCCTCAAGCTGCTTCTATCACAGTGAAGAAAAGTAACAAACACAGGCGCTCCCATGTGGTCCATTCAATGTTCAGTAACCCTTGGGCAAATACTGACTGATTTTCACGTCTCAAATCCAAACTCCAATTTTGAGTTTTCATAATCTTTAGGACCATTTTATAATCTCTGATGAGATCCTGGTGAGTAACACCTGAGTGTTGAGGAGCATAATTGATTTTGCCAGAAAATGGAGCCTTGGTAACCACTTGGCTATCTCAGTGTGTCAAACTAAGTATGAGAGATGATGACTGTGACTATCAGTGAGAAGACTAAGGGTGTGGCTGAGTGGTAGGGCAAGAACAGAGTATGTGAAGCCCTCTTAGAGAGGGTTTGACCCTCTATACACTCTTACCTCTATGTAAATCATAGTATACGGAAATCAGAGTATGTGAGAGGCAGCTGTGATGGCTGTTTTACTACCCAGATTTAACTAGTGACTTTCAGGAAGGCAGTGGTCATAGGTTTATAATCCAATGCTTGTTCTACAGTTCTGGGTGCTATAAAGCCCAAGACCATGGTCCAGGAGGTGAATTTAGTCTCTGGCTAGAGCATACTTCCTGTTTTGTAGAAAACACCATTTTGTTGTGTTTTCTGTTTTCACACGACAGAAGGGCCTGATTTGTTTTCTTGGTTGGGTTGGTGGGGTAGGTGGGTGGGTGGTTAGATGTTTGGAAGGTTGGTTGGTTGGGTTGGTAGGTGGTTGGTTAGTTGGGTAGGTAGATGGGTGGGTGGATGATTGGTTGGTTGATTGGGTAGGTGGGTGGTTGTTTAGTCAGATGGGTAGATGTTTGGTTGGGTGACTGGTTGGATGGTTGTTTGGCTAGGAAGGTGGGTGGGTGGGTGGGTGGTTTGCTTATTTGAAACAGAGTCACCTGTAACCCAGGCTGGCCTTGAATTTGTTACATAGCTTCAGATGACCTGAACTTCTTACCTTCAGTTCCCAAGTGTTGGGATTACAGGCATGGGCCAGTATGCCCAACTCTTGCTAGTTTATTTTGGTTGGTTGTTTTGTTTCATATTTTAGTGATCCTACTGTGACACAAACTCAGGTACCTAAATGAGAAGCTGTTCTGAAGTTACTGTGAAGTGGCTTGTGAAGAACAGGAGAGATTCTGAGAGGACCAATCTGTCCTCAGATGGGACTGGTAGATTCAGGTGATGTCAAGGAATAAGGTCCCGAAGGAACTTCTGCATCACCAGGGTCCTGTGTTAGGGTCCCCTGCCTTTCCTCATCTGTTCTGGAGTCTGACAAAATTTGGTTGTAATTCAGACTTTACCACCTTTGTGACTTTACACAAGCTTTATGCCATCTCTCTTCATTTTATTCATATTGGATATCAAGGTATTCCTCAAGGTGTAGGCATTATGAAGATGACGTGAAACAGAAAATGCATTCATAAGTCTCTCTAAGATTCTGTGGCACCTGTCCATAAATGCTTTGCTAGGTCATCTGAGCAAACAAGAACTGTGTGTACCACTCAGTGATGGGGAATGAAAGATTTCTGAGGCTCATGTCCCTGGTTGCAAATTAAATATATTCAAATATAAATATTCCTTCCTAATATTCTCAGTTGTTGTACAATAGACGAATCCTTCTTACATAACATATATGCAAATGATAGCTCAGTTTCCCTTCAACTTCTTGGTCTCTAGTGCAGTGTGTCTTACACACGCTCATTCTCACCCATTGCCAGTGATGGAAGGTTGGCTAAGTGCTTACTATATGCTGTCACGGAGGGCAGGCCAGTGGTTTCCAGCAGTGAGAGGTGTGCAGGTGAGAGGTAAGGAGCCAGAGTGTTGAGAAACTGAAAGGGAAATCTGGCAAAAAGGAGAAAGATAGGAGACTGTGAATTGAGGTTTGATCTTTGTCCTTTGCGATATGGGGGGTTATTAAAGGCTTTTAGGTAGAGAAATAAAATGATTAATTTATATCTGACTTAGAGAAATCCTGTTCAAACTCTTTATTCATATATAGTATAAAATTAATTCTTAGGTTAGTAGGGAGAGATAGATGATCAGAGTCCAAATTCCATTCCAGTTAACTTATTTTTCATAGCATGTTTCCTGCTGCCTAATTTCAAAAGGATGCGTTTTAATCCTAGAAAATCTAACTGGAAAAAAAAACCCAACTTTGATCTGTGTTTCATGAAACGTCGCTTCAAATGTTATAATCCATAAAGTAGAAATTGACTCAGGAAGAAATGATTGCACAGAACCCTTTTCTCCTTTAGAAGTGGGACATTTTCAACTATTAATTTATCTCAAACTTCTCTGCCAGACCTCCCACTGAATCGTTATGTGGCATAATCCTTGGTTGCTTTTGGATAGTTGGATGGATTTTGGTATTCACTGACTAAGGAATCTTTCCAGCATTTGTTCTTGAAGAAATTTCAACTTAATATTATATTGTAGTCTGCCCTTCAGTGGGTCTTGGGTTTTATTGGACGCAGAGGCTTAGAACACTGATAGAGTGAAGGGAAGTCAGGGATGGGTACTGACTGTGTGGACTCCACATCCCATGTTTGACTGCCGCCAAGTGACTCCAACACAGAAGGACTGAGGGCCTTGAAGGACAAAGGCCCTGTCCTGTGAACAGATCCACAGCCTGAGCTTTCCATTTGACCACTCTCAAGACGTACAGCTTCTAACGAAAATGTCCGTTGGTCTACAACAGAAAGTTAGACAACATAACCCACAGCTATAGAATTTCCTTAACTCTGGGGATTTAGTTTGTTACCAGTGTTGGTAATTAGGTCTTTTGTCTGGTGTTTACAATTGCAGGAAGCATAATTTCATTCACAGTACATTTGGGTCTCTTTTATCATATGGCTCTGTTGCCCGAGTTCTATCAAAGGGGAATCTATACATCGATAAATTCAACATTAAAGCAAAGCAAAGCTGTCATTCAGAGAAATTCTTGTTTCTAAACCAGGCTGCAGTGAACTTGCTGATCTCCTTTGTTTGCCCAAACCTCTGGGCTTTGGGTTTCTGTTCAAATGGAGGAAGTAGTTGATCCTGTATACAATTACAAAGCATACAGAAGTTCTCAGATCAAAGATAAACAAAACTCAAAGAAAGCTTCAGTCACCCAAAGATACTGGAACACACAGCATAGGCTGTGAGATCTTTAGGTCAAGAATACCCTCCAAGGTGAACCTGCATGCTTTAAGGAGTCACCTTACACTGTGTTTGGATGAGATGTAAGGTCAAAGAGGTTGTTTTCATTGACTGATCTCTTTAAAAACATAAGTATTTCCCACTTTCTAATAGTACTAACTATCTGACCACGGGTGGAGTAACTCATCTGGCTAGTAGGGTTAGAACCTAGCACTCATTTTTTTAAGAAATTCTCTTTTTATTGAGCACTTCCAGTGCAAGGAAGAGTTCAGCTGAGTATACACAACTCACAAACATACTAAGTACAAGTGTACAACATTCATGATTATAGACAGGATTATTTTCTTGGACACCCCCAAACATACTAAGGAAAAAATAGGCTTATACTTTGGCAACTATAGTTCTTTGACTCTAAAATGTGCCTTTTCTTAAGGCCCACTCCACAAGATGGAAACCATACCTGTCACTGTTTAGGTAACCAAGAACCAGAAGCTAGATAGACCAGAGACCTACGGTAAGAAAACACAAAAAGTAGTAATAAAATGACCCCTAATGACATTCTGCTACAGGCATAGATCAGTAGCCCTATTCAGCCATCAGAGAAGCTTCCTCCTGCAGCAGATGGAAACAAATACAGAGACCAACAGCCGGACATTACACAGAGAGAGGGACCTTAGAACACTCATCTCCAAATGGGAAATGTTTCCATCAAATCCCTCCCCTCGGAGCTCAGGGACTCCCCACGGAAGAAGGACGAGGATAAGCGACAGAGGGGATGGGGCATCAGAACAACAAGGACCTCAAATCAACAGGAGCAAAGCACACATGAACTCACAGAGACCGAGGCAGCAAGCACAGGGCCTGCACATGTCGGCACCACATCCTCTGCATGTATGTAATAGCTTTCTGTCTAGTGTTTCTGTGGGACTCCTGTCTGTGTTAACAATGGGTTGGTGATTCTTGTGCCTTCTCTTGGGGTTCTTTTCCTTCTGTTATCTTATCTTGTCCAACATCAATGTGGTGGTGTTTTTCTTATTATATTTTATTTTGTTATATTTTTATTACCGTTATTATTATTGTTATCATTTAGAACTGAAAGACAGGAAGGGAGTGGATGCAGATGGGAGGTGAGGGACAGAAGATCTGAGTGGACTGGGGAAGGGGAAACGGTCATCAGTATATTCCGTATGAGAAAAAACTGTGACTCATGAGTTAGATGTAAGAGCTATTCCAGGGGAAACCAGCTTATGTCTGTACCATCTGACCCAGTCTAAGGTAGGTGCCCTAAATATGTGGGAAGTTCATAGGCCAGCATCTCCTCTCCCTTATCGTGTATCTGTGGATAAGCACCTCACATCTCTGGGTCTATATTTTCTCATCTACAAACAAGTTCGGGCTCGTGTGCTGGTTAGTTTTGTCAACTTGATACAAGCTAGAGTAATCTGAGGAGAGAGCACATCAATGGAGAAATTGCCTCCATCAGACTGGATTACAGACAAGTCTATGGTGCACTTTTTTGATTAATGGTTAATGTGGGGGGGGCCAGGCCACTGTGGGCTGTGCCCTCCCTGAGCCGTGGTCCTGGGTTGTATAAATAACCAGGCTCAGCAAGACATAAGGAATAAAGCAGTGAGCAGCCTCTACTTTACTTCCTGCCTTCAGGTTCCTGTTTTGCATCGCTGTCCTTACCTTCCTGGGTTCCTGTCCTGATGAAGTGTAGACTTTAAGGGTCCGACTTCCAAATTCCTATAGTTGGCCACTCCTCCTCCATCTCCCTGGCTTGTACTGCCTGCTCTTGCTATCTCTATATAGTGCACTTCAATTTTTATCCTGGACACCTGACCCACTGACAGAGTCACAGGATTGGTTTCTGTCATCCCACATCCTGTAAGTCCTTGATTCTCCTCCTTGGTTATATTTGATTTTATCACTACTAAGAAGGAAGTCCCAGAAGTTTGTTTTTGTTTTCTTCTTAATAAAAGGGAGCAGGGCTCAAACTATGACTCAGAGTTAGAACATTAATTAATAAAGGAACCTTTTCTGGGCCAGCAGACAGGAGTTACATTCTTGCCAATCCTTTCTAAGAGCAGATGGGCAGTGCCATCATTCACCCTGCCTAAGGCATCTCAAACCTGAAGGTAGTCCGTGCTGTTATTGGCATCCTTCCTTTGAACTTGACTTTTCAGATCGCCCGTGGTTCTGTCTGCAGACCCTGGTGATGAGGTGAAGGGGAGAGCTTCGCTCACACTGGAACATTCTTCACATGCGTTTGTCCCTCGGACTGAGAAGTCCGAGCACAGATGGGTACAGGACAGACTGATGAATGGTTGTGAATGGTAGACAATGAGTTGACATAGCAATTACAGTCCAGTTTTAATTGTCAACTAGACAGGGAGTGTGCGTGTCTGCTCTGACTTTAATTTTTTTTTCTGAATGTTTACAATAATTAAAATGTGGAGCCGGGCATGGTGGCACACACCTTTGATCCCAGCACTCAAGAGGCAGAGACAGATAGATCTCTGGGTTTGAGGCCAGCTTGGTCTGCAGAGAGAGTTCAACGACAGCCAGGGCTACCAGAGAAGCTTGACAAGCTAACAAACAAACTCTCTCAACATGAGGAGAGGAAATCTAAACACAGGAGCACTGAAAAGTGAGCAGCTGATTCACATGGAAGTTAAGCATGCAGGGTGGCTGCAAACAGGATTGTTTTATAATTAAATGGCTTACTACGATTCCGCCATTCAATGCTGTCCTGATTAAAGAGATGTTGTATAAGAAATGAATAGTATTTTGAAGGCCTTTGGTGAAACATACGGTCCAAATTCCAAACTAGTAGGAATTTATTAAGATTGGAAAAAGCGTGAGTTTCAACGTTGGATGACCACAAATCTGAAGGGTTAGACATTGACTCAATAAAATTCCCTCTGATGGCTCTGAAACTCATTGTGCATTGAAGCTTTGGTTGTTGTTTGTTTGTTTGTTCATCCTGAGATATATGTTCTTGTGATTGTCCAACACTGAAGCCCATGCTTTACCCAGATCTCTCTAAATGTGCACTGGTTTGGAATTTGGTAGAAACTATAGTTGTCCTATTACAGTAATTTGCATGTTCTGAGACACATGGATTACACTACACTTGCAAAGTCTCTGTGAGAATATTGTCCAAGGTTACTATTTAATGTCGCTAGAAGCAGGAAGGACTTACAATTTAACCCTCCATTTAAGAGGCTAGAGCTATAATAACATAACACAAAATATTTTAAAATTGGGTATTTTTTTCTTTTTAAAGACAGAGCTTCAGACTTGCCTGGAACTCACTATGTAGCCCTGGCTGACCTTGAGCCTATAGCCATCTTCCTGCCTCAGCTCCTGAGTATGTTTGATTATAGATGTGAGCTACTGGACTCAATTCAGTTTGTTAAAATAATAACCAATGGTAGTCCTTTGGGAACCCATAGTCCTAGATTTCTTCTGGTGTCTCTTGCTCAATTTCTGGTTTTGGGCTTGGTGAGGGTTAGCACAGCTCCCCAGGGGCAGGAAGAAAAGTACAGAGTGGTTAGTTCAGTATCACAAGATCAGCTAAGCATCCCAGAGAGGGCCCTGGGTTCCACCTCCTATTGGCAAGCAATAGACTTCACATTGCAGAGAAGATAGAAGGGCACCAGCCAGTTTTGGACTCTGTATTAGTCAGGGTTCTCTAGAGTCACAGAACTTATGGAATGTCTCTATATATTGAAGGAAATTATTGGACTGACTTACAATTTGGAGTCCAACTAACCCAACGATGGGCAGCTGTGACTGGGAAGACCAAGAATCTAGTAGTTGCTCAGTCCCACGAGGCTGGTTGTTTCACTGGTCTTCTGTATAAGCAGAATCCTGAAGAAGTAGGTTCCAACAGATGTGCTGGCAAGTAAGTGCAAGCAGGTGAAGAAGGAACCCTTCTTCCAGTGTCCTTATGCAGGCCTCCAGCAGAAGGTATGGACCAGATTAAAGGTGTGTACCACCATGCCTGGACCTAAGGTGTTCTTTACTTGGAACTTGCTCTGTCCCAGGTTGGCCTTGAACTCAGAGATCGGCTAGCCTCTGTCTCCTGGGAATAAAGGTGTGTACTGCCTTGCCTGGTTCTAAGATTTTCATGGCTACTATGCCTCAAGATCTGGATTGCAGATGTGCCCTCCATTTCTGGATTGTAGTTCATTCCAGATAGAGTCAAGTTGACAACTTGGAATAGCTATCACAGACTCTATCAATGTAATCACCCCCTAAGCAGTTCATCTTTTAAAATGTCATTAAAGGAGGTGGAGAACGGTTCAGCTGATATGGGACAATAGTTATGGAGGAAGCGTTTGTGCTTAACATGGACCCTTTACAATGGAGAGACGTGATTAGCAAATGACCCTGACAAATACAGTTAGCAAATTTAATTTCTCCTTCCCTCCCCTCCTTCTTTTAGATGAATAAATAAATGTTTGCATTTATAAATATACAAATCTCGCTTCTTATCTATACTTTATTTTCTGAGCTTAAGTTTACCTGAAGCCAACCACAGGCCAAAAATATTAAGAGGAAAATTCTAGGAATAAACAATTCATATATGGCTTGCTTCTGTCTGAAGCACCCATTGTGGGTCTCAGAACATATCCCTTATGGATAAGTGAAGTTTAAAGTTAGGAAAAACACAAGTTTTCTGTTATCCAAGTAGCAAAAGATAGCACATTCAGATGGACATAAGCTTCTTTAGTCCCCAAAGTTACTCAAGGGGATTTGTGTTGTTTCTACCTATTACTAGAGACCACCAGGCAGGAGAGCCTGGACTCCACCTGCTCAGCTTGATTCTGGTGGAAACCCTGACTTCCGGCCAGCTCACTGCAAGTGTGCCTGGAGCTCCCCTTCACATCCTTGAGCCCACACTCCCACAGGCGCCTTGGGTTTAGAGCAAAGAGTGTGTTGTGCAGGTAAATGCTGTGTCAGAACTAATGACAAAGGTGGGAGCTGTGTGAGAGAAAGTGTGCACCCCCCGCCCCCCGACATACTGTACTCTGTGCCTGGTGAAGACAGAACACCTAGGGTACAAGATGGAGAGAAGACAGGATCCCTCCAACTGTCTTAAGTTAGTGCTTTCCCCTTTGGACACATGAAAGACAGACAAATATAAAATCAGGTGGGTGGAACATAAGTCATGGTGTTGAGGGCTGTCTGTCCCCCCTAGCATAGCTGTAGCCATTTTGTTCCCTGCCTGCCAGCTATTTCATATTGTTGCTGTAATATGCTTACCAGTCATTGACACAGAAAAGTGACTTGACTCAGAGCAGGGTCATGCTGATCACATACCCTGTTATGCTCTGTATGTGATGAGGTTTGTTAATCTTAAGAAATTTCACAACCATAAGCTTCACGTAGGACCCATCAAGTTAAAGGTCAATATGAACTGTCATGTCTAAAATGGCTTGAGTCAGGGCCAACCACCAGGCAGCACTTCCAGCACCTGTGTATGAGCTCACTGTGGTTTTTGTGGTTTTAGCCTTTATAAGGTGACATAGAAAAGTGTTCAGGGTCATAGCCTCAGCCCCTGGATTCTGAGCTATAGTCCACAATCTACCAGTCTTAGGATGTGTGTTTAAAAAAACCATCCCTGTCTGACTGAGGTGGTGTGGTTTGTGGAGCAACTCTTGGACTCCAACAATGGTTCAAAGGGCCTTTCAATACTTCAAGTGGTTCTTCCCTTAACAAGGGGACACAACAATGTATCATCTTGGTGTTGCTTACCCAGTGGGTGCCCAGTGATGCCAGCTCTTTTTTATCTGCCCACATTTTCATGAACTTCCTGCTCACAGACATTTCCACAACTGTGTACATGTTCTCAACTTGGCAATGTGTTTTTTTAAAGCTTATTTATGTATTTGATCAGTTGTGATTTGCCTGTTTTCTAACTGTTTATTTGGAGAGTTAACTATTTGGAGGGGGTAGCTTTATTTGGAGGGGGTAACTGTTTCTTTGGAGGGAGATGAGATTCCAAAGTTGTTCTCTTTTTTTTTTTTTTTTGAAAAATTTATGAAATTACCCAGCTAGATTAGCTCCACTGCCTGGCGGTGCGATGAACAACCCCAAAGGGTTTAATTCTTATAAAATCATCAGTATGGCTGTGATGCTAATAGAGCGTGTTCTGAAACAAACAAACATTCCAGGAGTGGGGCTGTGGAGCCCTGGAATTATGTGCGAAGTTATGTGTGCCTTGGGCGAGTCAGTGATTCATTGTTGTGATAGCATGGCTGAGAGAACCCAAAGGAGAAAAAGCTCAATTTGGTGCCTACTTTAAGGGGTTTCAGTCCAGCGTTGATCAGCTCTGTTGCTTTGGGCCTAGGGCAAGCAGAATATTATTGTGGCAGGAGCATATGGCAGAGGCTGTTCATCTTGAAGCAGGAACCACAGTTTGAGAACAGCCAGGGACAACTGGAAGAAGAAGTTGGGACAAAGCATGGCTTCCCAGGACAAGCCCTCATGATCTACTTCCTCTAACTACCCCCCCAGCCCTTTCCCCTCCCCCTCCATCCCCCCTACCCTAGTCCCCCTCCCCCCATGCCTGCTGCCTTCTAATGTTCACGTCATCTCCCAATAGTTCAAATTATGAATCCATCAGTAAGTAGATTGTTCCATTGATGAGATCAGGAGCCAATCAATCCCTAAAGCTGATCAGTTGGTAACCAAGCCTTGAACTGATGAGTCTTGAGATGGGGGACCTTATATCTAAACCACAATGCTGACTGTAGGTTAGTGACCCATGAAATGGTCAACAGCATTTGGGAGCTTTGGTCTTAACTCCATTAGGATTTTCTCAAATGCAACTGACAGAAATCTAACTATCTTGACCACATTTTCGGAAGAGTAGGAGAGGAGATAGCCTCAAAGACACCTGGAGGCAGAGCCTGCAGCACCATCAGGGCTGTCTGTGCTTCAGTCTGTAGGTCCAGCCATCTCCGGCTTCTAAACCATCAGCAGCTGCAGACCTCTATCCTGGTAAGATTCTGTCTCCTAGCTCCAAGCAATCAGCTCAGTAACCCAGGCTCAGCCACTATTGGTTTGGGTCACATTCCCTTGATGCAAAGCCTGTGATGAGGCTGTGTGTGAAAATGTGAGCTGTCATGAAAGGCTGTCAGGAAGAAGGAATGGAGGGGATGCAGGGGGTTAAGGAAGGGAGCTGCTAAGTAGTGGATGGTAAAATCCTATCCTTGGTTGAATTGTGCGAGAGAGTTCTAAAGTGTTAATAATGTGCTGAGTTTCTCCCGACAAAGGCAACTAACTTTGCTGGGCTTCTGAACTCCCAGATCAACCCCTGGCTAATGACACACTGAGAAGCATAGGTAGCGGATGCTTTTGACTCTCTGGCTTCAGGTGATGCATAAAGTGAAATGTCTCAAGTAGTCTAAGACAGGCTCATGGAAGTCATGGGTGTAAGCTCTCAGATGCTCAGGGCTCCAAGGTTGAAGGCACAAGTATTTGGACACAGTACCCCCAGAGGATTACAGGACCAAGCATGTCACTAACATGATTTTCAGGGTCAAACACTATGATAGGTGTCCACAAAACTTGGGATGCTACGTACCCCTGGTTGATTGCTCTTCACTACTCAACTGTAGCCAAAGTGGTGAGATTGCTCGTGCAAATGATGACAGTTACTACCACCTAGGCCAGTGACGGAAGGGAAGAGAAGTAGCCACAAAGGGATAAGATAGCTAGCTGACCTACAATCATCATTTTAGCTGTTTCCCAAAGAAGCATTTCCAAAGCAAACCAACGAACCGCACTGATAGCTTCTGAGTAGCTTATTGTTGAGGACTAACACAGGCTTGCAGGATTAGAAAGAACCAGGGTCTTTATGTTACCTGTTCTTTTAAATGTTTGCTCATGGAGATGCTGTCTATAGAAAGCATTCATAGTGGGAATAAATTCTAAAGAACTCCAGAAAGTGTTGATAGAATATATTTGAACACAGAGCAATGTTGGCACACAAGGAATTTGTTTGATACATTATTCTGTTCATCTGGAATTGGATTTGAGAAAATAGAATACATCTTAATATTTTGGTGAAAATTCTTTATTCCTTGTGCTTACAGTTGAGAGTGGCACATGTCTTTCTGATTAAGAAAAAAGAGTTAAGTGAAAAATATGGCAATAGCCAAGTATTATTATTACTCCACAGTTGGTTTCAGAAGGGAGCATGCTTCCAAAAAATATTATTTTACAGAACGTTTCTTCAGCTCACTCAAAGCTATGCACCGAAGAAATAGCAGTACAAACGTCATCAAGAACTGGTGTGGAGTCCTGCACAACCTTCCAGACACAAGTCATTGGAGAGATGTTTGGGTGAATTGATGCAAACTGTTTGCATAGAATCATAAAAGCTTGCTGCCTGTTGACAGAATACACAGCCAGATCCATAGTGTTGCTGCCACTACCAGGAAGAAGCAGAGTCCAGCGGTGTGCCCGGGACCACTACGGTCTGTTTTCCGACTTGCTCTTTGCTTCTTCTTTCCCTAACATTTTCCCTCCGTGAAAGAGTAACCTTGGACCTGTGTCTTAACATTTCCCTTAGACATGGATTGAGTCTTCCTTCCCCTTGGCTGTAATTTGTGACAGCCTTTAAGTTCAGGCTTCAGGCTGTTCTCAGTGAAACTTCTTAGTTCAGCATGACTTAGGATATTTGCTACTAATCATTTGCTACCTGTCCCAGGCAGCTCAAGAAAGAGTCTTTCAAATGAAATCAATGTCATCAAACCCCAAGAGGATGCTTTCAAATTGGATGATATGCTTTCAAGTTTTACTTAGAAGAAAGAAGAGGCAAAGACATCAAAGAATATTCTAGAAAAGAATGAGCTAAAAGGGAAACTAGCACTGCCCTATACCTTAGTATATTCCAAAGCTACCACACATGATAAATGCGTACAAACATAGGTTGGGACAGGTGATGGTCAGGGCTAATTGTTAGCTTAACAGACCCTAGAATCACCTGGGACACAGGCCTGTGGGTATGCCTGTGGCAGCAGGAAGACCCACACTCTGTGAGTGGTACCATTTCCTGTATGGGATTCTGAACTGTGTAAGTGTCAAAGGGACATAAGCAGGGGTCAGCATGCACTCACTACCTTCTGCTTCTGGATTGTGAATGCAGTGTGGCCAGCTGCTTCAAGTCCCTCTGCTTCTCCTCCAGGATGCACCCTTGAACTGCGAGCCAAACAAGCCCTTTCTCCCATGGGTGACTCTCGTCAAAGCGTTTATCACAGCAATAGGAAAAGAATTTAAGACAAGAGAGTTTAAAGTTGGAAAGAAAAGAGTTTTAAAATTGGAAAGAAAAGCAAAGGCCTAGGAGATAACTAATTCGCATAGTGAGAAGCATAATTAGTAAATAAAAATACTTCAGGATTTGAACCATATTAAAAATATGTTTGTTTGGCCATTCAAACTGTGAGAAGAGGCATGTGGAGTTTGGGGTATGTGATGTGTTTATAAAAAGATAAAGAGATATATATGTTGTATGGATGTACGGGGAGGAAGGTGTGGGGGGAAAGGTGTGCCTCAGAAGGCCCATGCCAGAGGCATCCCTTCCCGGAGGGACCAGCCACACACGAAGGTATAGTATAGAAATAGAGTTTATTCAGGGCATGGGGAGGGGAGCTAAGAGGGTAGTAGAGGCAGAGAAAGGCAGAGAGGGGGAGAGAGTAGAGAAGAAGAGGAGTGGAGGGTAAAGAAGTAGAGAGGTGGAGGCTGGCCAAGACCATGTGTGTGTGGGGGGGGGGAGAGGTAAGAGATAAGAGAAGTAAGAGAGAGGCAAGAGACAAGAGAGAGGAGGGGCAAGCAGCCCCTTTTATGGTGGGCCAGGCCCACCTGGCTGTTGCCAGACAACTGTGGGGAGGAGCATACCTGGCTGTTGCCAGGTAACTGTGGGGTGGAGTTTAGACAGAAAGCTAACAGTATGGTTCATCTACTGTTTGGGGGGCTGAGAGTGTAGTGAGACAGGGTTCTCTGCAGCCCAAGCTAAGGTAGAACCTAGCTGAGAGTCACTCCTGATTCTCCTGCCTCTAGTCCCTGAGTATACCACCAAGACCGGCTGCTACAAATATTCAAAGAAAGTATTTTAGTAAAGAACAATAAAATATTGTGTTTGCCTTGGCCCTGGTATCCCAGTTCAGGTAATCAGAAAAAACAGGCAAAATAAAGAAGAAACATTAGAATTTAATGTGGAAAGAAAGGAAGAAAGAAACAGGGGCAGGAGGTAAGATTCTGAGACTAGGAGGGAATGTGTTGGCCATGCAGCCATTTGAAATTCTCTGTAGCCCACAGAAAACTCTTCCCATGGAATTGGAAAAGGAAGCAGGCTACAGATTGACACATGCATTCAGGGAGCTACAGAAAGAGAGCATGGCCTTTAATGAACTCACAGAAGAGAGTCCTTAAGGGGAAACTGCTGGAGGTGACTCTGTCTTTCAAAAGTGTTCGCCTGTTTCTCTCTAGGTGTGTCTAGGACAGAGACAACGCAAACCTTAGCCTTTCCAGATGGCACACAGCCTCTTTCTCCACTGTTCCTAGGGAGGGAAACATCTTTGAACCCCTGGAGGTTACCCTGGAGTAGGGATAACACAGTCATGAGAAGCATAAAAGAAATAGACTGCTCTGCTTATTTCTGTATGTATTTATCTCGCGATTTGCATAACCGCGGCTGCTGTGCACACACACAGAAGTGTGCTCAGTCAGTGGTCTCTGTGCTTTCACGTGGGCTGTGAAAAGACACCTAAAGAAATCGGAATCAACCCTGAGGGCTGTCCTGAATCAGGGACAGGCTCTTTGTTGTGTTAATCATCTCTGGCAGAAAATAATCTCTCCCCCTCCTCAGTCTACAGACCACTGCACGGCCCTTCACCTGGTAGCACTGGACTCCACCCTTACAGAGATACTTTTTTTTTTTTTTTTTTTTCTAAGAAAATGGGGACATTTCAGTTTAGGAAGAGCTTTGTCCTCCCTTGTGTCCACCATCCACTTGTCTGACTGTGTAGGTACTGGACTGGACAGAGGGGGGGAGCCAAGAGGCTGAGCCCCCTGCGGCAAGGCGTTCGCCGCGGACATGAGGGCTTACTTCTCTATTTTCATGATTAATAACTGCATGGTGGGATTTTCCCATTGTTCTGCTGTCATCTCTGAGCTCCGCATTGCTGTCGCCTGGCAGTCAAGAATCCCCTCTGACAGCCCCCAGTGTCGTGGCTCAGCTTGGCATCAGGGAACAGCAGTGCTGTAAACTGACAGCTTTGTCAGTGGAGAGATGTCAGAGTTAGGGCTGTACCTGCTCGCACCTTCCCAACTCTGAAAAGCTGTGAGAGGCTGTTTTCTTTCAGGACCCCCTGCCCAGGACTACATCCCAAGAAAAGAGTTTCTACTTCTAGCCTCCTGTTTCTGAAGCTGCTGAAGACTGTCTTTGTGATGGGTTATTAAAATCTTCAAAGTGGATTTCGTTTTTCTCTTTCCCTTTTTAAAAAGCGCTCATAGGGATAGCTGATAAACACAACTTCCCTTTAAAGCTGATGATGATGATGATGGTGATGATGATGATGATGATGATGGCACAGTCTTGGAGATTAAAAGCCTCAAGCTACCCCCAGTTTGCTCTCTCTGCTTCAAGCTTGCTGATAAGGATGCAATCTCTCAGCTTCCTGCTCCTGCCTCCAAGCCTGCCTCTTGCTGCCACACCTCCACTCCATGATGGACTCTTACTCTGTAGAACCATAAGCGCAGACACATATTCTCCTGTATGCTGCCTTGCTTGGTGTCCTATTACAGCAACAGAGAGGAAACTAATCCACTGTTCCATAGCCAAGAGGATTTTGTTTTTAGTCACAATTTTACTCTCTGCCCAGTGTGCTGGGGAAATCACTGTAGTTATAGCTACTTGGGAAGCCAAGGTGGGAAGATCACTTGTGCCCAAGGGTTTAAGAACAGTCTGGAACGCGTAGTAGTGTCTTATCTCAAGAAAGCACACAAACAAAGTCAAAACCAAGCAACCAAAACATGAATCTATTCCTTCTGAAAAGCTGGTATAAATGGTCAACTAAAACAGGGCAAACACACACACACACACACACACACACACACACACACACACACACACTGAGGCCATGGATCATTTAAAATTTATACAGAATGGTGGTATTTGGGCCATGCTACCAGTATGGCCATGAGGAAACAGTAGAGATAAGAGACCTCTTTGGACTTATTCTCATTCTTCTCTAAGCAGCTCTAAGCAACTTATTAGACTTCCAGCCCAGAAGAAAGGAGCCCCCTTCTAAACGCAGGAGTCCTGAGGCTATCTGAACACACACAGGCCTTGTGCAGGCCCTCAGCCAGCTGTGTTAGGCTCACCTCTTTGTCCATTCAAGGCTCTTCACATCTGCCTGCATCATCAAACGGGACATACACACCCTGTTTCCCTGTTTTTTAGGCTCAGCATTTCTGAAGATTCTCCTATCACATAAAAACCTAATGAAATCAATTGACAGGACATTTTCTTGTTTACCTGTCTTTTGTTATGGGGCCATGCATTAAGATGAAGGATGGAAGAGAAAAAAATTCACCCTAAAGTTTCTGGTGTCCAGTGAGGGGCCTGATATGATATGCTCCACTTGCTCTGAAGCGCTTTAGGGGTCTTTGAGGGTGAAACAAACAAAGCGAGGGAAGGGTAGGAATTCTCCCTGGGATCAGCGTTTGAAATGTTTGGTCAAAGAAGAAATCAAAGTTCTTATAGTCCTTACTGGCTGCCTTTAATAGCTTGTGTTTTTAAAGGAATAACATTTTTAATGATTTATTTTTATGAGCACTGGTGTTTTGTCTGCATTTATGTCTATGTGAGGGTGTCAGATTCCCAGGAACTGTAATTACAGGCAGGTATGAACTGCCATATGGGTGTTGGGAATTGAACCTGGGTCCTCTGGAAGAGTAGTCCATGCTCTTAACCACTGAGTCATCTCTGCAGCCCTGCCTATTTTTCTTTTAAAAATCACATTTGTACTTTTTATCTGTGTGTGTCTGTCATCCTGTGCATGTGGAGGTCAGAGGGCAGCTCTAAGGAGCCCGTTTTTCCTTCTACCACATGCGTCCTGGGAATAGAACTCAGGTGCTTAAGCTTAGTAGCAAGTGACTTTGCCTGGTGAACCATTTCACTGGCCTTTTCTTAATCCATACTCTATTGCTAATAACAGAATTCCACAGACTGGTAAATTACCAAGGAAAGAGTATTATTTTTGCTCAAGATTCTGGGTCAGGGTCAAGGAATCACATTTGGTATTATCCTTCTTATTTATGAAATCCTCAAATATTGACCTAGTGAACAAGCTAAATCAGCACTTACAGCAAACCTGCTGTCAAAATAATCTACCAACCTTTGTGGC
Organism: Uromys caudimaculatus; assembly: GCA_028551405.1. Taxonomy (NCBI): domain Eukaryota; kingdom Metazoa; phylum Chordata; class Mammalia; order Rodentia; family Muridae; genus Uromys; species Uromys caudimaculatus. The sequence continues at coordinate 39,244,490 of CM052717.1, read as the reverse complement.
AGTGTGAATGGGAATGGCCCCTATAAGCTTATATGTTTGAATGCTTGGTCCCCATTTGGTGGAACCATTTGGGAAGGATCAGGAGGTGTGGCCTTGGTGGAGGAAAAGTGTCTCTGGGGGTGGACTCGAGGTTTCAAAGCCAATGCTATTTCCAATTATCTCTCTTTGCCTCCTGCTTGTGGACCAATATGTGAGCTTTCAGCTTCTGCTCCAGTGCCACATCTGCCTGCCTCTATGCTCCCCACCATAATGGCCATGGACTCTACCCCTTTGGAACCCCAAATCAAATGCTTTCTTTTGTAAGTTGCCTTGATCATGGTGTTTGGTCAATCAATAGAGAAGTAACTAAGACATCCATTAATGCATTAATCTACTTGTGCTGGCAAAGCCCTAGTTGCCTCTTAACTACCCCCCCCCCCCATTCCTCCTTAACAATAATGCAGAGCACTGATTACATTTCAACAAGTTTTTGGAAGAGTTGAACCAACATGGATTAATTGGTGGCACTTTCTAAATTGAGGAACAAACATTTATTTGGACTGTGATTGTAAAATTGTGGGTTTTTATTTTGTTAATCTGTCTGTGGCTACAGGTCCCTAGTCCATGAACAAGAGGTAGATGAGAAAAAAAAAAAAATCTTGCTTTTTCTCCCTATATTATCAGTCAAAATGGATAAAAACTTGTGGTTTATATGTAGATTATCAAATACAATCCCCTATCAGCCTCACCAAGTCAATCTTTCCTTTTTAACTAATGAAAGTACATTTTCTTTCTTTCTTTTTTTTTTTTTAAATCACCCTCTTACCCCATGGTGTAAATATTTATATAAGATACTATGTATTTCTAAGAAATAAAAGTCTTCAAGTAGAATCATGTTCCTAAAAGAAAAAGTGGTTTTAAGAAATCCAATTATGATTATAGGGTCCAGAATAATAGTCCAGTACTCATGTTCCCAGGAGTATGGCAGGAAAGGGTCTGTAACTGCTGACATTTTCACCAGGGACCCTACCAATCCCAAACTTTCCCAGCTCCCTGATCCTGTGCACGGAGTCCTTCAGGGAGGCTCAGAGTGGCTGCCAGGCTGTTAACAACAGGACCCTTGCCACTTTGTGGCAAGATAGAGCCAGGCCACTTCTTGTCTCTTCATTGATGTAGGCCAAAGGCTCCAATTTCCTCTTCTGTAGTGTGGACAGAATAACTTCCACTTTCTGTGATTAGTTTAAGGAATTAGTAAAGTACCTGATCAATACAAACAACAACTGAGAAATGCATCTGTACTGCTTAGGGTTTGTTGTTATTGTTTGTTAATTTGTTACAAGCTTGCTTAGGGTTTGTTGTTATTGTTGTTACATGGTAGGGTCATTTAGGAAGAGGGGGCTCAACTGAGAAAACTCCTCCATATGATTGACCTATAGGCAAGTCTGCTGATTAGTGATTGATCAACATTTTATTGATTAATGATTGATGCTGAAGGGTCCAGCTCGCAGTGGGAGGGGCCACCGCTGGACACATGGTTCTGGGTCGTTTAAGGAAGCAGACTGAAAAAGCTATGGGAACCAGCCAGTAAACAGTGTTCCTCTGTGGCCTCTGCTTTAGTTCCTGTCTCTAGGTTCTTGCCCTGAATTTCTGCCTCGGTGTTGTGGAAGTATAAGCCAAATAAACCATTCTTCCCCATGTTCCTTTGGGCATAGTGTTTCTCACAGCAACAGAAAGCAAACTGGGGTGGAATTGTCAGGCAAGACCATGGCTGTGTTCACGCACAAACAGGGAAGATGTGGGTCACTCACTCAACGTGGCCCCTTAAAGCAAGAGACACAGTAAGCACGAGATGTAGGAAAGAGGCTGCTTGCCAGTGTAGCAAAGCATGCTGTCGTAGAGCACACGTTGTTTTCATACATAGTACAGTTAATGATAAATGTTATTAACAAAACAAAAGAAAAACAATTATCTAATGCTATGTACTGTGCATGATTGTGTGTGCTACACTTTGCTACAGCTGGCAGCACAGTTCATGAGTTTACGCCAGCATCCCCCCCAAACACACGAGCAAACGCGTAGGGCCATCATGATAAGATAGCTATGCCAGTGGGCAATAACAACTTTTCAGGCTTATGGGACCACTTGGATCAAATGTAATAGTGTGTGGCATAGGCCTGCATTAGGAACACTTAAATACCACAATACACACATGATTCAACAATTCAGTTACAGAAACCCATTTTCTATTTCCTACATGTCATAAGCAACTTTTAACAGTCTCGAATACAGCTGTGGCAGATTTTGGTACATCAGTTCATTCTTTGTACATCTACACTTGGTGTTCCTTGACCCTACTGGGGAAGGTTACCAGATCCTGTATCTTACTGCTAGAACCTAGGTTCTTTATTTTTTTAAGTGTAACTTCTAGATAGCTGAAAACACATACAGTGCTCTTAACCTCCCCCCCCCCCCCCCGTGCCTTCTGACTGTTTTGGTTCCATTGCACCAGAGTCACACAGTTTTTGTGTCAATAAAGGAACCAAGCAACCCCAAGCCTTGCAACCTCAACAGCCTCTACTTTGGCATAGGACCGTTCTTTCCCAGTGAGCTTGATGCCTTAGCTCACTCTCTGCTACCCAAGGCTCAGTCTCATGCCTACTTTGACATGTTACAGAAAGTGGTACCTTCTGGAGCCAAAACAGCCCATCCTTTGAGGGTCAGCTTGACATTAAGGCTGAGTTCTAATTTAATGTATTTGTGATTTGCAGTTTTGTGTTTTTTAAAGCTGTATGGGAATTTTATTTTCATCAGAAAAAATGTGAGTTGGTTCTCTACCATTGTAGTACACCTAGCAACCCTCTCTGGTCGTAAGCACTCTTTAATCCACCTGGGTAGCTCCATGTAGTAAATTCAGATTGGTTTAACCGTGGCCTTGTAGTTATGTATTTATTAAGCATTGAGGCAGAGTTCTATTTCAGTGACTCTGGGAAATAACCAAAAACATGGAAAAAATGACCCCTAGCACAGAGTGACTCATTTAAATCAAGGGAGGTGGGGACTTTCAAGAGATTTTTGCCTAGGTTCCTTATTTCTAAGTATGTCTATAGTTGTCAATAAATAAGCTCAGTGTTCCCATGTCTGTGGATGGGGGTCACAGTAGAGTCACTGGCATAATCACAAAGGGCTGAAATCCTCTCTCCCTCTCCCTCTCTCTCTTTCTCTCCCTCTCTCTCTGTGTATGTGTGTGTGTGTGTGTGTGTGTGTGTGTGTGTGAGAGAGAGAGAGAGAGAGAGAGAGAGAGAGAGAGAGACAGAGAGAGACAGAGAGAGAGGTGATCATGAATCTATACCAGTTCCATGGTCTGTAATAAATACACCTCACCCATCTCTCTTTGTAGCATCTGACCTTAGAGGTAACTTGTGTACAGGCCCGCCTTCAGTCAAGAGTTAGAGTTGCCTCTAATCTATTCCAGTGCTTGGCACCCAGTGCAGACAGGCCTCTCTGGAGAGGTCTGTCCACGGAGGTGCCCAGTAGCCCTAGCAGACCTTCCAGGGGCAGAGTCAGCAGCAGGTTGGGGGATCAGGACCCAGAATGTAGGAAGGACACTCCCAGAAAAACAAGTGAGACTTTGGTAATTGGAAGTGACAGTGTGCCCAGGGCAGGGCAGCCTGGGGAGAGGGCCAGGAAAGGCCAGTAGTTAGGGAAGGATTTGCATAATTACATTCACCTGAGGGACTCCATTTACTCAACAATGAGGCTCATTGTGGTAAAGCCCGCAGCTGGCCACACTGTTGGAACAATGAGTCTTTGGCCTTATTCTTCCAAACCAAATGCTCGGACTCTGGAAAACCGAAGACAATTAGCATGTCAAATGGGGGACGGAGCTAGGGACGGAGCAAATGCATTTATGCTTAGCTCTTCTAAGCATGTCAGCAGGTTACATGCTATTCTGAATGCCGCGCTTGTATGTGCGGCCTGAGCTCTGTATAGTTCACATTGCACACATGCACTGGAGGTCTCTACAGCAAATAACCTGAGATCAAAGGAGATGATCCCCAAGCACAAGTTCCCCCTTGATGCTTGGTAGCGCATCACCTGTTAAAGTAGTTCTCTGTATAAGCCTCTTGCTGTTTGAATTTGGAATGCATTCCTTTGTTCTCTGCCTGTGGAAGACGGTGAAGGGCTTGGGATGTAGAGAGGAGGTGCTTTGTGGAAGAGACCTGGCGTGCTCTGTGTCCTGTTTACCCAAGACTCTGGATAGATATGGGGGCAGATAGGAAGATCTACTGCAAACATTGTTCAGGGATCATTTCCTGGTATTGCCCATACTTAAAAAAGGGAGGTGCAGGGAGTGGGGGCCTGGCAGCTTCTGAGGTGATTCCTTCTGCTCAGAAATTGTTACAGCTTGTTTCCAAGGGAGAAATCCCTTAGAGTGTTTGCCTATTTGCAACTTTTATTAATTTCATTTTCTAACTGGCCTGCTAGCAGCAGTTGGATTTCTAATCTCCTTTCCTTCCTTTCTTCCCTCCCTCCCTCCCTCCCTCCCTCGCTCCCTCCCTTCCTTCCTTCCCTCTTCCCTCCTTCCCCTCCTTTTCTTCCTTCCTTCCTTCCTTCCTTCCTTCCTTCCTTCCTTCCTTCCTTCCTTCCTTCCTTCCTTCCTTCCTTCCTTCCTTCTTTTCCTTTGTTGAGAAGTCAGAGAGCATCTGAGCATCTCAGCTGGGGAAGAAGACTTGGGAGGTCCTTTCTTTGAGGCTTATGTTCTCTTTTAGTCAATGGAAAGTGGGGAAGCTGGGCTGCTTTCACTGTTTCCTGGCTTCCTGGCAGGATGAGAAGCTAGAAGCAAGCAGGATTCCCGAGCTGGATGTCAGGAAGCGGTCTGTAGGTCCTTGACATGTCCCCAGTCCTCCAGAGAGAGCATGCTGATCAAAAACAACCCCAGCTGGTTTCTATTTTCCTCAGAACGGTAATCCAAATGTCAAGTAAGGCACCTTGCTGCCAGGGAGAGAACGCTCTGTGGAGAGAAAGAGTGGCGGTCACACACCAGCCCCTCCCAGGAGGGGTGGCAGAGGCTGCCCCACCTGGCGCACACAGGAAGCCTCAGCCGACCCATATCTAAGGCCCCATCAGTTCTCATGACTCAGCCTTCCACTCCAATCTGTGCCCCATCAACCCACCATCCCCTGGCCCCAGTACGAGCTTTCTCAAACAAAAGAAAGCCTTTCCTAGAACTCCTCCCGCTCCCAGTGGTTCATGGCAGTGGTCCCTAAGCCTGTTGCACACAGGAACTGCAAAGCCCCATCCTAAACCTCAGAAACAGAACTCTTAGGGACAGACGGGCACAAGCTGGAAAGTTGTAGTCCCACAACGGTCCTCTCTGTCCCCAGGGACCCCGTGAAGCACAATAGTGTTAAATTCTTTATAGATCACTATTTTCCCTGTGCACACACACACACCTGTGATAATATTCAATTTATAATTTAGGCACAGCAAGGGATTAGCAACTAACAATAAAATAGAACAACTGTAATGATGTGTTGAAAGTTATGTGAATGTAGCCCCTGTCTGATAGGATCCTGTACCATAGTTCTTAGCAACCTTGGCTTACAAGATTTCTTTTTCGCTCTTTGCTAAATTGAGAACTTTTACTTTTTCATTTAAAAGAAGCACTTTAAATCACAAGCGATTATTTCTTGCACCTTGGGCTATTAACATGGAAAAAAGAGGGTGACCTGACCACAGCCATGATGATACCCCCAATCTGGTAACTGAGATGGTTTCTAAATGATGAGCGGGAGTGTAGTACATAAAGCACCGATCCCTGGACACTGTCACTCGGAGACGTCTGGTCTAAGCGCACTTTGAGGGCAGATCTTACTCCAGTCATCCAGAAGCATGTGTCCTTGCCACATTGTGGAGGAAGTGATTTGAGATGTTTCCTGGATGCAGGACAACGACAACGTGGGAGGATAAACAGTGGAACAAGGACCGAAAGGTCATGGTAGTGGTCACTCCAGCAGGAGTGGTCACTGCCCAGAGGCTGCCCTCAGGGCTGCTGCCTGTGACGGGCAGTGCTTCCCTGAGGAGGGCTAGCACATAATCCTACTCCCAACCATCCCTTCCCAGCTGTGGGAGGATTTACAGCTTGTGGGCTGAAGGAGGCCCCCTTAGGAGGCACAGAGTCTGCAGCAGAGCGCTTGAGATGAGAGTTCCTTCCTGGCTGGGGCCCCAAATGAGTCATTTCACTCCTTTTTCTCTGTCAATGGAGAAAACCTCTCATTCAGTTAAATGTGGGTACTTGAGGCCATCACCCTAAATTCAGAAAATGTTCAAAAAGCCAAGACTTTCTATAGACATTGCCATCCCGTGTCTCCTGCCTCTCCTCCAACAGTATCCAGGCTAGAAGGCCATGTGAGCCATACCCTGCAACCCGCTACAGCCTTGTGAGGCTCAATCACCTCAGAAGGGTAATTCCAGTCTCTACCACCACATGCCCACAACTTATCTCCCTTCTAGACTAGACTATAAACTATTTGTTAACCTCAGATGGACTCTATCTAGAAACAGTCTGGTCCACTGGCTTATCTACCTGTCTGTTCCTGTTTTATTCTCACCCCTGCCCCCCATTGGATGAATCCATTCTCCACAGCTTGGTGTACAAATCTGTGTTGTTCTGGGCCCACCTGCCATTTTGCCTTCTCAACAAGGCCCTCTCACAGTTATGTTAGCCAGGAAATGCTCTGCTCCTTCAAGCTTCCTGACTGTGCACCTCCTGGCCTTCCCCCCAGCTCCCCAGACCTCTGCCTCTCCCCTTGTCTGGGGGACTCCCCTACAGAGGAATCTGACTCCCTACCAAGCTTTCTCCTTCCTCCACGGACAAATGCGCCCATTTCACACTCTGACATGAAGCTATTTCATTTCCTCATGGGACCTTGTCGTTAGCAGTACATGCTCCTCATTTTCTCTGTCTGCCCTTTCTCCAAGCACCGAACTTTTTAAAAACTGAAAATTTTTCTAAATTGAAAATTGTATCAGCAGGGACAGCAGCAGCTGGCTCTGGAATGGTGTTCAATTACAGAGAAGACTGAATTAGATTCGTATATATTCATTACAGTGGCCGAGTGGTGTATATGTTGTGGTTCCATGAAAGGTAGACACATATCTGTGTGCGTCTCAGCCACTCTGAGCACAAAGACAGCTGTGAATGAAACCGACTGTCCCCTTTGACAAGACCACAAGGGAGCCAGGAGGAAGGAGGATGAGGATCACTTTCTGTGTAACTCCACTGTCTGACTTGGCACAAAGATCTTATATTGCTTTTGTAAAACCAATTAAGAAAAACAAATGGTTGCTCAGTGAGTAAACAGGGCTCAAGAAAGACACTTTCAGCCAGGGAGGAACATTGCTACTGCAGGCATAGCTGGGATAGCCAGAGGACAACATTCCAAGTCCCTAGACACTGTAGCCAGGATGCCACCACCTCCTGCAAAGGATTTCCATCTCCTCTAGAGGAATCATCACAGCTTTACGAAAGGCAGTTCCAGCTGGACATGGTGGCGCACACCTTTAGTCCCAGCACTCAGAAGGCAGAGGCAGGCAGATCTCTGAGTTCGAGGCCAGCCTGGTCTACAGAGTGAGTTCCAGGACAACCAAGGCTACACAGAGAAACCCTGTCTCAAAAAAACAAAAACAAACAAACAATAACAAGAATAAAACAAAACAGCAAAGGCAACTCCATCATCAAAACTAGTGTGTATTAGCCAATAGGTCATTAAGCTCAGCTCTTGACACAGGGTTAGGGCTGAAAGTTGGAAAAGTGGGGACCAGTTGAAGATGATCCAGAAATGAATATAAATTTGATTGATATATACTATAATGATAGAAGAATTTGTGATAGAAGGATTGAACAGATTCCAAGCTCACTTCAGCTTTTCTGGAGAAAAGAAAAAGGAAAAGGTGACCCTGGGCAATGACCAGACAGTTGCATGTCTAAAGCCTACATCTTACTGAGGAAGCATGTCTTCCTCATGTGCCTTCCATTTAACAGAGAAGAATGACAAAAAGTGGTGGCAAAGGAAGAAAAAATACTTTTGGAGATAAGGCTTTGTGTAACTCAGGCTGCTGCAGACTTAAAATGGAACTGAGGATATCTTTGAACTCGAGACTCTTCTGCCTTGACATCACAAGTGCTAGGATTAATTACAGACTCATACTACCATACTCAGACCTGAAGAAACTTTTTTAAGTGAAAGAATAGGGCCAGTAAGATGGCTCAGTGGGTAGAGGTGCTTTCATAGGCCTGGTGACCTGAGATTGAGTCCCAGATCCTACAAGGTAGAAAAAACCTGACGTCTGAGAATGGTCTTCTGACCTCCACACATGTACTATGTGGTATGTATACACATATACACATATATTCCTACATATATACACACACAAACACACACACATTCACATCATACCACACACACTACACATACCACACTTACATACATACACACATATATCAAACCACACACACTAAAAAAAAATCTAAAGTTACAAAAGAAACAGAGAACTGTATGAATAGAGTGGTGAGACCTAATTTGAATGTTTAGTAAAAGCAGGAGACAGGGCTACTGTACAATTTGAGTATGACATGGAATTAAAAAAACAAAACAAGGCAGAGACAGGCGGATTTCTGAGTGCGAGGCCAGCCTGGTCTACAGAGCCAGTTCCAGGACAGCCAGGGCTACACAGAGAAACCCTGTCTCAAAAAACCAAACCAAACCAAACCAAACCAAAACAAAACAAAACAAAACCAACCAGGCTTGCCTTACTGACTTGGCAATATTTAGTCATTGAAGAATTATTTAAAAAGCTTCCTGCTAAGAGAAGAAAACCAATCCATAGTCTTCTTGGGTTCTTACCCAAGATTTTATATGAGAAAATTAAGTTTAAAAAATGTGGGTCTGAAAAGGAAAGAAAGAATGCATGGCAGGTTAGACATGGGGCCCTCTGGACAACACAGCGCTAGGCTGCTTGAATTTGGGGACGAAAGGCTAAGTAGTAATATTTCAGATTTTGGGGAGTAAAAAAGCCAGGCAGATATTCACATAATGAGGGTAAGCACTGGTCCCCTTACAACTTCCTAAATTAATGAATTCTGAATACTTTATGGCAATGTCAATCAACTTTATAACATTTCCATAATTCACAAAATACTGTTCTTTTCAATTTTTTATCAATCATTTATATTTCTTCAATCAAGTGTCACACACACACATACACCTTATAACCTAAATCAAACCTGTGGGACATAGTTTGGAAACCTCTGCCACAGAATATTTCTGGATCATCTTAGGGTTCCTGAGTCCCCAATGGCTCAAAGTCCAGTTGGTCTGCCTTGTTGGCTCCCTGTCTTTGTAGTGTTGAGGAGTCGTCTGAAGTTGCCAAGTGATTAGGTCTTGGGGCACTACTGTCAGAAACCGATCAGTGCTTACCCCAAGAGACAGGCTCCCACTCTCTGGACGCTGGGCTGGTTACTGTGAGAGCAGAAGCTAAAACAGGGATTCCAGTGATGTTTTCTGTCTCCTATGTGTACCCGTTGTCCTTCCACGTTCCTGCTGTGCTATGATGGAGCCGGTGCCACTCACCAGAAATTGGAACCATGAGTCCAAATAAACTTCTTTCTTTATAAGGTACTAACTCTCAGGTATTTTGTTATAGTTAGAGAAAACAGACTAAAACATAAAAAGCTGGTTATAATTGTACTGGGAGAACCATAGAGCAAAGCAACATGACAGACTTGGGGCTATTCAATAGAATACATCTGGATCCCATTGCAATGTAGGGACAGATGCCTTAGTTCACAGAGACATTGAGTTTCAATGGCTGCTACCACAAAATACTGTAGACCGAGTGGCTTACCAATAATAGATTTTTATTGCTAATTATTCTAGGGGCCCAGAAGTCGAAAATCAGGGATCCTGTCCATATGTCAGTCGATGAGTTAGAGGTGCCTTCTCGGAAGGGAGATGTACCTACTGTGGTCTAACCTGGAGCTTGTGGGTTGGTGGTAGTTTGGCACACCTGGAAACGGCATCTGCTCGCCAGAAGAGCTGTTCTGGAGCTCCCAGGGGGCCACTTGCTCTCCTTGTTTTCTCCTTGCTCTTCCAGACTCTGATTCCTTTCAGCGTTTCCACTTTTCTATAGTTCGTTAGCTTGACCCAGAAGACACAGCCCAGGAGCTAGAGAGGTCACCGCGACTAAGGTGGGAAGAAACACTAACAAGCCAAGAGGATGCCAGGTTTGCACTGTATGATTATCTGGTCTTGCTGTAACCTGCTGGCTTTGAAAGCACATACCACATAGAAGGATCACTCAGTTCCAACCCCAAAAGATGAGGACAGTTTCCCAGAAAACATGACTCAGTTCTCGGCCCATCTCCACCAATATGGAGCCAGTTTCCCTTCCCACTGAAACTGCTGTTTGCCATGCAGATAGTAATTGCCAGGTTTGGCAAATAAAAATTCAGGGCAGTCAGACAAGTTTGAATTTTGTCAGAGATACCGATTTTTTTTTTTTTTTTCTTTTTTTGACAGCCTTTCACTAGCTCTAGTTGGCCTGGAATGTGCTATGTTGACCAGGCTGGCCTCGAACTCACAGAGATCAGCCAATGTTTGGCTCCTTTGTCTAGGACCAAAGGTCTGCCCCTCCATTTCTAACCTCATCACAGATTCTTTTTTTTTTGTTGTTGTTTGTTTGTTTTTTCGAGACAGGGTTTCTCTGTGTAGCCCTGGCTGTCCTGGAACTCACTCTGTAGACCAGGCTGGCCTCGAACTCAGAAATCCACCTGCCTCTGCCTCCCAAGTGCTGGGATTAAAGGCGTGCGCCACCACTGCCCGGCCAACAGATTCTTTACTTTAGGTGTGTGACAGATATTATACGTTCCTGATGCTGCATGGCACATACTTTCTATCCCTGAAATAACCTGTAATTCAGATTCAATCGGGGGTCTTACACTTTACAAGGCAGCCCTACTTATCAAGAGAACCTACCTCCTCCAAAGGCCTTTCTGTTTACTATTCCTCATCTGGACTCCAGCCTGACCTCTGCACACCTCCCTGCAGGAACTTCAAGAACAGTCCCCACAAATGACTTCATCTCCATCTCTGTGCATACAGGCATCCTTGCCTGTGTAGGTAAAAGCTTGCTCTCTGTGTCATACAACCCACAGTGTCATAGCTCTTTCTGTCTGACATACAAAAGTCCTGCATCTAGTTTTTGTTCTTTAAGACACAATCTCATATAGCTCAGGCTAGCCCCTAACTTGTACTCTCCTAGGTTGGCTTTACACTCCATATCCTTTTGCCTCTCTCCCCCCATGCTAGGATCTTGGACCACCACATCTATCCTCTTGTATATTTCTTTGAAAAATAAAGCTTGGTTCTCCCCAGTCACCACACTGCACTGCAAAACTCCAAGGACAGTAAAGGTCCCAGGAGAGTTGGAAAAGATTCAGACCACAATCCTTCAGTGTCTCCTACAGAACGAAGGATTAAGTAGTTAGCTAACCATATGACATGCCTAGAAGCTGTTTCCAGCTCTGTTAACCTGTTGAACTCCAAGTAGCAGCTTCTACATTGCCTCATGTTTCCTAGGGGACAGTTAATCTATGGGGCAGCCAGCTTAAAAAGAAATAGCCAACAACTTCCAGGAAGAGAACCCATGAATCAATTAGGAAGAACTCCCAGCTGCCCTTTGCTTTTGCTGCTAATGAAGCCCACACCTTCTCCATGTGCCCGCACAGGACAGTTCTTTGCTTTTTAACTTTATAGGTCTGATCTGCCACTGTTTGCCTTGATAATGGCCACAGTGCTGTAGTGAAACACCCCAAGATGTACTGGCCTTGGTGGACTCTCACTACATAGGCAAGGTTAAAGGTTGCCACTGGCCCCAGTTCTGTCTCCCCTGCTCATGTGCCCATGAAATTTTGAGTTCTTCAACAAACTGTCTATTCATCCAGCTCCAGGCCCCTGTCTGGCTCCATGCTTATTGGTTTACTAGAGCTGATGCATGGGATTCTACAGTCAGAGTGGCCTAAGCAACAGCTAAATATTTGTTTTCTTGCTGTTCTGGGAACTAGAGGTTCAAGATCAAGGTGTCAGTAGCTCTGTTGTGAGACCTCTCTTATGGGCTTGTGGCCTCTGCTGTCTGGCTGTGTCTTCAAGTGGTTTTTTTTCTCTGTGCATGTGTGCCTGGTGTGTCCCTATTTCCTCTCCATGAAAAGATAGTAGAGCCGGGTGTTGGCAGCGCACACCTTTGATCCCAGCATTCGGGAGGCAGGGGCAGATGAATCTGTTAGTTCAAGGCCAGCCTGATCTACAGAGTGAATTCCAGGACAGCCAGGGCTACTCAGAGAAACCTTGTCTTGCAAAACAAAACAAACAAAGGATACTACAGACATGGATTCACACCCACTCAGGTAGCTTAACTTTAACTTAATCTCCGCCTTGATGGATTTATCTTAACACAGTCACATAGTGAGATTCTAGGGATTAGGACTTCACCCAGTGACTCTCAGGGAGTCCCCAGTCAGCCTCTAACAATCACGGTATGTTGAAACTCAAATTTAGTGCCAGCATATCCAGACAATAATTTTTTTGTTGAACTAATACAAGGCCTTTGAAGCTGTTACTGGCAAGGCACATGCTTGGAGTTTGGATACTTATTTTTCACGAACTTACTACACTGGTTGATGATTGTGTAGTGAAAAGTACTATGGCCAGATATAATATTTGTGACGCTGCCTTCCTAGAGGCAATGGCGTACAGTGAGTGCTCACTTCGTACTGGAGGCCCCTGCGCCTAAGTGTTGGGTCTGAAAGCAGCGGTGAGGTTGTCCAGGCTCTTGTCCTGGGCCCTCCTTTCGGGAGAACCTCCATTTCTTTCAAGGCACGAGACACCACTTGCTTTTCTTTGTCTTGTTACCTCTCTCTCCTCTAAGCAGGGAATTTAAAAAGAGCACCCACCCAAGATCTGCTCCTTGGGGAGACCACGGGAGACTCAATAGCTTAACTGCTTTTTTTTTTTTCCTGAGCTTTGCTCTATCAGTCTTTCAGAAAAGGGAAGAAGAAGGAAAAAAAAAGAAAGAAAGCAAGCCAAATACTTTGATCCCTGGGGAGGTGAAGCGGAAGTTGATCTTCACCATTAAGTTTTTTATAGATAGCAAAGTCCGTGCTTCCACCTGCACCCAAAGCACACAGGCAGCTGGCAGAACAAAGCACCAGGGAAAAGTAGCTCACCAGAATCTCTTAAATTGCCCGGGTACAGGTGCAGCTTGTTTTTTGTCCCTGGTGCAGGCACCAGTGATTGACAATGTTTTACCCAGCAGACTTAACCCTTTCTTCTCCTACATGCACCACGTTAAAGCCCCGTGCTTTGGAAAGAGTGCCTTCCCACTTCAGGTCTCAAAAGAGACTCCTTCCAGGTGGCTGAGAGCAGGGTGTCACACCCGTGAAGTTAACACTGAAGAAGGATTTTAAGGTTTGGAGGGAACCTGATCAGAATGATGTTCTTCTTTTTAAGAGACACCTACAGAAGCTAGGATGTGGGCCATGATCTGGTGCTTCATGTTCCTGACACTACCTGACCTAGAAATCTGATTCCTCTGTGCCTCAGCTGTTCTCCTCACCATCAAACAAGTTACTTTGCAGGCTAAGCCAGAGCGGAGAAGAGGCACAACCTCGTAGCCAGGCTTAGAACTGCTCCAGAGCATGCTGGGATGTCTCACTGACTCTGAAATTTGCTTTCGTCCCCTGCAAGGCTCCAGGATCCTTACCTGGGATTACACTTCATAGTTGTGTGTGGAGACATGGGTGTTTGTGAGTCCTCCCCATAAGGGCCAAATTGTGTGGAGTCTAGGTGGATAGATCAGACTACTGTCCTTGGCATGCTGCAGGGATGCCTGAGGTGGCCAGGGGAGTGAGCAAAGGGGAAAAGTAAGGGCAAGCTCAATCTTAATCAAACTCATAAGCCAAAGCTGTGAACTCTCCAACGCCTCAAAAGTTAAACATTGGAAAAAGGCCAAGCACATAGGAGGAATTGCTTCCTAAACATTGAGCCGTCTAGTAAGAGGAGCAGGGCGTACAGTGGATACGTACTGACTCTAGAGAAAGACCCCAGGGCTGGGCAGGGCTTTTCAAGAACCCCAGTCCTTCTGGGCTTCCTCATCAGGTACCTGAGCTCAGGAAAGTGGCTTGTTAGCAAGCTGTTAGTATCACAGATGCTTTCTCATTTGGGTAGGTACATTAGAAAACGTCCCATAGCACAAAAGGAACACTCTTGATTTTAATTCAGGGACTATACCCTAGCCAGCACAGGCCCTGACCTCAGCTGCTCCCCGTTGAAGTCATACTATGAGAATCTGACTTCTTACACGTCTTTTGAGAGTCTTGATAAACTTCCAGCGATCACATTTGCTCAGCGAGCTACCATTCCTGTGTCTCTGGTCTTAATTTAGCCTTTGAAAAGAGCCTATAAGAGCCAGGTGGGAGACACTTGTCCAGATAATCTATGGAGTAAAACAATCAAGGGAAACTAGTGGCCGACAAAGCAGTCTACGCCATTCATAAATCAAACCTTTGGAAAAGAGACCTAATGTAGTTCTGTGGGCCCAAAGCTACTGACTTAGGAACAAAACTTTGAATTTTCATTAATCATTTTGATCTTAGACATAGATAAAAGCTGCTAGTGACTGCGCATGAAATAAAATACCAAGATTGGGTGGTACCAGGGTGATAATCAATGAGGCAAAGCTCGAATGCACCACAAGGGCACAGGCTCAATGTTACAGTGTGTGGGGAGTGATGCCTCTCAGAGACACCCCCGCCCTGGCAGGCAAACCTCCTCCCCTCCATGAGCAGAGCACGTTCCCTAGACCAGGCTTCTGCTGTAATAGAATCCCCAATTACTTGTGTGCGTCGGGGTCACTCCTACATCTATTGTCATGTGAACCGATGTCACCGTTGCAATGTGGAAGCTTTGGCATTGACAGGGCAGAGGCCCACCGAGAAACAGAGCAGGACACACACACACACACACACACACACACACACACACACACACATCTCTTCACTTGGTTATTCCATGAGGGAGACTCTTTAAATCCCCACCCTAGTTCTGAGAGACCTGCACACAGGGTGATGGCATGCTCTAGACTTTGGTTATTCTTGACCTTGGGAAAACTTTTTTTTTTTTAAATTTGTAAAGGTAATTACCATTATTTACAATACTGAAGGCAAAGCCCCACCCTGGGCTTCAGGCCAGGGGATCTCAAAGTAAGAAGAGGGTTGTGGGGTGAGCCAAGTCCAAGACAAAAGCACAATTATGCTCACCTAAAAACTCACTCGGTTGGGGGGTGGCTAAAGGAACACCCACACTAGGGAGGTGTGTGCGGGGAGGGGCTACCTTTGAAGTTCTGCATAAATCTTGACTGGGGTCCCCTACCCCCTGGAATAAGGACACATGCTCCCCACCCTGCTCTCTTACTGGGCTGAGCCATAAGGAAATGGAGTTCTTGCTTGATCTGCCGGTTGTTGAAAACCGAGCTTCAAATCAAAGAATTTTGGGAGAATTTAGACAATGGGAAATGTTCAGGAAAGTGGTACGAAGGTTTCTTAATTTCTCCACAGAAAGAAATGCCAAGTGAAACCCCCACCTCCCTCTTTTAACATCCACTTCACTTTTCAACTTCGTTTTCTTTTTTGGTTCAGGTCAGAGAGATCTGGGGGAAGAGCTAAAGCCGTGTTTGTGGCTGGGAGTAATGTCATGCCTTCACAGGCACGGCACCTCAAGCAACTCATGAGAGCAATCAGTGACAAGATACTGGCAACAACTGGGATGCAGGGACAGGAGTTGTTCACCCACTGCCCTAGTGTGTGGATTCCTCAAGGGCTGTATCTCCAGAGAGGCTCTGGGCACTGTCTTACCATGATCAAAAGCAACTTGGGGAGGAAAGGGTTTCTTTTTTTTTTTTTTTTTTTTTTTTGGTTTTGGTTT
>CM052717.1:39168420-39227974 GCA_028551405.1 Uromys caudimaculatus | reverse complement strand
GGGATTGCGTTGAATTTGTAGATTGCTTTTGGCAGGATGGCCATTTTTACTATATTAATCCTTCCGATCCATGAGCATGGCAGATCTTTCCACCTTCTGAGGTCTTCTTCGATTTCTTTCTTCAGCGACTTGAAGTTCTTGTCATAGCTCAGTGGTAGAGGAAAGGGTTTCTTTAGCTTACACTTTCCGCAAAAGAAGTCAGGACAGGAACTCAAACAGGGCAGGAACACAGAGGCAGGAACTGACATAGAAACCGTGGAGGGGTGCTGCTTATTGGCTTGCTCCCCCTGGCTTGTTCAGCCTGCTTTCTTATGGAACCCAGGACTACCAGCTCAGGAATGGCACCACCCACAGTGGACTGGGTTCTCCCCCATTGATCACTAATTGAGAAAATGCCTTACAGCTGGGTCTCATGGAGGCATTTCCTCAACTGAGGCTCCTTCTCTCTGATGACTCTACCTTGTGTCAAGTTGACACATAAAGCCAGGCAGTACAGGCGCTGTGTTCAGAAGAACCATCAGAGAAGGCGAGGTTTCCCCTTTAGTCCTGGAGTGAAATACTCAGAAGGGAGGATGTAGGTATCTGAGCTTCTGTCCATGAAGACAAGGGCTAACATTTCAGGGCAGTCACCTCTGGTTGCTTCATATCCCAGATGCACACCGATGCTGGTCAGTTCTCAGCTGTCTGTTGCAGAAGGAGATGGGAATCGCAGCCATTGGACTAGAAACAGCCCTGCTCCTACCTGAACCCCAGGTGCCCGTGGAGTCCCTCCAACCACCTGGAACCCAGGGCGATTCAATAGTCATTTGTTTATCTCGCTTTTGTTTGCACCTCTTACCAGCTGGGGTGCGGGAGAGCCTTGCAAACAATTTTGTGTATATAATACAGGAGATGTAAGAGTTTAATTGGCAGGCTGCTGTAGCGGAGGTGCAGAGGGGGTAAGCATACAGGCGAATGGGGGAGGCAGGAGGGAAGAGTGGGAGGAAAGGAGAAAGAGTTGAAGAGACAGATTCCCATAGGAAACACAGAGCGCACCGATTTGTCGTCGTTGTGCCAGGATGTGAAACGGCTATGTTTTTCCACGTTACATCTCTACACAGGACTCATCCTCAGGCAGTTCGTTCATATATAGGAAGCCAGCGACTTGGCCTGGGTCTTCCTCTGTTCAGCATTTATTGACCATGCCTGCGGCGCACATTACGTAACGCTGGGATTAAGTGATAAGTACTTGTCTCCGTCACACAGCGAAGCAGCAAGTGAACACTGTGCGATTATTGCCCATGGCTGAGGCAGACCTAAGGACTGAGTGTGACCGGGTTGTATCCTCAGGGCACAGGGATGAGAGTGTACCACGAGGGAGGAGAAGCTTTATACCCAAGCCTCATCTTTTGCCACCATTAACCCCTACAGGTATCATTTCCTCGGGGGCATGAAACACTTTGGCAAGGCCTCTTCTTTTTACTCATCTCTCCGCACCAAGGCAGCCTTCCTATGAAAACTGAGGGATGCTTTACCAACGCGTTAAAGGCTGAAACCAACGTCTCCAGAGCAAGATGCAATCTGAAGATTAGTTTTGACCAACCTGCTTTGGTTTCGCAGAAGGCTGGTTTTTGCAAGAGGTATCAGAAATCTGGGAAATATTAGATGTTTCAATTTCTTCCTCAGTGTTCAATAGTAGAATGTCATGTTTTATCAAGTGTGTTTGGAGTGAGCATTTAAAAAATCAAGTTTATGTTTAAGGAAAATGGAGTAGTCAGCTTGGCAAACTCAATCTAATGATGAGAATGGAAATTTCGGAATTTGACAGACTGGGAATCGGATCCTGTCACTCCAGCTTAGGAGTCCCGACATCTCAGACGGCTTCTAACCTTAAACAGAAGGAGGTTTGCTTTGCTTTGGGAATACTACTTTCCTTGTAAGCTTATTTTGATAACTGAGGTAATACGGGTAAGGTGCTTTCCAATGAGCTTTCCCCCCTAACTAGCCTCTGCTCAGTGAATGCTAGCTTTAAAAAAAAAAAAAAAAAAAATCAAAATGGGCACATAATTATGGATAATTATAATAATAAATACTTTTCCTTTCCTTGCTCAAATATGACTGCACAGAAGATGTGAACTGGGTAATGGTGGTGATTTGTGCTTTAGTGACTACAGCTGCTAAGGCAGTTAATGAGACGACCATACACGCACATATTGAAACACACAAACATTCAAAAAATGAGGTTACAAAGGGTTCATTGGATGGTACGAAAACAAAATATAAACTCACAGAGCCCTGAATTCTTGCAGTGAGATCCTAGATCTGGCTTTTATGGGTCTCAGGTTGTTTCCCTTAGAAAACCGTGAAACCTGCACAGAACAAAGTAGTCAGGGTCTCAGCTTCACAAGGAGCAATGGTCACATCTCCGCAGCGTTTGAAGGCTTTTTCACCGGGTGAAAAGGAATGCAAAAGTCCATGCAAATTAGATTTAACCTTCTGGCTCATTTGCCTCAATAAAAAGAGCAAAAGGCCTAAAGGATTATATCTGACATTTGAAGGTCATATTTTTATGTAAATAAGGAGTTGCTCAGAAAGTTCTAGGGGTGTGAAGAATGCCATCCAAGGTCACTGGGTGGGGTCCCAGCTGGAGTCCTAGCTTCAGAGGCACACGGACATGGGCCATGGGCCATCAGTAAGACTTTTAAGGACTTAACTCTGTTGATGCCACTGGTTGGTGTAGGGGAGAATAGACAAAAAAAAAAAAAACAAAAAAACAAAAAAAAAAACAAAAGGGACCTGGAAAAAACAGAAGAGTGTATGAGAGAGAGCCAGGAACTGCAAAGGGAAGAAGCTGTTGCCATCACAGGCGTAGGGAAGACTGAGGCTCTTCTTAGAGCCTCTGAGCTGGATACAGTGGTCATGACTTTACCCCAGCACTCACAGATTTCTGTGCATTCACAGCCAGCCTGGTTTGCATAGTGAGACCTGTCTAAAAGAAAGAAAGAAAAAAAGGAACATAAAATAATATCCTGTGATGGTGGACACATGGTTAGAAATCTAAGGACCATACCAGGTACCTGAGAGATGGGTGCTGATGCCGTTATATTATCGGTGTGGTATTGCATTTCACTTGATTGAGTGATTGATTGTTGGCTTTGGACCTAGGCCTCACACACGCAAGGAAAGAGCCGCTCCACTGGGCCACTTTACCTCTTTACTGGGATCCATACCCAGGTTAGTCTGTACGTATGTTTATCTCCTGCTCTGTGCAATCGGTGGTAAGTTCTGGGCACACGATGAAGCCATGGTATCACTCCTTTCTTTAAGGCCATATTACTTTCAGTATCATGAGTAGAAGAACAAGGGAGGAAGTCACTCTCCCAGTCCTAATTAGGAATCTTAGTGACATTCAAGATGAAACTGGAATGCCCTGTCACCATGGAGGTTTTGGTAAAAAGGTCTTCGTTAGCACTAGAACAACTGCAGGCCTTGAAAAATCAGCGTCTTGGAAGCCTTCCTAAAGCACAGACAGTGGGCTTCTGAGGAAACCCATGACTGGAGATTCCTCAGGGCCGAACACCAAGGTCTGTGTTTGCCATGTGACATGGCTCCAGGTCACCTCACCTTCAGATACTGACCAGTTCTCTTCTTCTGCTGTCACCTCCAGGGTGACTGGGTTTCATTTTAGTGTCCTGGGATACAAGAGAATACCAGAGGAGCAGAGCACAAGGGGTCTCCAAGCCAGAGGCAGAAGTCTGATGTTCTTATGAACAGTGGGAGCATCTGAAGAGTTTGAAGACAGCATTTCATTTTATGAATTTGCCATGGTCCTTCTAAGTTGGTGAGCTGATCTAATGATGTCTTAGGTCAAATGGGAATTTGTGGTTCATTAACAGAAAAATTAACAGGAAGTATAATTCATTTGCATTCAGACTCCCATCCCTTAAATATATAGCGCATGAAGGAACTTAACTTTTTAAAAAATATTTTTGTTTATTTTTGAGATTGTAATTGGTTTCTTCCTTCCCTCTCCTCTCTGTCAACTGTCCCACACATCCCTCTCTCCTCCCCTTCAAATTCATGGCCTCTTTATTTTCAGTGTTATTGCATGCAAAATTAAGGATTTTAGAAAAAGGGACTCTTGAGTTTTCTGTGTATTCCCTTCCTCCTCTGTCTAGAAAACATAAACATTTAGAAATGCCCTTATTTGAATTCTGTTACAAGTTCACACTTTAAGCTTAAGACTTAAACAAGAAACACAAACACCTTTCATAACTGACTACCTAAAGAGACGACAAATTGAATCTAAAAGATAGACGTGTAAACAAGTCTTGCTGCCCTTTAGAGATGGGGGCACTGATTGGCTCTTCTAATAATGTATTTCCATATTTTCCACATGTCAATAAAGACTTTTCTCGTTTGGAAAGAATGGAGAGTGTTGGGGAGGACCTCAGTCTGGTCAGTAGTTGTAAGTCACACAATATTGTAACTAGTTTGCAAACATGGGTGGTGGTGGTGGGGTGAGGGTGGGAAGGGCAAGCAATGCCCTCCTGACCTGGACTGTTAAGGGGTTCAAGTTTGGTAATGCATAGGAAAGTTCTCTAAAAACCATTCTGTGGTGGCAATGGCAGTAATCACCAGGGCATTTCAAGGCGAATCTCCTGGCTCAGTTGTATCCAGCTCCTCTCAAATGTTAGAACAGACAGGTGACCAGGAATCAGCTGTTGCATAAGTAAATGCAGGTGTGCACACAAGCACGGATACACACCTAAAAGCAAATAGATGTGCAAAAATCTTTAAGGTGCTACATTTATTTTATTTTACTTATGTTTTCAGCACTGGGGACTGAAACCCTAGGCTTTGTGAATTCCAAGTAAGTGCTCCACCAATGAACTACACACCCAGGCAGACTGTCCTAAATTATCAATGTATTTAGCAACATAGTCGATTCCAGCTCTTGATATGCAAATAGAATTAACCACCCTTTCTCTCCAGTTGTTAAAAACAAAAACTTCCAGAGCAGCTAGGGCTACACAGAGAAACCCTGTCTCGAAAAAACCAAAACAAACAAACACAAAAAACCCCCCAAAAAACTATCCTACTTGTGTGCAGAAACAGCAGCCCCCCTGGCTATTGTGTTATTTACATGGCTTTGAGCCCTGGCTCACTTAGGTTAGTCAACATACATGCATGCATGCATGCATACATACATACATATCCAGGCTGTGCTCTGGATATTTACTTTTGACTGTGAACAAGGTTGAGAAGATACAGCTTTGTAAGGGTCTAACTTAAGAAATAGCTGGAGTTGCAACTGGGAGTGGCCCTGCCACAGAGCTGTAGGCAAGGTACTTAGTTGCAGTGTATTAAAGCACGGTGGCCCAGGCCTGTAATCCTATAATTTGGGAGGCTGAGGCAGGAGGATTTCAAGTGTGACGTCTGCCTGGACTACATAGTGAGACCTTTCCTCAACAAAACCCAACAACCAACCAGAGCTTCATGTTTGCTTTTGAACAACCCTCGGATTCTCAATCCATTTCCAAGGTATTTTGGATGAGCTCTGGAGGGAGGTCCTCATGTGAGGAGGAGTTGAAGACACAAAAGCTTTTCCTCTACGTAACCTCTTTCCCACTGAGCAAGATCCATCTTAATCTCGCCCATCTGGGACCTTTTCCTCTTACTGACACTTTGAGACACCGGGCTCTGGATAGGCCTGGTTCTCCTGCCCATGGAATGGAGAACTCTGAGCTCTCCCAGGAAGTAAACAAGTCTCCATGCACTTGTGCAGCGTACTACTCCCACTTTTCAGAATTGGTCGCTCCACCTTCCCAGCACGGAGCCTCTTTTACTATGGATTCTGCGTGTGCTTGTGCGCCTGGTCTGTGGGAGTGTGCACGTGTGTACTCATGTGTGCACTTGTGGAGGCTAGAGATTGACGTCTTGTCAATTGTTATCTACCTTACATTTTGAGACACGCTGCCCCACTCATTCTGGAGCTAAGCATTTCAGCTCCACTAGCCAGCCAGCAAGCCCATGGGATCCACCTGGCATGGCTCTTATGTCGGTGCTGGGGTCTTGGGGGGGGGGGTCTATATTCAGGCTTGTGCAGCAAGCACTTTACTGACTGAGCCATCTCCACCTTCGGATTCATTCCTAACATCCATCATGATAGCACGGTATCAAATCAGGCAGAGATCATTCTATAACCCAGTTAGGAAATGAAGATCTTGTTAGGATCCATTTTAACAATAAAAAAAAAAATCATACTTCTGTGTTGTTTCAAATTTCAGGAGACAGTGTTATACAAATAGAGGTGGTTATGTGAACCTTATTCATATGAAAAGGAGCTTTCTAAGAGGCTTTCAAAACTCATTCAAATCTCCCATAAGATAGTCCCAGTACAAAGCACAGTTGTGGGAAGGGCTGAGCAAATGGCTCTAGTCCCCTGCTAGGGAGCTGTCCCCATCAGGAAGACAGACACATGCAGCAGAAAGCAAACCAGGTTCATTTCCTAGCCCAGATCATTCCTACATTCCAGATATCTTTGAGATTGGAAGGGGACAAAATGATCCCGGGTACAGGGCACACTGAAGTCATGTTTGGGAAGAAAAACTACCTTCCCTTGGCATGCTTGTGGGTCAGCAACCACTGTAGTGTTTTAACAGTCTGTTGCAAGCTCGGTGAATGTTTCAGTTTGCCAGACCTGTCATGATAAATTAATTACAGGATGTTGCAGAAATGGCCAGGCTCCAGCAGCATCTTGCATGGTTTAATATAGACTCATTTCCCCATTTCAATGTATTTGTGGTTAGATAAATCCTCAGAAATTTACAGCTGCTATAGACTAGTTTATTATGTAGTAGCCTGCACACATGATAAGTAGAGTAAGAATTTGATGTTCCTGAAGTGCGTACGTTTGACTGACATTCCTTTACCACATGAGATACTTAGCTGCATCAATATAGAGCTCTCAGCAGCATCTTCTGTGTGGCAGTCGGGGCTGGGTAGCAGCGCCACTGCCTAGCCGCCCTTCACTTACCCTACACTAATAGTTCAGAAAAATTATGTGAGGCATTTATGTTTGTCCACATCCCTGTGAACAAATTTAGCACCCGCAAAAAAGCCAACTGATTCTCGTCTAAAAACACCAAAAACCGAACTGAATCTACTGAGCTTTTCTCCAGGGAACCTGCTTCCTTCAGTCTTCTGCGTTGTTTGGTTTTGTTTTGAAGCTTCAGTTGCTTCCCCCTTCTTTCAACAAGTTCCCGTCCTCGATGTCTTACTGTTTATCCCCTTCCCACTCTTAGTATTGAGAGCAACCTGTCTCCATCCCAAGAACAGCTGAGACGCTGTCCCTTGATTGGTAGTTGTGAGTTTACGCCTGTAAGAATGTCACTCTTCTATTTTCATGTATTGTAAGCCCTCTCCATTCTGGGGAAGAACCAAATGATGAATTAAGGAATGAGTTAGACCATGCCAGCACTGCTGATCATTACACGTGGCCTTTACACTGAAGTATGCTAGGAGTTAAGCCATTTTGAGCTAAGCAATGCGAGCTGGCAAGGGAATTACAAATTATGACACACGTGGCTCCTTTTTTAGCTTGGAGAAATAAAACTGGATTCTTGTTAGTAAACACCTCTGCAACCTTTTGAGGCAAAACTAACTCATCCATAAACAGTGTGAGCTTTGAGGTGTTGAAAGCAAGATTAGAAAAGGGAGGCGCTCACAGCCTGCCCTTAGATGTGAAGGGGATCCAAAGACGCAGTCTTTGCGTTTACAAAACAAATGTTTTTTATGTTCTCCAGTTCCCGCCTTAGCTTAAAGATTCCCCTATTCAGTTTAATAATTAGAGCAGAAGGACAGGATGAATGAAGTACCTCATTACTGACTTTACTTCCTGGGTCTCCCCAGAGAGGAGCTGTCTGCTTTTGCCTAGTTAGCCCATTGTTAACCCTAAGTGATGGTGACATTCCATTCTCCCTCAGATAATTGGGTCCATCCATAGATTGAGTTCTTCAGTCAACACAGCCTTGTGATTGACACTGTGCTTGATGTTTTTATTATCTTGTACATGACTGGAATGGAGCCTTTTCTGTTTCGTGAACACAATGTTACTGTACATGTAATTAGTTTGATTCTACAGAACCCGTTTCTTCAGGAGATGTAGAACCGTGGTATGATGTGAGGTGTTCCTAAGAATCATTACAGGACATATAAATAACCAGTTTCACAAGGTTTTCACTTAGCTATGTACACATTTCTAGACCTGGCTGGAGTGTGGTTTAAGTCACTCTTACATATGTAGGGACCACCATCTTTAAACGATGACTGGTTTTGTCCTCTACAGCATGTGAGGATCTGCGATGGCCTCCACTTCTCTGCTTTCCAGCCAGCATGAGCATGTACAGGCTGTGTGCTCACGGACAAGCAACTTAACTTTCAGAACCTTGCATCTCTTATTTGTAGAGCAGCGAAGGTTCGTGTAGCTCAAAGATCTGATGCAAAAATAAATGGAGGTTGTGTAAAAAAAGTGAAGATCTGGGAAATATTTTCTGTAATCAAGTTCAATTGGGTAAAAACTGTTGACATAATGTCAATTTAAAAATATTGGTACTATTTCGTTAACACATAGGGACCTCAGATGGAAATCAATTAAAAATATACAGAAAATCACTAATTTTAGCTAGCAGTTTTATATTGTTCTTACCTTCTTAAAAATAGTTAACATATGACAGAAGTAGCATTATACCTATAATATGGTGACTTCTGGATACAGTTGTACTGAAATTCCTGAAGAGATATCACAAATAAAATTTTACAATAACTTATAAAGTCAAGAACATGTTTTTATGTGCCAGAAACCATGCACAAAATTTTATATGTAGCATTAACCCTTTAAAATACCAATTTCAGTTAAAAATGTACATTTTATGTCAAAATTGCATTTATAAGATTCCATGACCGAAATCGAGTTGGTGGTGTTTCAGCTGTACACAGGTGTGTCCGCACACGAAAGCATGTAAACACACATGAAAGCACGTGTACACACATGAAAGCACGTGTACACACATGCTTACCACACAGCCATGGGAAAAATATCTTGGGCTTTTATTATATTATTAAAGTTTTGCAACTATTATTCACAGTATAGTTTTGATGCTATAAACACCGTGATACAGAGATAGTGTCAAACTGTTCATCTGAATAGTGTGATTACATCCAATAATTTCGTAATGATGATAAAGACCAAATAGTTACGATAAAACATGAGCCAAGTGGATGTGGCGTCTTAGCTCCTGCAGGAGTGTAGTCAGGACCTATTTATTGAGGGTATGCTAAAGACACTTCTCAGTATTTTCCATGAATGTAACCCTAGACTTACTTTGGCCACCCTGAGGAGCCTGGTTTGCCTGGTACAGACATATCTGTTACTTTTGTCTTCAGGAGATTCAATATAGAGTTTTAATGTTTCATGTGAACATGAAGATCTGAGCAAATGCTTAGCTCCTCCAGTATGTTTTTTTTTCCAATAGTTTTGATTTGAATTTTGATTTGTTGAAATTCTTTTTGATGAATTTGAAACCAAACATTAGAGAACTAACATACACCTCAAGTCATGTGACCTCTGTGAATGCTGTACGGCCAAAGGGGATTCCCTGTAATTCCAGGCTCAGAAGGCAGAGATGGGGCATCTTTGTTGGTAAGTGAGCTCTGGGTTTGCTGAGAGACTCTGCCTCGAGTGAGGTGGAAGAGTGACTGAGGAAGATGGCTGACAACACAGGGCCCACACTCAGGCATGTGAACACACACCGTGCAAACACTCACACACACACACACACACACACACACACACACACACACACACACACACACACACAGAGAGAGAAAAGAAAAAACCCATGAACTGAAATGGTAGGAACACACCTTTTATTTTTTAATTGTAATTCAAGCAGCACACTCACAAGACAGGAAAGAAGCATTTTCAGAGTGACTGAGCTGCTGGCCCAAGTGCACTGGGAGCGCGGACACACAACCACAGCAATGCCACTGGCACTGGCAGCAGAGACTTCAGTGCTGAGGGCTGTGGGAGACGGCAGTTTTCAGTGCCATCCTCTGTGCGCTGGCAATCTCCTTTCTGTAGTAACAACAGTCCTCCAAAGGCTCTCCACAGCAGGATCATGTTTAGCATTTTAAGCTTCTACAACATGTGCAGGGATAAGAGGCAGACACATCTGTACTAGAAGCTATTTCACTCCGCACATCTGGACACGTTTACACCTCAGTGCTCAACACTGTGTTTCTCACTTCTTATTTCAACGAGATCAATTGTCTACTTCGGTAAATAAGTGTTTCTAACTTTACCACAGGTTTGACCTTGCTGGGGTTAAATGCTTTACTGACAGACTTAGCATGCAGTTGAAGAAAGGGAGAAGTCAAGAGAAAACCAAGATGGAGGAGTTGCACTGTTATATCCAACTGCAACATATGGCCATATGGTAATGCACTGCTATTCTGGAAATAAGGACGTAAATAATGCTGTGTAATAACTTAAAAACAAATATTCAGACTAAAATAAATATTAAACAGTTTGTATCCATAAATTACTTATATTCTTAAATATGAACTCTGTTTAAAAAATAAAAATGAATTTGGTACAATCTTACCAGTCCAGTCAAAATCATTCTTAGTTTAGGTGTGTTGAGTTACACATGTAATTCACTCAAGGGCGACATAAACATTTAGTTCTTAAAAGCAAACTGTCTCTCTTAATGCTTTTGTTACTGGGGCTGTTTGAATACACAATATCCAGAAGCTACTTGTGTTTTACACACAGTTAACTTCAAAAGCAGATTCTCTGCGTTCTGAGTAGAGCATCACGGCCACAGGCACACGGGATGACGACTTAGGGAATGACTAACACTGAACACACTGTTATTCACATTTGCTGAGTGGCAGTTCTGGGGTTTTCTTTATTGGCTTTTCCAGAAGCAGCAATATAATTTTGATGTAGTTACTAATAGCACAAGTACAATACTTTGACCAATAACACTCACAATGGTTTATAACAATTAAGCCCAAAGGTCACAGTGAATTTTTTCTTTTTAGAGCTAACTTCACTTCAGACTTTTCATAAGGTCAATAAATACTGCCTTCTTTTCACTTAACATCTAAAGAGAAAACTGTCTGGCGTAGAATTCATGTCACGTGCACTCATCAGGCTGTTTCTTCTTTCTTTTCCAGCGTTTTACTAGGGAGAAAAGCACACAAGACAATGAACAACGACTTCCAGCTACAGCCGGAGCAGCTATGCAAGCAAGAAACCCAGCAGCACCTCACACACTAAGTCCAAGTGCTAATTAATATAACAATATTAATATATTAATAAAAATGCTATATTAATGTAATATTAATATTAATATTAGCTGTCCTATAGCTCGCCCCTGATTATACTGTTCACATTTCTGTGCATCGTTAGCAGCTGTACGGACTGTTCCTGCACTGACGAGCTAACATGAGCAAAAAAGACAAATTTCTCAAGAGTAGATGTGGCAGCTCCAAACTGAGCAAGATGTTGAAGGAAGCAGCTTCTGGGGGGCAAAGTCCTTCCCTTCATAGGGCAGGAGGCATTCTTGTGGAAGGCATTTCAGTTTCATCATTATAAAGAGACAGACCATTTTCATAGAGATTCTCTCATTTACTCCATGGCTGAGTCTAAATTTCAAACTGGGCTAATTATATTTTTCAAACTCTATGAGCCAAGTGAGCCAAGGTATGTTGTGCTTCTGATCCACCATGGCTATCATTATCAATGGCTATCACTGATAACCATGCAGCTAGGCAGAAAACTTTGGGATACAACAAATTAAATTATTACTGAAAACCAAGGGCCAGCATGAAGATGTTGCTTTCTTAGAGACTATAGTGGCGTGCACAGCGAGTGTGTGACAGACAGTGGGTGTTCATCACTCATGTGGCACAATTGACTGTCTGGACTTAAGCCTCTCTGGACCCCTCTAACCAGAGAAACCTTAGAAACAAGCTGTAGCCTTGGATCAAAGGCAACAGGTTAGATCAAGCCACCACCTCTGAGAAAAGCAACGGCTGACACACTGTGGCAGGCGAGGGCAGAGACTAGCCATTCCCCACTGGCTCTCCCGGGAAGGCAAACACTGTGTTTATCAAAACAGGCCTACTATAAGTTCATGGTTATGTTATTATTTTTTCCCAATATGAGAAAAAATTTACATTCAAGGTTTAGAAAAATTCTGTTGTTAGTTCAGGTTTCCTGATTTTAAATTTGTTAAATGCAATTACACAGATAAACTCCTGTTACATGCATAAGTGCAGAAACTGGTCCAAGGTGAAACTCAGGAAAGCAACTGGTTAAGTATAAAATGCAATAGGCACACTGTGCTGAAATACTATAGTAACGGAGGAGTCAGGAAAAGTCACTCTGTTATTGTGTGTGTAAGAAGTGGAGGTAACACTTCTGGCCCATTTAGGGACAGAGAAGAGAGGGAAAAAGCACAGTAGAGGTTCAAATAAGTGCAGGGTATAAGTCATACAGAGACCCTAAAACGGCAAAACACAGAGAGGAGAGGAGAGGTTAGGACAGCACAACAGACAGGGGAGGGACACACGGTGGTGGCACAAGGAGGAAGACAGAAAGGGAAGGGTGACAGGGCGCAGCTGGGAATCAGTGATGGCTCCGCAGGTGCAGAAGATGGAGACCGAGCTGTGAGAAGTAAACAGAGAAGCCAGGAGAAACTCCAGAGCGGAAACCCTGAGAGAAGTTGAGAGAAAGCTAAAGCAGCAGCGAGTCTCTGAGGGAAATGATTCAGACGTCAAGAGGAAGGAACAGTGCGAGATACACAGACTGCCTGTGAGCGGGAGGCAGGGTTAGGATGAAAGGACAGAGGGACAGTCAAGTGTGCACTCAGGAGGCAGGGGACACTTGGCTGCCAACAGATGGAACAGGGGCCTCAAAGCTGAGACAGCTTGGCTTTGCTAAGAGCAAGGAAGACCCATCCCCCCAAGAACACAACCCTGAGTCCAAGCCCTGAGCCCAAGCCCTCTTCTCTGAGGCTTGCTCATACAGAGTAGGCCCACAGCTAACAAAGGACAGAGGCCGTAAGACAAAGAGAGAAAGGGAAATCTATACAGCAAGATTATGATAATGAATATGAAACCTGGTGTTTGTGTAAATCAGAGACCGAGTCACAGGCCAGACCTTATGTCAGAAGAAACTGAACCCGGGACGGGTTTGTTTCTGTGCTGAGTTCCTACACTAAGTGCTGGGGCGCAGAAAGTCAGCCAGCATGCCACTGTGGCCTGTAAGCACTTGCTATCCAGGCAGAGCTGTCAACAGGGAGGAGGAAAACACTCCACTTAGGGAACTTTGTTAGGAGACCTTGAGCCTTCGGTGCTTGTGTAGAAAGAATAGATCGTGTTAGAACTTTTGAAATTATGTTCATTTTGAAGGAAATGTTGTAGTGTGAAAATGCTGAGTAGAAAAAAAATCAGGAAATAAATGGATATGAATGAAAAATAATCACCACAGCCTCAACACTTGGATAGTAAGCTCACACCTGCTGATGTACACTGTTCAAGGGCACACCCAGATAGCGAACTCACACCTGCTGATACATGCTGTTCGAGGGCATACACATGCTATTTATACCTGCCTTCTAGACTTATCAATTACATCTTTCCACTCATATACAATATGACAAAAAACATATGATAAAACAATTTGTCCTATGAATAACAAGTACCTGACAATCAATTACATAAGAATTTCACAATTTAATAGATTCCTTTTAGAAGAGTGTCCACTGAAACAATGGTCTCCAACTGTCCTGTCCCAGGTGGGCTTAACCATCAACCTCCCCACGAAGAGGCAAAGCAGCTGACCCAGCATACTGAGCCAGAGATAATTTAACCAATTAAATTATCCACTAAAACATCTACTTGAAGACATAGTCTTTTAACTGACTCTCTCTATCTTGTCCCCAAATATTCCCCTACTGTCCAGTAAAGGACATTTATTTTCGAGATAGAGTTTCCCTACTTGGCCCAGAACAGCCTTGAACCCTTGGGCTCTCACCATTCTTTCAGCTTCAAACACGAGCAACTGGGATGGCAGACAATCTTCATCACATCTAGCTATGTGAGAATTTGGAAAACATTCTCTCTTTTATGGAAAGAAAAACAATCTTACTAGCAAGTTTGCGTCCATGAAGAATGAACGGACTGTACACAGGGACATATGTCTAAGAGGTTAACCTACTTCCTTGTATTCTCGTAAAAGTTATATTTCCTACATTTTGAAACTTGTTGTCATTTTTGTGATGAAAAAAAATCTAATTTTGCTTTTTTACTTTTTGTTTCATGAATTTGATCACTGCCAGCAAACATTTTTCATGTTTATTGCCAAATATATCTATTCTTTTAATAACACCCGTAAACACCCTTCACCCGTTTTCTCTGAGGGCCTCTTGGAGCTTTCTACTGGCTACAGGGACAAAGCCTTTAGGTAACATTCTTTTCCAGCCCAGCTATTTTTAAAAACTTTATTAGTCTATAGATTCTTTTTTAAAACAATTTTATTTTTATTTTATGGGTACAAGTGTATTTCCTGTATGCATACATGCATGCATGTATGTATGTATGTATGCATGTATGTATGTATGTATGCATGCATGCATGTATGTATGTATGCATGTATGTATGTATGCATGTATGTATGTATGTATGCATGTATGTATGTATATGCATGCATGTATGTATGTATGTATGTATGCATGTATGTATGTATGTATGCATGCATGCCATGTAGTATCCGAGGAGGACAGAACAGGGCATTGATGCTGGCACTGGAATTACGGATGGCTGTAAGCCTCTGTGCCTCCTGGGAGCTGGCAGAGGCGCTCTAGCTGCTGAGCGACCTTTTCAGCACCACTTTTTTCATCTCTTACATGCATGACCTTAAAGTTTCCATTTTAGGGAAAAAACAAACCATCACGATGACATAGCAAAAACAATCAAAAACCCAGAGAAAAACCAGAAATGTTTTCTAATTCTAATATGATTGGATAAAAAGCCATTCCCAGGATTATTTAATTATTCATCTAGGTTTTCCTATACAAGTAGATTAACTTATTTTTTTAATTAAAAAAGTTAAGGAAACTGCTTTGTAGCAAGCACCGAATGCATGCATGGGTGCAGTGAGGGCTGCAACACTCAACATTTCCTTTCAACAAACTTCTGCCTGCAGAGAAACAAGATGCCTGACAGGCTTCCCTGCATTTCTTACGCCTGCCCACCGCCTACCATGTCCCCAAGGGCCTGTCTCAGAGGTAATCGAGGCCCACCTCTCCAGTCCCGTCTCAGAGGTAATCGAGGCCCACCTCTCCAGTCCCGTCTCAGAGGTAATCGAGGCCCACCTCTCCAGTTTACAGCATAAATCAGGCCTGTTTCCTCGGGACCCCAGGCCTCCTCCCACCCCTGGATAGGCTTTTAAGTGGCTCTCACCTCTCAGGCTGCAGATACTCTCATCATTCTCTCTGTATAAAGATCTCCACACTGCATTTTCTGCTAATTTCTGTACAGTCCATTTCTCTGTTCACAGCCCAGGATTTTGGAAAGACTGTTCTGGTGGTCTTTTCCTTTCAGGCTGATGACAGGACTGTCCACCAGCACTTCCCACAGGCCACTAACAGCCTCTTGGCTGTGATTCCCAACACGCCCCTCGCCAGTGCTGCACCAGAGGTGCTTCCTGGCATCTGCCATTGTTGACTGGGACGTCTGACATCTTTTCTTTCGTCTCCTGTTTTCTCTCACCATTAACTTTCTGCTGATTTTCTCTTACCTCTATCAGGGTGACTTTGCGGACCGGTGGCTCACTTTTCTTCGTCTCCATATCCGCTTTGTGTCCTCGGTCCTCAAAGTTTTGATCTTTGCCCTTCTCAGAACTACAGGAAGGAAAGAGGATAAGTGAGAAGCCAGTAAGCCAGTGGCTGGAGTGGGTTAGATAGGGCGTGGATGCAGGGAAGGGACAGGATGGACATAGTTGGCGGGTGGGAGGGTCTGAGGAAACAGCTGGGCAGAGCTACACGTGGGATTATCCCAAGCAGTGGGTGACGGTTAGCCATCCTAGCCACGGTGAAGGGACAGGAACTAAACACATTCTGTCTGTTGCTGGAAAACATGCATGTTTGGGAAAACCAGAAAGTTTTATCAACACAGATGGCAGACATACTGCTACAGGATTTTTCTCAATGACAGAGAAAAGAAGAGGTTCCTGAGTGAGTTTTCACATAGCAACTGCAGAAGGCCATGGAAACAGCAGGACATACGCCATGGTTTGTTGTCGCACAGTGCTCCCCGTAAGGAAAAGGGATTCAGAAACAGGAAGAGAGAGACCCAGGAACCAACAGACTAGTCTTTTCTCTACAGTATGAGAATATCCTGAACAGAGCTGTAAAAAAATGCAGGAATCTAAGCCTCAGGCCATCAGCAGGAATGATAAAGACCGTGCACAGAACCGCACATACACATTCACGGTCCAACCTCTGACTCTCCCGTGAGCATCTGGACACAGGGACTTTTAGGGAGGGTGAACAGCCTCATGTAGTTTTATCCGGATAGAACCATATCAGTGTTTTAGGAGGAAAAGACACAAGAATTTGCGTGCCTGGGAGCACATGCATACATGCTCTCCATATGTGTGCACACAGAGGGCATATGAAGCCACAGTGAGAAGGCAGTCTGTGAAAGTCAGGAAAAGAGGCCATATTTGGAAGACATGGTGTACCCGTGAAGCTTAGTAATGACAGTTTGGAGAGGGAGCTCAGTAGGCGATAGCCTGAGTCTGATTCCCCAAATCCATACGGTAGAAGGTGAGAACTGACTCCTGCAAGCTGTCCTCCGAGCCCCACATGTACACCACAGCACACAGGCACTGCCCCTCCCATAGTAAAGGAATATATGTAGAAAAAATAGCAGGTAAAACATTATTTAAACAGATATTTCACCAAAGAAATAATAAAAATATATATGGATACACACACACACACACACACACACAATTAGGGGTAAGGATATACAAATTCCAAGCACATGAGATACATCTTGAATTCTAATGACTGAAATTACAGTCTGACTATATCAAGTATTGGTGAGGAAGCACAACTATCTTGCATATAGGTAAGCCGATAAATGTGAGATCATACAAAAAATGTATGAAAACCTCAGCTACAACAATTCTGATTGTTTAACCAAGAGAAGTAAAGACAAATGTCTATCTAATGACTTGTACATACATACTGATATTTGCAGTCGCTCCAAATTAGACAATTCAAAGATCTATTAACATGTAATAAACAGACAAGTGCAGAACTTGAAACTCTAGAAGGACAGAGGTCACTGGTTGTCAAGGGATAGTAGTTACAGAAAGGAAAAAATGGAAGATATTTTTAAAAAGAAGGAGAAATTCTTTAATTGTAGTAATGGATCATGGAGTCTACCTTTCTTAAAATATGATATGTGTAAGATTTTATTTTTTGTATATTAAGTTTATTTCACTAAAAGTGTTACAAATACACATGTATACACAAAACCCAACCTATAAAAATATACGTATGTACATGTGTGAATGTGTGTGTGCTGATGTATGTGTTGGTGTGTATGCCCTTATGGGTACATGTGAAACCCAGAGGACAACCTTGGGTGGTGTACTGGCTAGTTTCATATCAACTAGACATAAGTTACCGTCATCTGGCAGGAGGGACTCTTAATTAAGAAAATGCTTCCATAAGATGGAGTTACAGGTGAGACACCATGGCATCTTCTTATTAGTGATTGATGGGAAGGACCCGGCCCATTGTGGTTGGTGCTACTCCTGGGTTGGTGGTCTTGAATTCTATACGGAATCAGGCTGGGCAAACCATGGGGAGCAAGGCCGTAAGCAGCACCCCTCATGGCTTCTATAGGAGCTCCTGCCTCCAGGCTCTTGCCCTGTTTCAGTCCTGTCCTGACTTCCTCCGGTGGTGAACTGTGATATGGACATGTAAGCCGAATGAATCCTTTCCTCCCCAGTCGCTTTGGTCATGGTGTCATCACAGCAATAGTCACCCTGAGAGGACAGGAGCCACCCTCGGGAACACTGTGCATCTTGAGACGACAGTCTTTTATTGACCTGGTGCTCACCACTTAGGCTAGATTGGCTGGCCAGCAAGTCCCAAGGATTTTCTCTCCATCTCACTAGGGTTGGGATTATAGCCACATGCTACCATGTTTAGCACTTTTCCCCTTGGATTTTGGGGCTCAAGCTCATGCTTCTGAGATAAGTACTTACTCACTGAGGTATCTCCAGCCCCAGTTCTGACCCTTTCTCACTAACCCATTGCTATCATACTGGGAATGGCCAAATCTATTTTGAATAATTTTAATACTATCTTAACAAGTCTCTCTGGTTTCACCCTTACCTAGTAATATGCATTCTTAGGCAGGATGTTAGACTGATGCTGTTAACACTTGAGTTACTCCCTCTATTTGATGGCGCCCTTTCCCCTTACTATAAGACTAAAACGCTTACGACTCACTCTGTTCTCTTCATTCTTTCTTGATGGCTTTGTCTATTCCAGAAACCCCATCAGTTTCCTCAGGACTGCACTGGAGAGCTCTTGCACACACCCCTGCCTCGAGGCCTTTGCACTTCTCTCTCACACACAGCACTCAATTTCCTTTGGCCTTCTACTCTTCTCTGCAAGATCATCTCTGACAATTCAACTTAAAGCCACAATAGACCCACTGTAGTAGCTCATGTCTATAATTCCAGTTCTTAGGTGGCTAAGACGGCTGGATCACCCATGTGTTCAAGGCCAGCCTAGACTACAGAACATGACTGTTGCAAACAAAAACACTAACAACATGAAACAAAACCCAAAACTGCAAAAATTACAGCTCCTGTTTCCAGCTTCTGCCCATACCTGACTCTCCACAGTGCAGCATACTCTTGACACAGATGTTTTACATATGAGGAAATAAAACGCCAGCTCTTTGAGACAAGGGTTTTCATGGGTTTACTGTTGCATCCCCAGTGCCTAGAACAAGAACACATGCTGGTGCCTAACAGATCTATATGCAGAAGATGAGCTACATTGCATCTGTGTTCTTTGACATACTCGGTCATGTGTGCTTAGCAGTCCCTCTTGCAGAAAACAACCACCAGCATTTTCTCCATGAGGCTGACTCTCCTCTGGAAAGACAGCCAAAGCAGCCGGGTCAGAACAGAACTAAGTTCTTGATATAGACAAATGTTTATTCTGGCTCGTGTAAACCACGATGTGTCTCCTGGTTTCACCTTCCAACTGTCAACCGCTCCAAACTCTCCAGTCCTATATTCTTCAGGAGTAACAACTCACTAAGGTGACAAGTGACTAGACTACCCCACCCCCGCCCACCACAAGCCTCCAATCCCACCACTAGTCTCCTCCCAATCACCGTTGGTATCTGAGTGGCTTCTTTTCTGTCTGAACCGCCTGCCTCTGCCTCATTCCTGAATCAATGTAAATGCTCTGAAAGCTCAGCTCTGAAAGCTCAGTGGAAGCCTGGCCCCTCTGGAGGTGGGCTAGCTCTTCTCCCCCTGCCATGACCACTCACTTCTCTTCATTTTGCATCTAATATGTAATTTGTATTATGAGTAATTAAAATAACAACCTAGAAGAAAGTTATGAGAAATAGAACATTTTAGGGGAGAAAGGTGGGCTGAAAACCACATCCTTCAGGAGGGAGTGGAGAGACACTGTAACCTTCTGAGGAAGAACTTTTGAAGTGGAAGTGGAAGAGGTGAATTACTCCTCAACACTGTATTTTATTCTATACATTTAGTCAGTTCCCGAGTATCTAAAAAGAATCCAACAGCACAGCAGAGTACCGTGCCTTAGCTATGCAGGTTGTAAGACTGTCTGCATTTGTGAAGGAAAGTGTAACTTCTCCTTTTCTTCTTTTAAATCTATTTTCGAAGCAGTTTCCCTAACACGTTGAGCTTCTCTGCCTTCTGTGAAGTCCTTCTCCCGACCGTGTGGCTGCTTGTCCTCTGTGTGTCTGCTGAACCCCATGATGGCTTTCTTTCTTTTTCCCCACTGTTCTCCTTGAAGCTGCTGAGATCTACAGTGTCACTGCCCTGGGGTTTCCTTTCAAACCCTAATGACATTGTCTTTGATTTCTGTTCAAATCATTCTTAATTTATTTTATTAATGAGACCGAGTACCCCAAGAAGGGGCCCTGATTTCTCCTGTATTATTTGGCAATCACTAAGAGACCTCCCCCAATTTCAGTAACAATATCTTCCCATAGCAATTGTTGCTGTGACTATAGCTGAGAAAGGACAAGCAAGCCCAGTGGTGAGGGCCTGGAGACTGAGGTCTTAATTTTGGCACGGACAGTGTGGCCCTACGGCATCAACACCTGGCTAAACAGGGAGTGTGGAAAGAATTATTATAATCTTCCGGATTATGATTCCATGACTTTTAAAGTCTACTTAGAAATTATACATCTCTTATCTATGGAGTAAAATATTGTCTTGTAGCATATGGCATGATTTGATTTGGTAATATTCATCGTCTGAGGAAGAACTTTTGAAGTGGAAGAGGTGAATTACTCCTCAAGCCATGGAAGCATGTAGTTTATCTTAACTTGAGACAACACATGGGAAGGAAGCCCAGCAGGGCAGGCCTGTGTGCACACCTGTAGGGTGCGGGAGGAGCGCACACGCCTGTGCTGTCCATGGGTGCTGCATTTATGCTTTGCTGGTGACACAGAGAGCATACATTCTGGGGGGAACATCTGCGGAACTGGCTATTTTCCCTGTAAAGCCTCAGAGTAGATGTTTCATAATTGATTTTACCTAACCATGCACTTGTATTCAGTTAATGTTATTTCAAAACATTACTCAAACAAAGTAAATGAAAGATAAAAATAAGTCTTCTGATGTTTAGTGTGTTGATATTTTATAATAACATTATTTCTCTGGCTTCTAACACATTCTTAAAGTCTTTCAAAAATCAGTACTATGAAATCTAACTGGTATAATCATTGTGTTATGAAAAAAGATATAAATCATCCTTAAAAAACAGCAAAACAAAGCGCCACTATTTATCATTGCAAATGACCCCAAAGGAGAAGCTACTTACTGCTCCACAGACTGTGAGCCCAGTCTGGAATCCAGGGACCTGTCCTTCCTGAGCGACTGCTGTGAAGAAGGAGAGAAAACCGAGCAGTAAGTCAACCGGAAAGAGGACCACAGGGTCAGCATCCACAGGGTCCCTACCAGCTCTGAATGAAGACAGAAACGAATGTTTACGCCTGTCCTGAACTTATAAATCTATTCCAGTAACCACATACTTAGTCCCAGGGAAACCAGGAGC
This sequence comes from Uromys caudimaculatus, assembly GCA_028551405.1. Classification (NCBI taxonomy): domain Eukaryota; kingdom Metazoa; phylum Chordata; class Mammalia; order Rodentia; family Muridae; genus Uromys; species Uromys caudimaculatus. Next base: position 39,206,561 of record CM052717.1, on the reverse strand, counting down.
AGGTGTACCGCAGGGGTGCACCTTTCAGATCAGCTTTCAGAGACTGGCACGGAGAAAACAATGACAAAAACAAAAAAACCCTTCCCAAACAAACAAAATCATTAACAACAAGAACAAAGAGCCCACAAAGAAAAACAAAGGGAGGGCTGTGAGCTGCCTAACTCAGTGCTGCGGTCTGTTACTTAAGTTCGCATGTGTCCTGCCTCACTGCCCATCCACGTTTTTTAAGCAAGGCTCAGCTGAACTGAATGCAAGATTCTGAAGTTGAACACTGTGAATCTTACAAATTTCCTCAGTAAATCTTGCTTTACTAATGACTCCCTGAGAAAAGGACTGACTATGTACGTGTGGGGGAGGTACCCGCTTAGATTCCAAGGCTAGGCACTTCCTCTAGAATTTGGAGCATTAGCTCCAACCCAAAGTCCAAGGACGAAATGGAGTTTACTGTGACACAGTACTTCATAAATCCACCCAGTACTGTCATGAAACAGACTGAATCGAAATAATTAGAGGTTACAGAAAAGATCCATTCGACACTCCAAATAAGACAATAAATTACTGAATAATATATATCCAGGTGAAAGATATCTACAGTTATTTAAATTAAAGTCATTCAGAAGGCAAAACGAAAAACTAGATGAAAGAAAAGGACACAGCTTTTCTTTCAGCCTTGCCTGACAACTACTGCCTTCCCGCCTGTCTTCTCTCCACGGACCCTCACTTTGCCTCCACATTCCTCCTCCTTAATCAGATTTCTGGAGATTGTGCCTCAGGAAGCTTTGTCACCAAGTCCCTTCCAACAAGCAGTACTGTGTTTATTATAAAGATTTTAGGATGACTGCTCTTCTTGACCATGGTCATGTGTTTACTATCAAGTGGCTTTAAATCAAACATTTGAGGTGAGAATAACAGACAGACAGGGCAGGGGTGGAAAGGTGGGTGCTGTAGCAAGTGACCCCAACAGTACAAGAACTTACGGCACCTTGATATGCCTTCAACACTATAGTAAATAAGACTCAGTTAAAAGGAACTGAGAAAAAAAATACATACTCACAGTCAATTTCAATTCTAAGACTAGTTCAAATTGTTAAGTCCCTAGCCTCTCCGCACCCCATACTACAAGCAACAAAAGGGTCCAAGTCCAACTCAGTGTGAGTCCTCCCAGGACTCCCCAGCTCCCTCATGAGCACACAAGCTCCAAACACGCTAACTGAATTAAATGGGAGGTTGGAATTTTTAAAATTCTTTACAAGGTTTAAGCATCATTTCTACCTCTTTGTCCCAGAAAGGCCAGCATTCTTTTTTTTTTTTTTTTTTTTTTTTTTAAATGTGCATGCTTATAAAGCATGGAAAAACTACTGCAGACGCAGCTCTCATCTGAATCCCCATCTGCGCCTGTTCTGGAGATGACCAGAGAAGCAAGCAGTCTCCTGGTAAGCCAGTGGTAACCCTGTGCGGGTGGGTCTTAGGAGTCCTGCTTATAACAGAGTCTGCTCCCGAGAATGCAATGCTAAGAAACCCTCAGATTTACGTCTGGAGACATTAAATAGAACGAGGGATGTAGTAATCAGAGTGTAGTATGCGCATGCAAGTCAAAAACAAATTTAATATAAGACAGAAAACAGATTAAATATTGTCCATGCCATGTTTCTTGTTGTGTTATTACGTAACCACCACTGGTATACCTCATTCTTTTATAACCACCACTGGTATACCTCATTCTTTTATAACCACCACTGGTATACCTCATTCTTTTATAACTACTACTGGTATACCTCATTCTTTTATAACTACTACTGGTATATCTCATTCTTTTATGACCACCACTGTATACCTCATTCTTTTATAACCACCACTGGTATACCTCATTCTTTTATAACTACTACTGGTATACCTCATTCTTTTATAACTACCACTGGTATACCTCATTCTTTTATAACCACCACTGTATACCTCATTCTTTTATAACTACCACTGGTATACCTCATTCTTTTATAACCACCACTGGTATACTTCATTCTTTTATAACTACCACTGGTATATCTCATTCTTTTATAACTACCACTGGTATACCTCATTCTTTTATAACCACCACTGTATACCTCATTCTTTTATAACCAACACTATACCTCATTCTTTTATAACCACCACTGGTATACCTAATTCTTTTTTTCCATGATGCAAAGTGGCTTGGGCTATGTTCCAATGCTATAAATCTTCAGTTAGTAGGGAACCCGACTGTCATCACCTTTACACTGATTTGTAAGAGCTCTTACTTACTTAGGACTCTCACACTTCACTCTAAAACCTTTACTCACTCATTCCTTGGTCTCAGCAGCAGCAGCCATATGGGAAGTGCTCATGGAGGCAGTAGGAGGGGAAGAAGGAGTTGTCTCTGTCAGCTGTTTTATTTTATCTTTAAACCAAAGCCCCCATGGCTGCGATGCAATCAGCCCACAAGTGCCCCCCACCATCAGCGAGGCCAAGGAGCATGGCAGCCCTTCCTTCCCTCCTGTCCACACACACCTCTCAGTTGGTTTGTGACTTCGTTTCCTCTTCATGGACACCCTTGATTTGGAGAGGAGGGATGGAGAGAGGAAGATGAGCAAAGCGAGGATGAGGAATGGCGGACGAGCCTACAGACGATGCCTGCTTCCCCACCCCTCACAGCCTCTTTGGGATGATTGTCAGGTTAGGATGCAATGAGGCTTACACAGGAAATGAATGGTAAATAGAGTGATTTAAAATGGCACTGCTGATTATGTAGAGATTTATCAGGAAGAAAACGACTTAAAACAGCTTTGCAAAAGAGAAACGGGCATGCAAACAACTCACCGGAATAGATACTTGTAAAAACTGGAGGAATGGACGTAAAATCATATGGATATTCCAGTGTACGTTGTAACTAGCACACTGGCATCAGACAAGGCAGACTTTGAGACAGTATAGCTTTATTTTACATGCTATTATGCACCCACTGATATATTCACCATCTCAATGGCTCATTTCTACTTTGTGCGATTTTTCTCTTTTAGAACAGATACAAGAGAGGAAGGTTGCCAATGAGGGCTGGCTGGCTCTGCTGTTAATGTGTGGCCCTAGGAAGCCACGCAACCTCTTGTGGCTTTGTTAGCTAGAGCAGGGCTCAGCATGACCGCACAAGCCCCTACAGCACCACGCTAATTTCTACAGATGAGGAAACGGAGGCCCAGAGGCACCAAGGACACAGAACAGCTGGAGGGCTATGCTAAGGTCTCTAAAACTGACTTCACAGTAAAAGTACTTTCCAGTACGATTTTGTTTGAAGCCTCAAGTGCCAACATGTATAAGTAGAATCATTCTGGGTCAACACTAGGTTTGTATGGCCTGGCACACCCTTACCAATGTAGATCCTAGAGTTTCAAACTGTAGGTCACAGCCCTGTAACTAAATGTAGGGGCTATAAAAAAAATGTGAACAGGAAAAGGTTCTGTTGTGGAATGGCCAAAAAATTAAAAGTCAAATGGGAGCTGCATCTGAGGTGATTCTGTTAGCGCTCACGTGTGCTGTGTCCTGAGCAGTCCTGCGTCACGAGCGCTCACATGTGCAGTATTGTGCACCCTTCACCAAGCAGCCTTGGTGCCAAAACCACGGCACACACATTCTGCACCGCTACACTGGTCTGCCACACAGGCCAGGAAACATCTGAACACAGCTCAGGCGTGAGGGGATTGTGTTATGAATTGTGTTTTTACTATATACACACCATTTTTTCTACTTACAGAACCAAAACATTTTCATTATGGAATGAAAAGAAGCAAACAACATATTCTTTGTGTCAGTCTTTAGCATGTGACAAATCACTCGATCTTTGGGATGTCGTGTTAAAATGCTGGCTTTTAAAAGCTGCTGTTTGAGTTTCATAAAAAAAAAAAAAAAAAAAAAAAAAAAAAAAAAAAAAAAAAAAAAAAAAAAAAAAAAAAAAAAAAAAAAAAAAAAAAAAAAAAAAAAAAAAAAAAGAAAGAAAGAAAAAAAAAAAAGTTAGCTGAAGTTGTTGGGGATTTGGACAGGTTTCCCAACCATGTCTGACATGGCTTTAATGGGTCTGCTGCCATTTGTATGACGCACTTATGCAGAGCGCTGATGGGGGACATATTCTAACAGAGTGAGACCTGTCCACTGCCCCCTGGCTGGCAAGCCATCACCCCTTAACTTGCAAACTCAGACCGTCTACAAAGGAGTCAAGTCTGAAGCCAACCTCCATACAAAGGATGCTCACTCCATACAAGCAGTCCTAAGGACAAGGGACTCTACCCAGCCAGGGATGGACAGGATCTTACACCCTCTTCCCTATTCTTTTCTCTTACAAATAGCTCACGGGATCTTTAGGGTTCTCCTTCCATCTACAGACTTGAACAAGACCTTGTGAACCACAACAGAGGCAAGGGAGGCGACCTGGGATCACTTGTCCCACCGCTACATTTACACACATTCTGGCCTTTGTTTCCTGGCGTTCTCCATACTGTAAGATGGCCACAGGCATTTAGATAGCCTTCTCCTTTCTGTTTTGGCCAAACTGTAAATAAATTAATATTCCTTTACCAATTTCCATGTCCTAATTTCTTTGGCACACAAAGAAACAGGTAGTGAGTGGGTTTATGGACCTAAGTACTCTGTAACTCTTTCCAGTCTCATCAGAGATTCTAGAGTGAGCTTTTGTTGGTGGTATTTGTTACATTAGGGTACAGAATGCTTCCCATTGGTGGATTAATATGGTGATTGATGCAAAATTTAATGGCATTACGGTGATGAGGATGGCAGAGCCTTGGTGGAGGCCGGCCATCCGGGACACTCCCTGGAAGGGTAGACCCTGTTTCTAGCCCCTTTCTCATTCTTTGCTTCCATGCCTGCCAGGAGGTGAGCAACTCTGATCATCTGTCTTCTCTGAAAAAATGCTCCACTGCACCACAAGCCCCCAAACACTGGAACCTGCAGACTGCTGGCTGAAACCCAAGAACTGTGAGCCATGATAAGTCTTTCATCCTTTAAAATTCTCTTTCAGGAACTTTGATACAACAGAGTCTAACTCACCCCGAGTTCAGAGGTTTGCATCTACCTTAGAATGAGATCCCTGTTTCCTTTTCTTAGGTTTTTTCTGTTGTAGTTGTTGGGGATCAGACCCGGGGCTAAGCAAATGCTTTACCACTGAGCTACACCTCCAGACAGAGAATAAACTTTTGAAATAGCAACTCAATCATGTCACCTCTGCTTTACACACTCTGAAGGCTCCTCCTGCACGTGTATGCTGGCTTCTGAGATTCTGTGACGTGTTGTCTTTTCTCCGCCCTCCCTCCTACGTGATGCTGTGCTGGGCCACGTTAGGGCCTTCACAGGCTGGTTCTCAGGTCTCAGAGGTGCTCCCCAGTAATACCGTCTGGTTTTCACAAATGCCTTACAGTTTCCTGTCACTCTCTTATATTGCTTATGCTTAATTTTGTGACTTTATGCCTAATGTCACTTCCATTCTTTAGGCTTTAATACAGTGATTATTTATGATTTATTGACCATCACCGTTCAGACTCCATTTTCCTGCAGTGTCTGAGAAAACGACAGGCATTCTTAAAAGGGTTCAGCAAATGAGAAGATGCCAAAGCAGCTGTAGGAGTGAGAACGGGGCCCTCAGGTAAGGCCTGAGGCCCAGGAGAATGAAACCAGAAAATAATCAAAGAGTTTCTTTTCTTCTTTTTCTTTTTTTTTCTTTTTTTTTTTTTTTTGGTTTTTCGAGATAGGGTTTCTCTGTGTAGCCCTGGCTGTCCTGGAACTCACTCTGTAGACTAGGCTGACCTCGAACTCAGAAATCCGCCTGCCTCTGCCTCCCAGGTGCTGGGATTAAAGGCGTGTGCCACCACTGCCCGGCAAGGGTTTTCTATACAAGGAAATGCTGATCTCTCAAAACAGCCACAGAAAGGATGAACTTACAGAAATACAAAGAAAATCAGAACGAAAACTTGAGGGACTCATGTTTTCTTGCAGAAAGCAGGAGTCAAAGTCAATCTGAGGACAAGAGTGGCAGCTTGAGAAATGAGGGTACTGTTTCTTTGCTGAGGACTTAGGGAAGGTGGTAGCAAGTCACAAGGAACAAACAAAAAGATGACAAGACACTGTGCCCCACTGAGGCAGGTAACCATAGCCTAAAACTCCACAACAATGAATAAACACAGAGCAGAAGTGGCAAAAATGGACAAGTGGTTTACTCTAGGGTACGAAACTGATGAGACAAACCACATACTCCAAGTTCGATTTATGCTGAATAATGGTGCTTGTGTGAACTGACTTCCTGGGGACTAAGTGGCTTGGCTTGGGAAGCACAGAAATGGATTATAGACAAGCCAGATGGTAGAAAACATCAAAGTAATCCTCCATTTTAAAAAGTATATCAATTACTTGTGTGTGCAAGTGTGTGCAAGTTTGCATGCAGCTGTGAGGATGTAGTTTATGTGTGTGTGCCAGTGTGCACAGAGCTGTGAGGATGTGTGTGTGTTACAGAGAGTGAGTGTGGAGATCAGAGAACAAGTTGCAGGAATCACTTCCCTGCCTTGACTATGTGGGTTCCAGGGAATGAGCTCAGGTAGTCAGGCTTGGCAGAAACTGCCTTTATTAGCAGAGCAATCTTGCCCCGTGAACCCCTCTCCCCTTTTCAATTCCTGAAAACAGAATGACTGGGTCTTCTTCTTCCTCTTTTGAGCATGAGCTATTTCCTAATTTCCCATCATGAGGGGACAATTCTTCCCAAATCAGGTCACATGGACTATAAGGAAATTCTCTCCATTAAGATCCGTAAGCATGTAGGTGGTGGCTGCTTAGACACACCTACCACAGTAGGGAAGCAACACAGGTAAACAGAGAAGGCTTACTCAGTACCAAATGCTTAAGTCAGGGATTGATGAAGCAGATTTGTTGAAATAGAGATTTTATTTTATGATTCATTTGAATAAAAAAGACCCTTAGATAAAAAAAGGTTCATTCCCCTTTATGTTTCTTAAAAAACAAAATAAAACTACTCAAAACTGTTAAAATCAGTACTACCACTGATTGTATCACTGTGATTGCTAAGTAATAACCAGAACATTAGCATGGAGTTAATTTCCCATGGTTTTTGCTAAAACTAGCACCAATTCCTCGAGCACAGGTAACAAGCAGCAGTCAACAGGTTTAAGATACATTTTATAAAGCATGTCTGCTGGTCTACGGGGTAGAGGGTTGGCTGGGTCCAGGCCAGATACCAAAGTTCCTCCCTCACAAAGTTTAAACAACAACAACAACAACAGCAACAGCAACAGCCCTGACCCCCGACAGTGTCCAGCATGTCCCTAAGACAGTGAATGCATTACTGTCTTGAAATGCCCACAGTGCTGAGGGTAAGAATCTTTTAAGTAGAAAGACTACCAACTGAGCACAGAGCAGTCTGAGAGCTGCCAAGGAGCAGCCATGTTGCTTGTCGAGTAAGACAGTGTGGCTAGTTATAATCACTCCTACCACTATCTAAGGACATTTCCAACAGACTGACTGGCGGGGAGTTCTTGAAATCATATCTTTCCATTTTAGATCTCTGAAAAGTTTTCGGAGAAATATTACTGATGTTCAGATTACCCCTGAAGACACCATCATGAAGAGTATACCCTGCCTTGTCAGAGAGTCTCAGGCTCTGTGCACCACAGACAACAGCAGAGAAGAGTGTGACATCATTTTCTATACTTCTGTACAGTCATTGGGTTAAACACCCTAAACATACTTCTTTGTGTGTTCTGCTTTTTTAAAACAGAATTTTCCCTGAGAATCTCTATTATTCTATACGTTGAGCTTCTAATGGAAGTTCAGCACAATGAAATGGAATGTGATAAATGCCAAGTTCAGACTAAAAACAACTAACATGCTTTTTAAATATAAACGGAATTAATGGAATTAAGAAATGCATCAGGGAGCATTTTCTAAACCTACTTTTGGGGTCAAACTACAGAGGGACTGTCTCATAGACTCTTTATCCCAGAGCTCCTGGCAACTGCCTCGACCCTACCCTTGGTTACATAATCTGAAAACAGGCTTTAGCACGCATGGCCTCATCCTGTGGAGGCCAGAGGATCCTGGATCCATCAGAGAGAAAAGAGGGCTGAGGTAAACAAGCCAACACATGATGGGGGCACAGGTGCAGAAGGAGAAGCAGCTGCAAACCAGCCCCATTTCTTAAGAGTGAAGACCTTACTCCTCCTTTGTAGATCTGCCTACATCTCTGAGGGCTGTGGGTGTTCCTCTGTGCAATACTGGGGGCCTCCATGTGGAGGATGGAGTCTGAGGGGCACAGGGTCTACTCTGGGTCTCCTGTCCCATAATTGGGGTTCTGTGGATTTGCTCTATGGACGTGTTGTTTATAGACTAGCAGATACTCTTGCAGAATGGAACGAATGCACTGTTGTTACAGTAGTTGTTTAAGTTACCATAACAAGCCATGGAGATGTGAAGGAAAACATCAGTCCTGGATGCACTGCACTTCCTCATGGAGTTCAGGAACTAGATATTTTATTTTTAAAACTATAAGGTAAAATTTCAGCCCAAGTTTATGAATTTCCTATTATATTTTTAGTTACTTCTTTCCAGATAAAAGATAAAATATTCCTGAAACTTTGGAGCAAATTCTATAGAGATACACTCCTACATTTTCTCTCTCAGAATTACTAAAGTAAAACCAATGTGATATTATTCTTTAGGAATAGAAAGGAGGCAATAATTACAACTGTATTTTCAATAATTTAGTGTTCCTGAAGTCTATGTATGTGGATACCCTATCAAAAATTACTACTGCAAAAGGATCTTTGTTGGGTACTTGACATAAAAATATTATTCTTATGGTTTAAAAATATTAATTCCAATTTACCCTGGCATAGGACCAAAACATTTTTTTTTGCTATATAAAGTGATTTTTGAAAATAATGTCATATAGCACAATTATAAGCTTCTCTGAAGACTATGAGATACAAATAAAAATTGAAAGCATCATGCTTTTTATGTACCTATTGTTTTCATGAGAAGCTGATAGAATTTCTAGTGTAAAGTTGTGTGTGTTTGTGTGTGCACATGTGTATGTGTCTGTATGTGTATGGTGTGTGTGTAGTGTGTGTGTGTCTGTGGTGTGTAGTATGTATGTGTGAGTGTGGTGTGTGTATGTGCGTGGTGTGTGTGTGTAGTAACTACCATGGAATTATCTGATGCATTGTGGTTCTCTGTTTTTACTTTTTGACTATACAAAAACACCAGATGTCACTGAATATAAGATATACCTTATGACATATAACATATAATATCTATATAATACAGACTCTGCACTCTGGTTTAGAAACTGGCCATTTTTCATTAAACCTGATTGCTCTTACTGACTCTACAAGCCAGGAAAACACTGGAAATGTGTTTACATTTCTTTTACAGGAAGATAAACTACAATGTATATTTTTAGAATTATTTTGGAATAGCAAAACTAATAATTATTATTTGTCTAATGAGTTTTTACAGGAAATGCTCAAAGCATCACAGGGATTGTGCTATCTTTTCAGATGTAGTCTAGTATTTCTGTGTATAAGTTTCACTAAACTTGGTAGCTATACAAAAACACATGTGCACTGTCAATGCTGAACCACTTAGAGAAGATAAATGGTTCTTTTCAATTTTGAGTACTGTTTTTTATAATTTAAAAGAGAAAAGAAAGCTGAGCATTTACCAGAAATCAACAACAACATAACACAGCATTTTATGAATTAAAAATATTCTGGGTGTTTTAGTAATTCTAAAGGTATAAAAATAGAATTTTCTGTATTAATAAAAAACCACATCCAAGACTTACTAGTTAGAGAAAAAACAACATTAAGTATAATTCTAATTTCATTAAGACAAATCAACATGAATGAAGTCATGCATGCTCACAGGCAGAGAACACTTTAGGAGACCATGAAAATTTTAGAATTAACAGGATTACAGTGTCCAAGACTTATTTTTAATCCTATATTATTTTTATAAGAACAGGGATATATTACTTTTATAGTGTAACTAATTTAAAATGTCTAAAAGACAAATGAATAGTAAGAGTGAGTTGTTAGATCAGTTTCTCAAAGCTTCCAAGTTTCTTTACTCCCAGGTAGCACCAACCTTCTCTTTTGTGTCAGATGGGAACTGGCAGGACATCTTGGTACTAAGTCCTAGATGAGCCTGGAGAGAGCACCCATCTCCATGTTGGCAACAAGAGCTGCTGCCGGCCACCGCCATCTCCATATGCCACTGGGAAGATCTGGGAGGATGAACTGCCAAGCCACAGGAAAGCACACTAGTGCTTTTTACTGGATAGTTTCAACAGAAGTGAATTAAAAGAGGAAATCTTTTGAGGTTTCTTTCCCTTTTTCCTTAAAAGTATAGAGAATAAAGCTGAGTGTGTTGGCACATGGCTGTAGTCCCAGTCACTTAGGAGGCTGAGTCTGGAGAATCCTTCAGCCCAGCAGCTCATGGCCAGTCTGGGCAATACAGTGAGGCCACCATCTCAAAACCAGAAACAAAACCCAGACTAAAATGTAGAGAATACAATTCTTGCAAGCTCCATGTGAAGAAGGCACAGTGAAACAAACATTAAACAGGGATGTAAAACAAACAAAACCACGGGGACACAACACCTGACTGTGGAGAGGACAGCCGGTGGCTAGAGACGTGGGGTCACACCCTAACCAGCAGTGCCATCTGCATGAATGCTTTCCAATGTTATGGCTCTGCTTTGCTCCTGTGCACACTGAAGTAGCCAAGCAAGAGTCGAAGCCTCACTCCCGGCTCCAGGGCCATAGGGCTCTGAACAACGACCTCCCACAAACCCTAGTCAAAGTTCGTATTCTTTAAAAGGCTTATCTTATATATGATAATGAAAAAAGGCTTGCATATGAGATTAAGCCTCTGGTGTGTTTTATGGTATGTTTATAACACTGAATCTTGATAAAATCAAGCCTTATGCCTTTTGATAAAGAACTAATTAAGATATACAACTAACCAGGTGTGCTGTGCTGGAAGCTCTTTTCTGCATTTCTCAAGGTTGGCTCAGCCTCCAAATTCTAAGCATTCAAGGCATTTCAGGGCCTGGGGCAACATCCTGCTTATCAGGGACTCCCTTTTATATCCACACAGTTCATCTCACACAGACTCTCTCCAGGAATCATCATAGTGTCTAATACACATGCAACAAATTCCTCAGAGGATGGATGGATGGAGATATATATATATATACATATATATGTGTGTGTGTATGTGTGTGTATATATACACACACTCACATGCATATACATATAATATATAATTCATAATATATATGTATATATACATATATGTGTACATATGTGTATATATGCACATATATGTGTATATATATGCACATACATATACACACGTACACACCTAATTTTTTAAAAGCTGGAGATTGAACTAGTGTCTTATATAGTTAGGCAAGTACTCTACCACAGAATTACATCCCTGATCCCTTGTAGGGCTGTAGTCTACACATGGATTCATATATGACAGATCACCTTAACTTTACAGACTGATCTGCACTCCACCATCTCTATGGGGTCTCTGTTTCCTGTCCCAAATGGGCCTTTACCCCAGGCCACACTTGCTCTATGTGTTAGTGTCGTGGGTCATCTTTACCTCTGCAGGGATTCAGTCCAAGGCTCTGTGCATGCTTAGGCAAGTGTTCTACAACTGAAAGCTACATCCTCAGTCTGATTATTTTATTTTTAAAACTTTTAATTTGCATGTTTCTATGTCCCCCTGGGCTATATTAGAATTAGGGGCTGGATGTTAGCGAGATGTGCCTGGAACCGACTTTGGGCGAAGCTGGTCCTCTGAAGAGCCGGTATGATGAATGTCTGCTGGGAGGTGAATGTGAAGGCACGTCTGCAGCACGGAGATTACAACTGCAACATCAGCCGCAGTCTAAACTAAAACGAGGCACTGGGTCCATCTAAGGAACAGGGTACAGGCAGTGAGAGTTTTCTTAAGTAAGTGGTCCCTTGGGAACACAGGCACATCAGGAAGAGGGCGGACAAGGCCAGTTTCACAGGAGCAGTATAGATAACTCCTAGCATCTGGCTGACACAGAATAAATGGAGAAGAATACACTGAGTTGGCCTGAGTTTCAGTGGTCAGCATGGTGGCAAGTTGGGACACCAGTAAGGTGTCATCTTTCATTGCAGTTCATACTAAAGCAAAAGCCTCACTGCTGCCTCAAGCTAAAATATTTTCATTGCATTATTTTACCTAAGGACTTAGTATAGAATTGCGATGAGTTGATGGTGTCCATCTTTTCAGAATTCCCATGCTGAGTCTCTAAGCCTCACCATGGTGGTTCTTGGAGGTAAGGAGGTGATAAGGATAGAGCCTTAAAAATGGGATTTGTGCTTTCCAAAACAGGACACAAGACAGATTCTTCTCTGTCTCCTCTGCTCTATGCGGTTGCAATGGAGCTGCAAACCAGGAAGTTAGCCCTCAACAGACACCACATCTCACTAGCTAGCACCTAATCTTGAGCTTTCCACACCGTGAGATGCATTTGTTATTTATGGCATTATAAACTACTGCTTATTTGTTATAACAGCCCCTAACTAAGACAAGTATTTGCCTAATTTCATGAATCCAATGTTGAATAGCAGAAGAGATATCTTCCTGTGTTGTATCGGGAACATAGTGCATATGACCTCCATTCTAGTTCCAAGAGTCTGTCGAGGCTCCCAGGTGGCTTACCAGCAGCTTGGCAAACCCATACAGGCAAGTGCCTTGTTATGCCAGCTTCCTCTGGGGCTAAAAGATTGTCCAGTAGGAAAGAACTAAGGAACTACATGCTGACCCAGCCCTCACTGTAACTGCATGCTGAATACACGCTGGTTCAGCATTCAGTGTTGAATACACATTGATCCAGTGCTCAGTTGCCCAAAACCTTTTACCATGACATTATAATGATACACACAATATATCTGTTTATACATCATATATTATATATATTTATATATGTACACACACACACACACACACACACACACACACACACACACACTACTTCAAAGTCAAGAAACAATGGGCTTCTTGGCCTAAGAAAAGAGCTAACATCACACAATAGAACAGGTCTAATAAGCAATACCCATATGAATGACTACTCTCAGAAGAAAGATACTGACCACTATTTCTGGTGGAACAGACTTTGAAAGGCAATGGCATTTCTCTGGCTGATAACGTCTGAAAGTCTTCAATTACTATCAGGTGAAAGGAACTGCCTTAGAGAGAGAGCACATCTGTGCTCTGTGACTCTGGTGACCTCTAGCATCAATGGGTACCTTCTAGATGCAGCTGTAAGTGGGCAGCAGCACCTACAGTCACAGCTCCACTTCGGGGCTGTGCCATCACAGGCTGTGGGTTGGGGGTTTAGGACTTTATCCTCTCTGAGCCTCCTTGGTTTCCTTATCTGGAAAATGGCTGTAATGTTCGCTTTATATATTTCTCATTGGTGCTCAGACCAAAAGAAGTAACAATGTAAGCAATGGAAGATCATAAGCATGAAAAATAAAGATTATACAGATTGAAAAAAATCAAAGCACCATACACACAGCACCCATTCCTGACGATACGTACCTTTTGAGAAGCTGGAGGCTTTTCTCTTTTAGTTTTCATCTTGGGAGTTAAAGGAGGGGACCGCTCCTTTACCTTTGGAGGCGAGTCTCGATACAGTGCTGGAATTAAAGAAGGAATTCAGTTATTTAAATCTAGGATCAGTTCTTCCGCCCAAGAACAACCTACAACAGAGGGCAGACACGGAAATGTAAAGACATTGATACTCAATTCTTTGATGTAACAGCAAGCGATATGGTACTTATTGTTAAGGTGGGTTGTAGTCTGACCCACTGGTTCTGACTGGAAAGCTTTAACTGTGAAGATTTTAGACACGCAGAAGGCATCAATCCCTTACTGTGCTGTCACACAGATGCTTACACAGTTACCAGGAACCTAATGTTGGAAAGGTTACGTTAGGAGGCAACACAACCGCTCTTCTCCAGGAACTCTTGTCTGCCTGGAGCAGGGGTTCTCAGCCGTCCTGATGCTGTGACCCTTTAATGCAGTTGCTCATGATGTGCTGACCCATAACTACGACGTTATTATGGTACTACTTCATAAGTGTAATTTTGCTACTGTTATGATTTGTAATTTCCAATGGTCTCAGGTGACCTCCAAAGGGGATGAGACCCACAGGTTGAGAACCTTTGGCCTATGGAAGGCTGCTAAGAACAAAGAAAGGGATCTGGGGGCTGAAGTCCTGAATGGAGGAAGGTGCATCAAGCTCTGAGGGACAGGTGGGGCTGCGCTTGCGAGGGTAACTGGAGAACAGAGAATGAATAAACATGGACTTAGCACTATATCTACGGTTTAAACTTAAAACCCCTTTAATCTAAGATGATAATCTACACAATCGATTGAATCTACGTGAGGTGCATGTGTGTAAAAAGCAACACGGGAATCTGTAAGGGCTAAATGAAAATCTATTTTAATTAAGAATAATTGGAATTGAGAAATTTCCGAAGATGTATTTGATTGAATTGTACGATTAAGATTCTGAGCTATTAGTGCATGTGGGTACGGGCTGGCATTACGCTTAGGTTTCTGTCTATCATTGAGAAAAGGGTGTTGGCTGTCAGTAAGAGAAACGGACAGCGCTTTCTTTCCAGTGGCTCATAACGCAGAATCAGACTGTGTAGCAAGACACTGCTGTCTTCTTTTATTTTGCTGTTCCAGTTGAACACTGGGAACAGATTCTGTTCATATATAAACTCTCTTACATTTGCTTTGCATATGTGGCTTTAGATAAAGATCAAGGACAATTCCTCCCATGATTTTTAGAACAGTATATGCTGCTGAGAGTCAGTTTCCCTATCAATGCTAAAATGCAGTTGCGTTTTTGTTAAATTCAGGCAACAAGTAGGATAAAGGGAGAGAAAAGAACCTGTTGCACTGAGACTCGGCTAGTGTATAGTCTCAGGTATTCTGAGGTCCTTCTCCTGTTTATTCTCATCCACACAGGCTCTCACAACAAGGGTGACTACAGACAGCCTTGACTCTTCTAGGATGCAGCAAGAAATGGCAACTGCAGGACAATCATGACTTAAGGAAAGCAGTTCTGTGCAAAGCCATCGACCATCACTGCAGGAGGGTTACTAGATAAGGAAAGTAAGTTTTCTTAGATTTTCAACTCATTGCAGATCAAATGTTTGTGGCCTCTAAAGAAGGCAAGCCTATAGGTTTATTTCTGCAGAACGATCTTTCTATACTGTCAAGTAAAAACATATCTGTAGTGCTTTCACTGGTATCCATGGGAACAGGCTGTAACTCCTAGCCAGTCACAGACACCCTCCAGCAAGAGTGCACACAGCAGCTCTTGTCAGCAGCAGCCACTGGACTGCAGCTCAGCTGTGGCCTGCACCAGAGCTGGCTCACTGAGGGACATTTGGATGTTTATGCCAGTCAGGAAGTGACAAGTGTTGAGCGTGTGAGAGAGGACTTTAAAGCTGTCTTAGGTCTACCTGGGAGTTAGGGTCCCTAAAACAACTGCCTTTCACTCTGCCTAAAGATTTCTCCAGTATGCATTTTCTTTACCAAAGAATACACATCTAGGAGAGTTTATAAGCTACTAGTTCTAGAGAATACACAAACTAGGGACAAATAGAAAACTAAAAATTGTGTTGAAGGAGGGAAAAGTGGGTAATTTTTGCACTTCTTGGCACTTTTAAGGGGAGGAGCTTGCTGAGGCCACAGACAAGCTGAAGAAGGGAGCTGCAGCAAGACAGACACAGAGTACAGCCGTGGGAAGGACCAGTGGGCAGTAAAGGGGGAGCGTAAACGGAAGTCACTTCATCTGATGAAGCCCGCATGGCAATCAAGGAAGACATTCTTCTTCCTCCTTTTAATTTTGAAAAAATATTCTTTTACTCTCAAATTCTGGAACTTAAGCCAGGCAGTAACAGTACATTTGTTCAGTCATAATATGCTTTAACTGAGGCTTCAAAGATTAGCATGAAAATCAACTATTAGGAACAAAAGGCAATAAACATGAAAACAGCATTTTCTCCTTCATTTTAAACGAGAGCCACGGCCACATCAGTGTCTGTGTAAGAAAGTGTAGCTGGTGCAGCCCAATGTCCTTATTTCCAAGGCGAAGTCAGTATAAGCTGGGCATGGGCTAGAGGTTTCCTAGCTAGAGCACTGGGCTTTCCCAGCATGCCACGGGGCCAGCAGCGGCCATTAGGACTGTTCCGAAGAAGCAGCACTACTGCATGCCCCTCCTCCACGACAGTCACCTCATCCTCAGGCTCTCTGTGGTAGCTCTAGTTTCAGCTTTCAAATGGAAGGCTATTGCCATGCTAGGCTACATCTAGATGAAGTGACTTCCCTTTAATGTCTGCCTCGTTAGGGACTGTTTGTACTCTCTTCTTCTCATTTAATGAACTTGAGAAGGAACAGCCTCCCTCACTGTTGCAGCAGCGGGAACCTGGCCAGAGCTGAGGTGTACACAGGTAGAGTGGGAGCTGAGGGATCTGAGGTTCCTCCAATGCTAGTCAACCAAGACGCCTTGTGCTGGGAGCAGGGCTGACAGAACCTAGTGCAGAAGGGGGAGGGCACAAGGAGCTGAAGGAAGCAGCTGCAGCAGGGCCCCCAGGCATGACAAGGGCAGACATTCCAATCTCAGAGCTGAGCAGCTCCCTGGCATACTAGTGCAATACCTTTTCAGTTTTCCCCATCACGAGGATGAAGAATGTCCCATGCAATAATAAGCAATGATCATATAGACAATACATACATTAAAGGATAGAGAATGATCAAATCTTGGGCTCAGCCATATCATGTTAGTGTATCAGGAAGACGGCGTGCACTTACTTTCACTGGCCACATGATTAGCTGGAAAGAACCCTTCCTGCCCCTTTCCTAAGCTGCCGTACCACCAGTCTTCATTATCTTTGAAATACACTCGGACAATGTCTCCGCGATGGATGGTTAGTTCATCTGATCGGCTCGCTGTGTAGTCATAAAGAGCCACGACCTAAGAGAGAGATAAGACCACCACAGCTTTATCACAACTGTGCCACAGAAAAAGCCCCAACACTCACTTCCTCTTGCAGAAGAGCAGCTGAAACCAAAGCAGGACTTTGGCAAGTCTGAGGCTGTCTCAGGGGTTGCTAATAGGATCAGGGGTGGTGGGAACACAGCAGGAGAAGCAAGATAAAAGACTGTGGGATTGAGAAATGGCTAAGAACATTCAACACACCAAGATTAGCCTCAAAATACCAGATGTTAAAGTTTGAAAGTGTGAAGTAAATAAAAAGAAAACACAACCAAACCCATAACACACCAGTCCCTTAAGCACTTTATAATACTCCTTTAGGTCCGTTCTCTGTGCTAAGCAGATGCATCTGAAAGAAAAAACTGCAGGTCACCAAAGTTACAGAAAAGGAAAAGCTCAGTGGGACAACTTGATTATATAATTCTGTTATCTCTGAGTCTACTGCTCAAGTCTCATTTTGAGAGAAACTTTTCTTGAAAAACAGCTTTTGATATTTCTATACCAACAACCTAAATCTCCTGACTTACCTTTAAAGGCTGACCTTTGCTAGCCAAGAATTAAGAGGAAAGGTCCTAAGACAACCATCTTCTTTATTTGATAACACTACTCCTTATATTTGATTTGTTTTTGAAAGAAAAAAAACACAAGTCAAAAATGGTGCTGTTACATGGCAGAGGGGTTTAAAAGCCCTTTACAGCATCTCAAAGGGGAGCTCCGTCCACACAGACCCGGTGCACTGTAGAGTGGGGCACAGTGACACGCATGTGTATGGCACGTGTGAACATGACATGGATGTGCATGAATACGCTTACTTTACCATATTTTCCTAAACAAGGCTTCAAAATGTATATGTTACATAACTGTATGATGAAAACACACCACTGCAGCCCTTTGCAACTAGGTGGATGGATTCTTTCACTGAATAATTATTTAAAACTAATGTGTATGGTGTTCCACCAGCACTGGTTAATAAGATCATTTCTAGATCTTATAGAAGATAATTAAAAATTACCTAGGCAAAGCATGTAGGTGTGTGTCTCAGCCAGATTCTTTATCGCATGCTTAAGTCCAGGAAAGAGGAACCCTCTAGCAGTTCAATATGGTGAAGCCCAGCATTGTGTCAACCAAAAGAAAGAGAAGCTGAAGTGAGGGCAGTTAGTGTGGGTCTGATGACATATACCACAGGACTACAGTGGCCATGCGCGGTCGTCAGAAGGACAGCAGGGATTCAAGCTTAGGCACACGGTTCATTTTTAAAGTCTCAGATCAGGTTTATGCCATCTTGTGGATCACTCACAATTAGAGTTCACAAACTGATAATATACATGCTCCATTAACACATGCCATCAATATATTATTAATATACCAATAACTGACATTAATATATCAAAACTGCTAATAATAGATATATTAATAACAGATACATTTAGCTTTCACTAAATTTTCATGAGCATCTATTGATGAAAGAATCTCGAGAGACAGAGTTCCATAAGACAGGCCTAGCATAAGAGTGCCCACTATAGCTCTAATGGTAGGCCCTACTGATTACTGGAAGCTTTCATAATATCCAATGCAGCACATCATATTATTATATAGTAGTAATGAAGATAGTTTCATGGTTGGTGTCAACACAACATGAGGAACTGTATTCAAGGTCACAGCATTGGGAAGGCTGAGAGCCTACACTCTAAAGCAATGGGACAGTTCTTGAAGCATGTCATCATGGTATTATTAACATTTAGGCACAGACTTGTTACACAGCAAGGCAATGGAGTGCCTGTCATGACAACAGTCGAAATTCTGGCAACGGAGTTTGATCTTTGGCTAGACTCTTCTCTCATGCTGGACATCTGTGACAGAGAGGATGTGGCTCAGGAGAAGCTGGTGGGATGTTATTCAAGGATGTGTTCATATCTAAAATGCTCCTAACGTCTCATTTGAAAACACATATTCTTTGGTAGAATTTGGCAGTAAATTATAAATAAATCATGATCTTTCTAGCTACACGATTTTACTGTCTGAGTGGTCAAGCAAAACTGTAAAAACAACAATAACCAACCAAACAAACAGCAGGCAAAATTCCAACAAGAGGTTTGTCCCCAATGAACAGCATCTGGCCCATTCTCTTGTTATGGCAGGCCTCCATGTAAACAGTCTGTTTGGAAGGTTCTCAGTGACTGTTTTCTGTAACACTCCACTTGGTGTGTAACCATGATGCATGCATTTAGGGGCATTGTGTGTGCATGTCCCCTGCATGTATGCAGGACACTGTGAGTGTATGTCCCCTGCATATATGTAGGACACTGTGAGTGTATGTCCCCTGCATGTATGTAGGACACTTTGTGTGCATGTCCCCTGCATGTATGTAGGACACTCTGTGTGTATGTCCTCTGCATATATGTAGGGAAGAATTATTTTCTGTAATACAATTTGGTTCTTGAGCTGAAAGAGTAGTTATGAAATCTTTCTATAACAAATGTTTAAAGATGTGTGCTAGTGTGTTCAGATTGGTAATATAAGGTCTGGGAAATGAAAGGCTTTATAAAATCCACTTTGTTTATATACAGATGGTCTTTGACCTATAAACTGAACTATCATTAACTGGAAAGTACATTTAAAAGTACATTTAAAGTACATCCTGACACACTGTAAATGTACCCTAAGAATTCACATTAAAGCTACACTTGAAAAAAATTATTTAACAGTAGTCTATTCAAAATAATATGCTGAATATTGCATACAATGAATTGGCTATTACGCTGGAAGACAGTGGTCCCCTCTGTGCCACTCTGAGTGAGGAGTGTGGACATACGAGACAGAATTTCGTCTCTGTCTCAGACTGGACACACTCTTGAGGGAAGGGCCAAGAACGAGTTTTATTTCTATTTGTCTGTCAGTTAAGACCAGGTCTTACTATGTTACCCAGGATGGTCTCAGATTTTTGTGCTTAAGTGATCCTTCTGCCTCAGCCTCCCTAATGCTGCAACTGAATTAGGCTGGTCATTTGCTCTGTCGAGCTTTCTCTTTCCTTCTTTTGTCAGAGGCATGAGTACTGGAGGTCAAGCACAGGGCCTTACATGTGCTTTGCAAGAACTCTACCACTGGGCTACATCTCTAGTCAAAGGCTTTTTGAGACAGGGTTTTATTATGTATCACATGTTAGCTTTGAACTGCTGCTTTGAACTCCCAAAAAACTTGGATTATGGGTATGTTCTGCTTCAACTGGGGCCTACACTTTAGCTATTGATGCATACATTTTTTTCAGTCTTAACAGCAGTAGCTATTGGATACAGTTTTGTATTTTTTTTTTTAAATTAGCCTGGTTATTATAAGATGCTAGGTAGAGTTTTCTTTGTAACATATTCCAAGAAATTAAACATTATTATGGCTATCTCTAAAGGAGTCTCAATGACCCTTGCAGGAACACTGAACAGGCAAGTTCAGCAGTATGGCTGTTCCTTGTACTTTTTTTTTTTTTTATAAATTTATTTCATTTATTTTATGTATATGAGTACACTGAGCTGTCTTCAGACACATCAGAAGAAGGCATCAGATCCCATTTCAGATGGTTGTGAGCCACCATGTGGTTGCTGGGGTTTGAACTCAGGACCTCTGGAAGAGCAGTCAGTGCTCTTAACTGCTGAGCCATCTCTCCAGCCCCCTGTTCCTTGTACTTTTATCTAAAACAAAATCAATAGTCAATATTCATAATGTCCTCAGGCAATTCAGCAAGCCAAGTTATGTTGAATAAATTCTTACATCTGAGCACATCTCGTGAAACAGGGCTTCGGTTGGCGTCATAATCACTGGAGACCTCTGCTCTGCCAGCCTGAAGCCAGGGCACAAGTCACCGGTGGGACGTCTGCTCCCCACCCCTCCACGCTTCTTCACCTATTCACTTCATGCTCCTGGCCTTCAGAACTTCCAGAGAATAGTGTTTGATTGTTTTACTTACCAACTCTGCAGCCCCCCACCCCACTACAAAATGTGCGTTTTGCTTTGCAAATGAGCTGGTTCTTCCTGTATTCTTCTAATGTGAGTTGGACCTTGTGCCATGCAGTGATCTAAGCTCATCTTGATCCTTTCCAGGACTACTTTTACGTTCTGTCAGAATAATTTAAAAGACAACTTTACAGCTGAATTAGCCTCACAGCCAAGATATGACAGTGCTAATCATTCTACCCATGCCTTTCTACTATGGTTATTAAAGTCGTGAATTCTCCCAGTCCTGCTGTTTGTACTGGCCACTCAGATGGTCCTTTATCTTATGTATGGGCATATGGGCATTCAGTCAAACATGGAGAGGTACTTATAATGGTAGCTGGCAGGTTATTACCAATTAAGTAATAAAAGATGAAATTTATACTACATTTTAGTATTTACTTTAAAATTAAATAAACTTTGAGAAAGTTGTTTTTAGTACTAATTAGGGAATATTGTATCTTTGCTATTAGAACAGAAATAAGGAGATAAGATATATGAAAAAAAATTTAATGATAAATCTTGAACTGTACAGAAACCCATTATTAAGTGTTACACAACCTTTTCCCACATAGTGACACTGGATTCTATTTTCCTTCATATGAAGAATGAACAAACACATACCCAATTCCTAGACTAGTGTGGCAGAACCAATCTTCTTCTAATTGTTTATATGAATACTACATAAGAGAGCCCTGAGAGTATTTGTAAAATGTAATCCAGGTCCTGTTACTTTTAACTAATCTTATCTAGATAATAGATAAGGAATCAGAGATAGAGAAAGCAAATAACTCTACAAAGTTGTCTTTTTTTTTTTCTTCAAAGAGTAGCTTTATTGAGTTCAGGTGAAAACTATCCATTAGATTTCGCAAAAACAAAACAAAAACAAAAACAAAAACAAAAAGAACAACCAACCAAACAAAACCCAAAGCAACAACAAAAAACAAAGATCTTTGAATTAGATCTCAGCTTATTGTGAAAGTTTTTTTCTTTATCTAGTTGTCTGAGGTTAGAATATAATCTGTAAAACATAAAATACTTTAATTTTTTTGCTAAATGCACTCTAATGGTAATTACATTCTTGTTGACAAATTGATAACTTTTTACTGATTGATACTCTTTAGCCAAAAGTTGGTAAACTCTCAGTGGTCTCTGTGAGTACAGAGTATCAATGGGAAGAGTTGAAGTTATGAATAAGCTTGGTAAGCTTATCTATTTTTTTAAATTGTGCATAAAATTTTATCTAGTAAACCTATTTCTAGGAATTTATGTTGACAGAAATATGTATGTACTGTGGGATATGTATTATATACAATGGTGAATTATGAGAAACATGTCAAAATACAGAAGTAATAAATTATGAAATTACTTGTAGACATTTCTATAATAATTAAAATGCTATATTCTAGGTTAAAACTTTAGAAGCTAATATCATCTTATAATTTCATATAAATATGATTAAAATAAATTAAATCACTTTGTAAAAACATTATGCAATTGGAAATTATTTCTGACAGATCAACTCTTACAGTATGATAGGCCATTCATTTTTTCTCCGTTGAAATGACAAAGGAAAGTTGACTACAGTCAAAATAGCACACAACCTAATCTCATAAATCACACGTTTAATGTTACTTGTTTTCAGTAGGTTTTGAAAACCTTACTACTGTCACACTAAACTAGAAATAAGTTGACAACCCTGACTAAATTCAGAGAAAATAAATATTAGTCTTCTAAAATATACAGGACTCTCCTCCCTAATGTGACCATAAAATTCAAATACCTCCAATGTTCTCCCTCGAAGATATGTTAGCTTCACTCTGAGCAAAGAGCAACATTCCTTTGCATTTCCCAAGGAACTTGCTAAAGTTACCCCTTAAATATTTCTATTTGACTAGCACGAAGTATCCTTCCTTATCTTTTTTGATAACTTTTGGTTGAAAGTTGATTTTATTTGATATTAGAATGGCTACTCCAGCTTGTTTCTTGGGACCATTTGCTTGGAAAACTGTTTTCCAACCTTTTACTCTGAGGTAGTGTCTGTCTTTTGTCACTGAGGTGCGTTTCCTGTATGCAGCAAACTGCTGGGTCCTGTTTATGTATCCAGTCTGTTAGTCTATGACTTTTTATTGGGGAATTGAGTCCATTAATGTTAAGAGGTATTAAGGAAAAGTGATTGTTACTTCCTGTTATTTTTGTTGTTAGAGGTGGTATTATGTTTTTGTGGCTATCTTCTTTTGGGTTTGTTGAAAGAAGATTACTTTCTTGCTTTTTCTAGGGTGTAGTTTCCCTCCTTGTGTGGTGTTTTCCATCTATTATCCTTTGTAGGGCTGGATTTATGAAAAGCTATTGTGTAAATTTGGTTTTGTCATGGAATATCTTGTTTTCTCCGTCTATATTGAGAATTTTGCGGGGTATAGTAGCCTGGGCTGGCATTTGTGTTCTTTTAGGGTCTGTATGACATCTGCCCAGGATCATCTAGCTTTCATAGTCTTTGGTGTGAAGTCTGGTGTAATTCTGATAGGTCTGCCTTTATATGTTACTTGACCTTTTTCCCTTACTGCTTTTAATATTCTTTGTTTAGTGCATTTGGTGTTTTGATTATTATGTGATGGGAAGAATTTCTTTTCTGGTCCAGTCTATATGGAATTCTGTAGGCTTCTTGTATGTTCATGTGTATCTCTTTCTTTAGGCTAGGAACGTTTTCTTCTTTAATTTTGTTGAAGATATTTACTGGCCCTTTAAGTTGGGAATCTTCTCTCTCTTCTAGACTTATTATCCTTAGGTTTGGTCTTCTCATTGTGTCCTGGATTTCCTGGATGTTTTGTGTTAGGAGCTTTTTGCATTTTGCATTTTCTTTGGCTGCTGTGTCAATGTTTTCTATGGTATCTTCTGCATCTGAGATTCTCTCTTCTATCTTTTTTATTCTGTTGGTGATGCTTGCATTTATGACTCCTGATCTCTTTCCTAGGTTTTCAATCTCCTGGGTTGTCTCCCTTTTGTGATTTCCTTATTGTTTCTGTTTCCATTTTTAGATCCTGGATGGTTTTGTTCAATTCCTTGACCTATTTGGTTGTGTTTTCCTGTAATTCTTTAAGGGATTTTTGTGTTTCCTCTTTAAGGGCTTCTACCAGTTTACCTGTGTTCTCCTGTATTTCATTAAGGGAGTTATTTATGTCCTTCTTAAAGTCCTCTATCATCATCATGAGAAGTGATTTTAGATCTGAATCTTGCTTTTCCGGTGTGATGGTGTATCCAGGATTTGCTATGGTGGGAGAATTGGGTTCTGATGATGCCAGGTAACCTTGGTTTCTACTGCTTATGTTCTTACGCCTGCCTCCTGCCATCTGGTTATCTCTATTGCTACCTGCCCTGCCTATATGACTGAAGGCTGTCCTTCCTGTGATCCTGGTTGTGTCAGAAATCCTCAGAGACCAGCTGTTTCTGGGATCCTGTGATTCTGGGATCCTGGAATCCTGAGTGTGACAGAGCTCCTGGGAGTGAAGCTGCCTCTGCGACCTTGAGATCCTGGTGTGACCAAGCTCCTGGGATCCTTTGATCCTGGGCTGTTAGAGCACCTGGGAGTTGAGCTTCCTCTGCCTGTTGTGGGACTTGCTGAGGAGTTTGCGCCCAAGGTCTGCTCAGGGCACCAGCCCAGACTGGAAGGAGACCATGCCACTGGTCCAGCAGGGTTCCTGGGTCCCACTGGTCCCAGCTACTTCCGGTGTTGGGATAGATGTTGAGTCTTCCTCACCTCTGATCCTATGATCCTGGGTGTGTTAGAGTGCCTGGGAATGGAGCTTCCTCTGGGTGTTGTGGGACTGGCTAAGGAGTTCGCACCCAAGGTCTGCTCAGTGTGCCAGCCCAGACCAGAAGGAACCCATGTCACTGGTCCAGTGGGGTCTCTGGGTCCCGCTGGTCCCTGTTACTCCCAGTGTTGGGACAGATGTTATGTCTTCCTCAGCTCTGATCCTATCCAAAGCTGTTGTCTTACTCGAGACAAACACTCTGTTGCTGTCATGCTTTATAAAATTAGTACATACAAAACTAGAGATAGTTTATCTAAGAAGTGTTTGAAAGCATTTGGGTTAAATTATATTCAGATAAAACAGCAAACATGAGTAAATCAAAAGAATATAAAACTAGGAATCAAGAAGAGTTCCAAGGTAAAGAACATCACAAAACATCTGGTTTGTATGACTTTAAAATAAGAAGTTTGTGTAACAATATCTGGTACACTTATCTTTCAACTTTAGAATTTTACTACATGTGTTGAAATAATTATTCCAAAAGAACAACATCCATAGACTTAAAAGTAATTTGAAACCATTTAATATACTGGATAATGATTTGGCCTTATTTGTGGTCATCTACAAGTTGTAAAATCTTCTGTTTGATGGGTGCAATTTTTACAGCAGAAAAGCCCTTAATAATAATTAACAATGAGAAATCCCTTATGAGTTTACCATTTTGGGAATTCTCTAACAAAGAAATGAAAATGGAAGCTAATGAATTTTACTTTGGGGTTCAAAAATAAAGCACTTTATATGTGAAGGTTTACACAGTGACTAAAGCTATCCTATGAGTTTCTGCGTCCCTCCCAATCAATGTTTGGAAACCTAATGGCCACTGTTACAGTCACAGATTCAGTCTGTGGAAGAAACTGGAGCATGAGTGCAAAGGCGGCCCAGGCTGACACTACAGGGCCATGGAGCTGCTAACAAGGGAAACACAATGGCGGTTTTCCCTGGAAAGGAATTATGGGATACTGGCCTCTTTTCTAATCTCTGCTTCCTAGCTGCAGTGAGGTGAGCAGCTTCCTTTGGATACATACTTTCTCCATTTGCACTATCTTACCACAGCCCTAAAGCCAAAGGGCCAACCTCTCCTAGATACACTCATGTTCACGCATGTGAGCATTTGATGTATCAGGGAAGAAGATAAAGATATAGCAGAAAAAACGCAATAATCTTATAAGAAATTTGGGCATCTAGTTCATATTATGATAAACAGGGACATAGACACGACTGAGTAGGAGACTCTCAAACTTACCGAAAAGTATGTTAAACCACAGGACAGAAAGTAACAAATAGCAGTTGAGGTATGGAAGACTCTGACCTCCAAAATAAAGTAGGGAAGGGCTTGAGGTGACGGGAATAATAAAAATGGGGCGTTCTTGTAAAAAAGCAAGAACACCCACAAACTGTGGAGAGTAACCAAAATTCTAAAAATGAGACAAAAGCGTATAATAATTTGAGGATTATGTATTTAATAAAATTTGCTAAATCTTGGTAAAAAACAATAGTAACCTGCCTAAAGCATTAACCTGCCTTACTCACAACACTTCCCTGGCAGCTCCAAGGTAGCCTTGAGAGTCAGTCAGCTCAGAGACATACATACATACATACATACATACATACATACATACATACATACATACATACGCACGCATGCACGCGCATGCGCACACACACACACATGTAAAAAGAGGCTAAATTGTATGCAGTGGGAAGCATATCAAAATGAAGCTGTTATAAAAATTATAGTTATAACTCAAATAATTGTTATGGGAGGTAAAGTTGCTTATGGTAAGCAAAGCAACGGTACTGGTAAAATTATAAAAATGTCAGAGAGGAACCCTTGCTTCTGGCCAGGAAGCAAATATGAGAGGTTAGATTGTAGAATACAATGGGCAGAGAAAGCAACATGTGTGGGACACCAGGAAACTACACGAGCATAACAATTTCTAAGGGTTTGTTTGTAGGCACGAACCGGCTCTTAGTACTGGGATAGAAAATTAGAGCAAATGGGAAGGCTCTGGAGAAGACGAGTATTGAGCAATACTTACTTTTAGTTTTGTTTTCTGTAGGTTCTCAAATGAGAACACCCTAAATACTGATTATAAAGATTTTTTTCTTGAGTAGAAGGAAAATAATAGTTGAGATCAGAATACCAGCTGTTGAGTCGTTCCCACTTAGGTGCGAGAGTTTTAGTGAGCTTTCCAAATAGACCTCAAGGACGAGTGCAGAGCCTATCCCCTCTCCCTCACTGGAGACACTCATAACTACCTTCTCATTCCCCCACTCAGCTTCAAACAACTGTCTGTGGCATGTGGGGAGCAGGGCAGCAGGTGTCTGTAATTTCCTTTCTCAAGGTCACAGGTGACTGTGCCTATGCACTAGAAAAACCACAGCTTCTGGGCCCCGTTCTTCCCACCAAACCCCAAGATCCCCTTCTCACATCCAGATCACTCTGACTTATGTGTCTCTCACCCCTCAGCTACTGAAAAATTCAAGGCCACTTTTCCTAGGAAATCACCTAGATTATATCCACTAATCTCAAATCATCATCTGCTTGAAACTTCTTGGTGGGTTGATAAAATGCTTTACGAGAAATATTTCAGAAAATGGCTCTTAGGGAGCTTCCCAGGAAGGCATCTGAGCTGGGCTATGTTCCGAATCGTCACGACCCTTCTCCAGTGTAGCTCTCTCTGCTCAGTGTTTGCAGTGATGCTCAATGGCCTAGCCTGTCACCAGGGCTCTCCACCTGCCTCAGTGATGTTATGCAGGTCAGAGGAGAGGACAGACACAATGTAGCAGACTTTAAAAAGATTCAAATGTTTTACAGGATTAACTGCTGTTGTTATTAGAATAACTCATGATTTCCACAAAATCTGCCTTGTGCTATGGAACACCATAGGAATTTAAAACAGAATAAGCTTTGTTTTTAAAGGAGTTTATCACAATCTCTAAGCATCTAGCGAATCTAACAAAGGGTGTCATGTCCTTATGGCCGTGCTGCCATCTCTGCTGCTGGCCGAGGAAACAGCACCCAGAACGTCGGAATCTGGTCAGCTCGCATTTGTCAACAAGAAAAAGAAAAAAGGAAACTTACTGTCTGAACATCAGTCATGGCGGATAATACAGTACTAACTTGATAGCCCTTATTTATTTTCCAAGGCTGGGAACAAACCCAGGGTCTTACGAATGCTAGGTTCTATCACTAAAGCTGGGTCATCTGTCTGGCTCTAGTTAGATACCCTTTGATTACATTTATCCTAAAATAAGAAATATTTCGTGTTAATTGTTTTCCTTTCATTTTTTTTCTTTTCTTTTCTTTCTTCAAGACAGGGTTTCTCTGTGTAGCCCTGGCTGTTCTGGAACTGGATATGTAGACCAGGCTGGCCTCCAACTCAGAGATCCTCCTGCCTCTACTTCCGAAGTGCTGGGGTTAAAGGTGTGCGCCACCACTGCTGGGCAATTAGTTTCCTTTCTAAAGAACGTTTTCTTCACTTTAACAACACGATCTATTCTTGCTTGGTTTCTGTTGTAGAATATTTTTTCTTTTCGAGACAGGGTTTCTCTGTGTAGCCCTGGCTGTCCTGGAACTCACTCTGTAGACCAGGCTGGCTTCGAACTCAGAAATCCAGCTGCCTCTGCCTCCCTAGTGCTGGGATTAAAGGCGTGCGTCACCACTGCCTGGCCAAAAGATAAATTTTAACTAACCACTAAATATGGTTTTAAAAGATACGCAGTTAAACACACAATAAAACTGCAAATACCTCAGTAATAACCTCAAACAAAAGACTGAAAAACCGTAAGTTGCTCAAAGCCAAAGCAGCAGACACTGACTGTCTGTTCATGCTCCTAATGCTTTGAATAGAGAATTCATAAAGCGACACTGTAAAATGTGCCAATTCCACAGAGACTACACAAAGTCGACTTTCGAGCTAATATCAAGTGCAAAACAATTAAACCGTGAAGCTAAGTAGGTGAAAAGCAGGTCGATGAAATTCAGTAGGGTAAAGGACAACCCTGTAGTCCTGTCTCTCCTGCAAGGCTCCCTCAGACTTGTCTTCCCTCCTGTGAACTGAAGCTGCCCCACACTCACGCCCTTCCTAATCCCAGCCGGCTGCTCTGACTTCACAAGCTGCTGGAGCGCAAGCCTCTCAGAGCGGCTTTCTCTCAGTCACTTACTCTCAATTCAGTGTTTTATCTGATTCGTTAACCTAGACCTGATGACCTCTAGACTCACCTCCAAAGCACCCTCTCCTCATCTCCCACTCATCTACTTCAGCCAGACTGTGTGTGCTTCCTCCTGTAGTCTCTGCTCACACTGCTACCTTGCTCTAGGATATCGATCCTGTTACTTATTAAATTCTCTCCTCCTTGTAAGATCCAGTTTAGCACATACTAACTCTAACCAGAATTTCCAAATGACCCAGTCCCGGGAATTCTTACAGCACTCAGGCCTGTTCTGTACTCTGCCTGCGTGCACACTGCCGTGGTGCCGTGGGGATCCTTCTGGGATTGCTCTGAGCCTGCCTGCTCATCCTAAACTTAGACTGACTTAGCTGTATGCAGGTCACCTTTCTTATGAGTGTAAGAAACACTCAAAGGCGTGGTCCTAGTTTATGAAGACATGTATCTTTGGTTGGTTGTTCCTAGTTTATGAAGACATGTATTGCATGTTCGGTTGGTTGTTTTTTGGTATTTTAATAGTGTTTGCCATGCTATTTTCCATGTACACTGTGTATCTGCTGATACTTTAGAATTCGGTTCATGCCACTGTTACTTTACAGTGTTCCAGAGACAGGAAAATTCTAGAATAAGTTTGATAGACTAAAAACACTTAGTAAAGCACAAAGAAGAGAGAAATCTTCGAAAATCATAAATGTCAGCGAAGTGACAACGGGAAAATTCACAAAGGCTTTCAGTGTTCAGAGGAGAGTGAGACACTTAATGAAAATGGTCATTATGAACAGCAATCCAAGGCTTTAAAAGACATCCTATTTTCATGTGTATTTGATTTTCAATAAAAATTTTAGCAGAGCTGCTTGGAATTGCTACTTCATTGATAAATGAAAACAGGACCTTTTACAAGAAGTTATAAAAGCTTATAGTTTCTATGTTCCCTCTCCACCCTGCAATTACCTACAGGAAGAGATCAGCCACGGGTCCGAGTTTATGAGTTTTGTGCTTGTTCACCTCAGTTTACATACTAGGAATTCCTGGAAAATGCTAGTCATTGGAGAAGATAATGTGTGCACTTTGAATCAAGACATTCCACTTAAATCCAAACTTTTATCTAGAAATAATACACTGCATGTGAAAAAGCTGTATTTTTACATTAGTATACATATAAGGCCTGCTACACAAAGTGCGGTAATATAATATGTTGGAATTTTGTCAACATAAAGAGCTAAAGAATGATAACAATATAGCAATAATGACTCAAAATGTTGCAGAATAAGAGAGATCATAAAATCCCAAAGAGACATAGTAAAATTTACTTTGTGTGATTTAATCAGTAGATTTATGAACAAATTTAGTGTTGAGGCCCAGCAACGTCACAGATATCTCAAATTATTTCAAAAGTAAGAAAGTCTAAAACATTATGGATTTTTACTAATAAGTTATGACAAAAATCTATCAGTTCAGCCAATAAAAATTCAATGTTAAACTAAGGAATGCACATAAGAACAACAGCTGAACTAACATTTAAATGTCAAGTCAAACTAGGATATTTTAAATCCTTCTGATGAAAGGGCTACTTTGACAAATGCTAAGTATTTCACAACAGGTAGAACCTAAGGAGACAGACTGTTCTGTCTGAACATGTTGTGGCAGTTGTGTGAATATAAACTTCTTAGAAAATATAAGATGTAATTTTATAAACTACTCCAAATCCATATGTTAAAAGAAAACATGTTCTCAGTAATAGGACGACTGAACAAATTAAAAGCAATGCATATTAGTAATTGTTACGGATTTGAAAAGCAGACTTTGTGAAAATTCAAGTCATTTATCAGAATAGGTCAACAAATATTATTTGCATTTTGCATTATCATTTTATTGAGGAGATTAAAAATAAAACTCCAATCACTAAGAAGCATGTACATATTTGGCACAGCTTACTATGTTTCAATGTCTTCTGCAAAGATAATAATCTGCCACAAAATATAAAACAATGTTATGCATATGATAACATATTAAAAAGCCAGTATGTTTTAACTGTGTTCCTGAGGAACATTTATAATAGTAGGCGTTGCTTTTTGATTTGCAAATAAGCCTTCATTTAAAGCAAACAAAGGACTCAGGCCTTTGCTGACTTACTAGTAACTAACTTTTACACCTGCCTCTCGGAGTTCACACAAAGACCTCTGAAAGGCCTGAGGTTGATGATTTACCCTTACCTTGCCACAGGCTCACAGCCAGCGGGAGACTAAGAATCTAATGATTTTCATATAATCTACTAACGTAACCAACTTGTGCTTACTGCTTTTCAGGACCGTGTTCAAGTGAATATTGCTCATCAACAAGAAAGTTACAGTGTTAATTAATCATCACGTCAGACCTAGGATACTAGGTACAAATGAAATAAAATCTGTGATAGACAAGCAGGCCTAACAGGTTAGTTATACAAAAGGATGCTAGCTAACTGCTAGGAGGCAGGAGTGATCACTTTCTGTCCCATCTTTAAAAGTGAAAAGGTTATACTCCCAAACAAAACTGGGACTGTGCAAAGTCAACTGAAGGATAGTTTAGACATGCAAATTTAAGTAATCATCTCTGTTCTGTTTATTAGTCTCTTGA
Organism: Uromys caudimaculatus; assembly: GCA_028551405.1. Lineage (NCBI taxonomy): Eukaryota > Metazoa > Chordata > Mammalia > Rodentia > Muridae > Uromys > Uromys caudimaculatus. The sequence continues at coordinate 39,174,833 of CM052717.1, read as the reverse complement.
CAAAGTAACTTGGAAATGTACTCTTAGGTATGAACAAAATTAAGAACTCAGCGTGTACAGAGCTGGGAGTGCAGCTCAGTGGTGGAGCACTTGCCTAAACTGTGAGGCCACAGAGTCAATCCTGAGTTCTAGAACGAGACATAGCAAACCATCAGGTCAGCACACAAAATAAAAAGGGAGGTCTGAGTCACTTTGACAGAAGCCATCAACGCATTCAGGCATAGCCTTCTATTCCTATTAAAGGTAGTACAAAAACGGGGTACTATGTATGCCAGAGACTATCAAACAACCCCCACCCTACAAAAAGAAACTTCATGTAACTAAGGAAAAGAGAAAAGTAAATAAGTAAACCGGAAAGAGGGCTGGTAATGCAGAGAAAAGGGACAGAGGTGCTCTTATTTTCAGGCTACTCTGTATTTACTTATATGACTTAACAATACAAGCAAACAAGAAGCAAAATCTCCCCTATAACACACATTTAACTGAAAGCTCAGAATTCCACCTGCGACTGGGGAAACGCATCCTTTCCAGGACAGAGGCCTGAGAACTCTCAGCTCCTCACTTGCCTCACTGGGTAAATAGGTATAGTGGCATCCAGTGCTTTGCAAGGCACTGCCTGGAGCACGAGGAGTGAGAGGGAGGAGGGAGAGTAACAGGTAGGTATAATAGCATTGAGGCTTCCAATCAAGGTCAAGAAGTCACTTGGGACCCAGCACCAGCCACTCTCAAATCTTCGGTGATCTCTTTTTATTTTGATTTAGGCACAAAAGAGTGGCCAAATGCATGGGCTTGCTTCAGGCCAGAAGAATTCAAGATTTGGATTTACAAGTATTTCATCTTGATAATTTTAAAGGACTGATTGATTACTTCATATTTTCTATAAACACGTTTGTCTCTTAAACAACTTAAGAGTTCAGGGACAAAGGTTGTGCAGAACTATATTTCTGTGAAGATCAGAGTCAATCTGTGCCAAGGACCCCAGGGTATCCGGTAATGAGCAGCCCTATGATCCTGTGGGAGGTGCCAACACCATCTGAAGGCTGAAGGACTGGAGGAGCAGGCAAAACATCCTTCAGTTTGTAGCAAAGGAACATCAGAGTAGCTGGTCCTAGTTTAGAAAAGCTACAAAAAGAAAGCTGCAAGTCTGGGAAGTTCACATACATACCAGGCATGTGAAAGTGTATTGACTGTACAGGGTAAAAATGGTATGAATACTTAGAAGCTATCACTTCCTGACCAGCCAGGAGAAGACTCCTAAGACAACAGCATCAGAACATCAGAGTGTTCTGGGGTCATGGTTGGATTACCATAACCATGAATACCACGAATGCTCCTGAATCCATGTGGATTAGGCTCAGAGTCAACCAGTTAACAACATGGACTGAAGCAGAAACGAGAACACAGGTGCCACAGCAATGCTTTTAAGGTTAAAATAACAGTATGTAAACAATCTAAGGACTGAGTACTTTACTCAAATACATTAAAATAACAAATTTCCTAAATTAAGCTTCTAATTTTACTAATGAATAAAACGTATACAACGGTGTGGCTACAGTCTCAGCGAACATACTAAAGGAAGCTGCAACAGTCCTACAGTTGAGTACTTTTTATGGCTGTACTGGTGACTACCATTTATACATAGCATACCTTAACTCATTAATTCATACATTAAACTAGTCAAATAAAAAACTGAAGTCAATTTTCTAGGAGGCAACTATTAAGAAACTATCAAAATACAGTTCAATATTGTCTATTTCATTTAAAATTGTTTCTCACAATAGAAAATGGTGAGTTCTGTGAAGAGCTTGGAACTTATGTAAGGGATGAGAAGATTACGTTGAAGGGAAAACAGATGTAGTATAGATTATATCATCTTATGAAAATCTCAACCGAAACTAGCTACTTAGGTATATTTCGTATAAGCACATTATGAGACTAAAAGGAAATACCATTTTATGTATTACTGTAGTAAATATTACAATTAAATGCATTTTGTTGTCTAGTACTAATAGAAAAGGGATAAATGGTAAAAATTCACTTCCATAATAATACAGCAAAATAACCTTTAAGAGAAATGATGCATTAAGGAAGATTTTTACTACTATAAAATATCCATTCTTAGTAACATTATTCCAGAACATAATTCATTTTAAGTGCAAATATTATATCATATACTTACATTATTAAAAGTATAAATTCTTTTAGGTTAAAAAATGAGTAAGTGGCTATAAGAGAGTGTCTCTTATTTTCCTATGTTTTGGCAAAAATTAGGTTTTCTTTCATTGAAAGCCATGAAGTTGATTTTCTTGTAGGGCTATAACTTTGGAATAGAAAAGTTAAAAGAGTTTTCTACATGGCATTTTATGTCACTACAGCACTATGCTATAGCTTCTTACCAGTTTTAACGAGAGAGAGAGAGAGAGAGAGAGAGAGAGAGAGAGAGAGAGAGAGAGAGAGAGAGAGAGAGGCTGCCTTACCATTGGTGGTGGATCAACTTGCCGCATAAAAGGCCCTCTTTCTATGCTGATAAACGCTGTGGAAGGGAAAGAAAGGCATTTGGTTATTACGTCCATTTTATTTTTAAAACATTATGTCAATATGACATGCCTCGTAGAGTTTATAAGAAAGAAGCGCCCTTCTGATGGCAGGGTCCTACCAAACTGTCACAAATTCTTTGGTCAGGAACAGCTGGTGAGTTCAGCTAAGATGCCCAATTTAAGTTCGCTAGGCCGTTTTCCCCATTCGAGTGTCATCTAGCCATGGTTCCAGATGTATTCGGGGCCTCCTCTCAGCACCAAAGGTCTACCATTCTTCCAGCAAAGGTTTATTTCTGACTAGAGGTCACGGGATTTATAATGTAACACCATAGAAGCTGTGAAAGAACCATGCTCCCTTATGCTCTCAAAAGAACAAACAAATCCACTTGAACTTCTCTCGTTTGGATCCTACTGTGATGCAGTCTATTACTCAGTCACTGTCCAGTGACAGAAAGTAACTTCTGCTTCTTCCCTTTCCAGTGGTAACAATGAGGGCTAATCTTGGGATGCATGCTTTTATCACAGGTGGATTTATCTTTTTGTTCCTAGTGTTCTTTATTGCATTTCTTTATGATAAGTAGCCTGTGAAGTATATACCATCTGCATCTGAGCTGTAAGATACTAGTTCAAACCAGGCTCAGACTTAGAGTCAATACGGGTGCTGCTCTCATTTACTCTCTAATGTCTATGCATTACAAACTAGCATGTGGGCTGGAATACTGTAACAGCTAACTAGAATGGTTTGGCTCAAATAACGCTAATGGCTGTCACACAGACCTTGGAGATGAGAGTCAGAAAGTCTACTGGTAGCAATTAGCAAAATTACCAGTTTAAGCAAAAGGCTATGTACATAAATACTATGTAAATACTTAACTGTCTTTAAAGTAAATGGATGAAATGAGATAGCTTTATATCACATTCAAATAATATCATAAATGAAGCTTAAATATTTAAAATAAAGCATCATATATTTAAGAATACAGCTTTGCTTCCTTTCAACATTTCTTTCCTTAAGAGCTTGGTATGGTGATACGTGCCAGCAATCCGAGCTCGAGGACGCTGAGTATGTCCACATTAATCCCCACAGGTAGAATTAAAAAACGGATGCAGTCGCAACCATTCAGTAAATCCCAGGTATGAAACAAGCCTTCAGGCAAAGTGAGAGCAACACCTCCCACGTTTTCTGTACCTATTGTTTGCAATATCATATGAAGCACTATATAGACTTGGTCCAACCAAGGCTAATACTTTTTGAGTAGCTATTTGGGAGTTAGATAAAAGATAAACTAGTATAATAAAACAGAAATGTTCTGTATTGAAAAAAAAAAATAGAGCAAATGAAGCAGGCTTTTTTTCCTTACATGTAAAGTCTTTAACTTTAAGGAAAAGACATTCATTCGCAGATTAATCTTACTTCTGAGTGAAAAAAAAAGACAAATAAAAAATTAAAAAATATTTAAACAATTTTGGTTCTTGTCAATTTCTGCAACTTCTATCATCTACCGCCTCTTCTGACTTTTGTAGCTGCAATCAATGAGAAGATTTTGGCATGGCCCATTTGTTTTCAAATGAGAGTGATCTTGTTTAGTCAGAAATAAAATGTAATTTAAAATGATAAAAATAAAACTTTCCCCTCATTTCCATCATTAGAGTTTGCACAATTACAGTAAGAAAAAAAAACCTTCTAGATTTCAGTTTTCAATTTCAAGAGTAGAAAATGTTAAAAAACTATATTTTCTTGCAAGTGTATGCACATGTCTCTCTCTCTCTCTCTCTCTCTCTCTCTCTCTCTCTGTGCATGTGTAAGGCCAGATGTTGACATTTGGTATTTTTCTCCATTGCTTGCTACCTTATATAGAGTAGGGTCTTTCACTTAAAGCCAGAGTTTACAGACTACCAACAACTGATCTAGCTTGCTCTACGATCTCGTCTCCACTGCTTGGGTCCTGAGATCACTGGCAGGATGTCATACCCATCTGGCATAAGCTTGGGCACTGGAGATCTGAATTAGAGTCCTTGAGGGCTTACACAGTCAGCTCTCTAACTAGGGAGGCCCCACTTCTCAGACCCCCAAAAGAGAAATTTTAGAAATAGATTACATAAATTAGCTTAGCTTTAAATTTCAATTGCATATAGAAAGAACAGTTTGAAAAGACAGTAGTACATATTTGTTGAAGACTGAAGTTAAAAACATACACAAAGAAACAGTCATAGAGGAACTCTGAAACAGCTTCCTCTTCTAAGTAGATCTTACTTTAAAAGTCTACATTTCAATCTGGCTTTACATTTATCAGCATACAACAACTAAAAACACACACCTGGTTTACTGTGCTACTTATGACCTTACTTGTCAATTTGGCTAAGCCGTGGTATCCAGATACTTAGTCAAACACTATTCTAGATGTTTCTTAAAGGCATTTTATTAGATAGTAGTAACATTTAAGTCAGAAAAAACAGAGTAAGGTAAATTACTCCCACTGTGTAAGTGGGCCTCAAGTAATCATTTGAAGGCCTAAGAACATCATTGACCTTTTCTGAGAGAAAGAAATTCTGCCAACAGATTTCCACCAGACAATATAGGAGGCACAGTAGGTTGAGAATAAATGAATTATGGTTTGGTTACTTGCTGTGATGGTTTGAATGAAAATGGTCCCCACAGGTTTACAGGGAGTGACATTATTAGAAGGTGTAGCCTTATTGGAGTAGGTGTGGTCTTGTTGGAGGAAGTGTGTCACTAGGAGTGGGCTTTGAGGTTTCAGAAGCTCAAGCCAGGCCCAGTGTTATTCTCTTTGTGCTGCCTGCCGATCTAGATGCAGGGCTCTCTGCTCCTCCAGCACCGTGTCTGCCTGCATGCTGCCATGCTTTCCGCCATGATGACAATGGACTAAACCTCTGAACTCTAGGCCAGACCCAATTAAATGTTGTCCTTTTTAAGTGTTGCCTTGTATTCTATATGTCACACTCTATACCAATATATTCTAGTCTTCACAATTTATACCTAAATAAAATAGTCTATATGTTACAATCTATACCAGTATAATATGTTCTAGTCTTCACAATCTATACCTATATAAAATATTCTATATGTCCCAATCTATACCAATATAATATGTTCTAGTCTTCACAATCTATACCTATATAAAATATTCTATATGTCACATTCTATACCAATATAATATATTCTAGTCTTCACAATCTATGCAAATATAATATATTCTAATACATCTGATAATTACTAAAAATGAGGGCATCTGATTTAGATGAACAGAGGTAACTGTGCTTTGGGCATACCCAGGTATAGGGAAATCTCTTCTTTTCTTTTTGTCCTTTGCTTTAAGCCTATCTTTTTAAAAAATTATTTTATTTATTTATTTATTTATTTATTTATTTATTTATTTATTTATTTATGGGGAAACCTCTTCTAAACAAGGCTTTTTAAATTTCAAAGTTAAATGGAGAAGTAGAGAAAATATTTGTAACCTTTGTTTTTGATAAATGACAAGTTCATGTCATAAAAGCCAAAGCAGGCAAATATGAATGTAATTTAAACTTGAAGCAGCAGTTTCACTATAAACTCAGTTTTTAAAACTTTACTTCCTGGTTATCTTTCTGGAGTGAAAGGCCTGGGAGTAATTTCTCACCAACAGTAGCCAGTGTGCTGAGTCCTAGAATGTAGTTTCTGAATTCCATTATCCATTTGTAGCATCAAAACTATTTTTTAAAAATGAAAGATCTATGTGGCAGAAGAGAGTGAACCGTGAATGTCACAAGCAAGGAAACAGGCCAAATGGCCCATGCTACAGGACATGTGAGCTGGCACAGCTCCCTCCACTCCTGTCTGACACAGTCCCCAAGTCTTAGCTAGAGCAGTCAGAC